>CM060963.1:54135116-54507616 GCA_030765045.1 Tenodera sinensis | reverse complement strand
TCTATTAATATGCACTTGTTACCCCTTCTTTCATATTCCAATCCCAAATCATGTAAGAACCGACTAAGAGTGGCCCTTGAGAAGTTTGGTAGGGTCTCATCACTGTTGACCCGTGACAAAATTATATTTAGCCTGGGTTGAATATTTGCAAACAGTAAAGAATGAACAATTCGCCGCACTCCACATTCCACTATTCACTATATACTTCTTTTTTTCCCGCCTTTTTGCTTTCTTTTTCGATGCTGTTCTTAAAGGTCCTTTCATTACTTCCTTTTTAATCCTATACACTACTGCTTCTGAACACCCGATAGCCTTAGCTGTTTCTTTTACTGCCTTACACGCATTTTACTTGGAAAATAATCTAACACCTTCATAATTATTTGGCGTTCCTTACTTCTTAATTTACCAATATGTCGTCTCTTTCTAGCTTCCCCTTCCATAACTACAAATATTTACGAAAATATTAAACAAATAACACAATAACAGCTCATAGAATCCACACAGTTACACACCGACTTCTTTTGAACTAATGCTAGTGCTGCTCCTCATACTATCTTCTGGTCAGGCCTGGCGCGAGAATACGCTGAATAGATGAATACCTTTTGTTTGCCGTACTCGATAAAAGAAAGAAGTTACAGCCTTTTGGTTTATTTTAAAAACTTTCTCCAACCCTCGTCAACATTTGTTCTCGCTGGTTCCCTGATGTAAACTCAATAACAAAAAAAGTTTCACACTGCGTAACTTTTGCAGTGCACAGGTATAAAATTTTCCGAAAACATTTAATTTAAAAAATTATAACACTTAACTGAGTAAACATAGAGAATTCAAAGTGGGTAGGTAGTAGCACTATAGTTTACTCTACCTAAGAACAAAATATAGACGCATTCTAGCAGTTAGTTTGTTACTGCGTGATGAGTATAGAAACAGCACATATCGGACTTCTATTGAAAAAAATGTTTTTTTGAAGAAATATGGGCCTATAGAAATGTATAATGAGTCTAAAAGGATATAAACTAATAGAGAAAAAAATTCTGCGTAGGATAATGTGTTCAAACCTGAAATTTATAACAACTGAATATTTATACCATGCTATTAGGAACCTGGCAACGGCTGGCAACAGTGCGAGGGTAGAAAAGGACGAGGCTAATGGCAACTAGTATGCGCTAGATCACAGAACACCCAGCGCTAGATAGACAGATATACCTAGCCCATTTAACTCCATACTGTCATCTAAGAGTGGAAGGTATAAATCCACATTATTTTCAAGGTGAAAATGTACCAATTAGATGTTAATGTAATGTGCTAAATACCTGTATGAGTTACGTTGGGATCTGGCTGATGTAAAAGCGATATATATATATCAATTTAGCACACGATTATTTTTGGTGGGAAAACATTGGGTGGTATAAATAAAAACTAGCTAGTGCTTGTGAGCTGAAGCTGGTAAGCAAGTTGAGAATCAAGCAAAAGGTCGTGATTTGGTATAAATAAAAACTTCCCCTCTTCCGCCAGCTCTTGCTTCCAACACACAGCTTTAGCTCCGTGACCTTCACCAGGCCACGTAAACAAACACACCTTTTTCATGTCTGGAGGGGATTTAAATATTTGCTGCATTTAAATATCCATATACTTATTCATGTTAAACATGATAGAGATACTGATTTTAAAGAAAGAAAATGTAAGTAAAGATTTGGCAAATTAAATAGAAATTAAGATTCGCCTGGCATTCCACCGATAACGTTCATACACTTTCTAAATTCCATCAGTGATTTTCTTAATTTTATAGTATGTATCAATTGATATATAGAAGTAGATAACTTGTACTCGAGCGTTTGCACCGCTATACTGATATCCTTTACATCTATACATATAAACTATCAATAACTAATTCCAAGAGTGAGTCTGTGGGGACTAATTCCAAGATTATATGACTTTATCATAAATTAAAGCTATACCGGATGAAGAAATTTCATTTGGTGGAAATTTAAATTTAGGGTCGGTTTTATATGAAAGTCTTCAGTTATAACCCGGTTTTGATTTGCACAATATTCTACTCTATGTATCGCTTTGATTACATTATCGTCGGTAATGAGAGCGGATCACTATTACCTCATTCACATTTTAACGTTATCGTACGCAGGCAAGATGACAACACCTTAGAATGTATACAGATTGTTAGTTAAAAGGTCCCCTTCGTGTTTCATTTCCCTCTCGAAGCAAATGCTGCGGAAGCAAGTCTACATTTTCTCTTTAAATGTGATTATAATTGTTTATATCTGCATCCAAGTCCCTACATATTGTGTAATTTTTTAGTTCCTCAACCACTAAACGAATAGTAGAGGAATTATTGCATTCCGTCCAATAATTCGATATCGAGATTAAAGCAGAAATACAGCTTCTGAGCCTCTCTGAAGAGAGAGAGAGAGAGAGAGAGAGAGAGAGAGAGAGAGAGAGAGAGAGAAGTCTATGTGTGCCTGTATGTAAGTGTGAACATCAAAACCCAAGCAGTCACTTTTAAAAACCAAATTTCGTATTGAAGTTCAGTAACCTCCAAGAGTGTGACTTTATGGAAACCCTCCATCCAAAACTAACTTTTACATGGATAAACATTCCTAATTTTTAATTTTCTCAAAAATGGCCATTGTACTCGTATTTTGATTAAAATGACATATGTTAAGATATTAACAAGACAATTGAAATGTAGGTATAACTTTAATTTCGGGGGAATAAGCCTGTGAAGTCCTTTTCTTCTGAATCACATT
Source organism: Tenodera sinensis (assembly GCA_030765045.1). NCBI lineage: Eukaryota > Metazoa > Arthropoda > Insecta > Mantodea > Mantidae > Tenodera > Tenodera sinensis. The sequence continues at coordinate 54,504,854 of CM060963.1, read as the reverse complement.
TGTATAACTGATAAACTGTAGGAGATAGACGAAGTCTTACTACACAAAAAATGTCTAATTAAAGCACACAGTTTAGTCAATTTCTTTTTCTTTTTTTTTTTTTTTTTTGGGGGGGGGGGCAGGGATAAATGAAACAGTAATTGGGATTGATCCGAACTTCCAACACATGGCGATTATCCTTTTATAAATTTAAACCCAGATTCCCATAATTTGATGCGCTGCGTCTATTACAAGTGATATACTGAAAGATTACTTTTACTGGTGTTCTGTTGATCTGCTCTAGAACTGGGCAATTACAATTTATGGAACATCAAAATAGGCAATTCTAAGATTTTAAAAGTGTTATCTGAATTAAAGCTATACCTACTTTGTGAAAGAGTTTCATATGGGCTTATTTTATATATATAATTCGACCTTGATTTGTACGAGCATTATGCTCTTCATACGTGCTGCATGTTTGTATAAGCACGTTCGTATATGTTTTGATTCCATTATCAGGTTTCCGGTAATGAAAGTGGATCACTATGACATCACTCGCATTCTAACCAGGCAAGATCACAACACCTCAGAAAAATGTCCTTGTATCATCGGAGCTGATATAGCAGCAAATATCTCCAAGAGTAGGGTTTATATTTTACAACACGTATTTCAGTCACCATGGTTGAAGAAAGCGGTGTATTTATGAGGCGCTTTGTTCATGTATTGAAGGAAAATTAGGACATTCTATTAAAAGCACAGTTGTCAGAAAGTAAGCGCAAAAGTTTAGCAGTAGCTACAGTAAAGCAACAATTGGAGGAAGAGTTTAAAACATCCATCAGCGAGATGCAAATACTATCAAAAAGAAGAAAAAAAAGAAAGAAAAAGAAAAAAAGAAAGAAAAAAAAAAGCAACTTAAAAACAAGAATTAAGTCCAAAAGTGATTTGAAACTAATTGGCAATAAGCTAGTTTTAAAACAGTTCGAGCAGCTGAGGTACCTACATATAGCTACCTCAGAAAAATCCAGCAAAAGCTCCGTCGGAGCGAGGAAAGCAGGTTTTTATTTATACCATTTCGCGAGCAATAGCTCCTCGGTCAAGGTCTGGAAGCTTTAGCTTGCACGGAGATGGAGCAGAAGGTTTTTATTTATACGAAACCAACATCTTGCTCCGAATTAGCGAGAAAAAGCTATTGCTTGCTTTTATTTATACCACCCATTGTTTTCTAAAGAGGAACATGGTGACAAACTTAATAGAAACAGATTACAAACTCACCAGAGACATCTGCTGGGTTTGAACGATACTATTAGCATGGGAGGGAAATTACACGGAAATTATCAATTAAAACAGCAGAATGCATTCAGAAAGAGAGGCCCTGAATGTTTTTCGGAGAATCTGGTATAACTGTGATCTGGTCGAAGTATCCCCGGGAGCCAAAGTACGGTACTTTAGTTCCGGCCTCAATCTATACTCTCAGATCATTATTCATGCTGCGATCCACTTCGTGTTGCCAACATTAAGAGTTGTACTTTTGAAAGTTTGTGGACCTGTTCTGTTATTCACACGTTTGCAATGAGTGATAAACATACACAAACAGGGAAAGATGTAAGCTGGGGAACTCCTAGGTGTTCTGTGCTGGCGAATTCGAAGTAACAAACTTAAAAAAAGGGTAGACCATGGGTGTTCAGGCTTAAACCATCGTAAAGAAAACTAAAATATGCCACAGATAGAGGTGTATCAGCCCATTCGGGCGATCATTTTGAATGTCAATGAGCAGAGTTGGTGTTGGCTTGCCAGTGAAATTTGATAAAAGGAATAAGAAAACTATTTATCATGGCCCGTGAAAGACTTCTTGCTAAGTATGTCCAGATAACAATTGTTGTTGCCACATATTGGACGGTTTCTATTGTGACTGTGTTTATGAACAAGACATTGCTCAGTAGCCAGACAGTGAATCTGGACGCCCCTTTGTTTGTGACATGGTACCAATGTGTGGTTTCAGCTATAATATGTTTTTCATTACGCACGTTATCAAAATGTTTTCCTCAAACAGTAAGGTTTCCGGAAGGCTCTCCGTTCAATTGGGATACTGCAACTAAAGTCCTTCCACTTTCAGTTCTCTTCACAGGAATGATAGCTTTCAATAACCTGTGTCTCAAGTACGTTGACGTTGCATTTTACTACATTGGACGATCATTAACAACGGTTTTTAATGTTCTGTTAACGTATGTTGTACTAGGACAGAGGACGTCATTTCAAACATTGGTTTGCTGCACAGTAATAGTTGGTGGTTTTTGGCTAGGGGTTGATCAGGAGAATGTAGCAGGTTCCCTTTCAGTAATAGGCACACTTTTTGGAGTTTTGGGTTCCTTGGCGCTGTCAATGTTTTCTATTTACACAAAACATGTACTTCCATTTGTGAACCAGCAAATTTGGTTACTATCATATTACAATAATGTCTATAGCTGCTTATTGTTCATCCCTTTAATCATTCTAAATGGAGAAGTTCCAGTCATCCTTGGTTATGAAAAACTTGGAGATGTGATGTTTTGGGCCCTAATGACCATTGGTGGACTGTGTGGTTTTGCCATTGGTTATGTCACAGCTTTGCAAATTCAAGTTACAACTCCACTAACACACAACATATCTGGAACAGCAAAGGCCTGTGCACAAACAGTGCTAGCAACTTATTGGTATGATGAAAGCAAATCAACGTTGTGGTGGATGTCAAATTGGGTTGTGCTTGGTGGTAGTGCTGCATATGCACGAGTAAAGCAACTTGAAATGGAACAGAAGACTGAAAAACTGCAGGCGAACCAGAAAGTGTAGTCTACCATATTATCAGAGAACCTTAATTTGAGGAAGCAGTTGCTACTTAATTTTCTATCTGATGTTTAATAACTCAGACATGTCATAAAACAAAAAAATATATTGTTATACTTTAAAATTCATGTATAAAATGAGCCATTCCATGGATAACAGAAACATCAGTAAATGATATGCCTTTTATAACACTGAAGAGATGCTATATCAACCTCTTTTATTTATTAATAACCAACATTTTTTCTTGCGCTTTATGCTTTTATCTGCTTAACTAAAATCTTCACCAAAAGCAAGCGTCCCAAAAATGCTCATTCTAACTGCATGTTAATTTAAATTTTTGAAAACAAAGGCTCAAGGCCTAACAAATGGATACTAGATCCTTCGCCTCTGTCCTTGTAGAACTTAATGGGCAGAATACAAGAACGAGGGCAGCATATGATCAGAATATGCATGTATTCAGTTTGTCTTTCTCAATTTCTTATTATATGACATAAATTTTGTGAAGATGTTTAATACAAGCTATGAGACGTATTTTTAAAGTAAGTACCAATAATTTTTTCAAGTAACAACGATTTCCCAAACACTTAATTATCATTCATAACCATACACCTTTCGCTACTTCTACACTTAGTTACCAGCCTTATTTAGCCATTTGTCATAATGGGAAAGCAGTTTTTATGAGCCTTTGTCAAGAAATGATGCTGCCTGTGATAAAAGCCAAGTCTGCACTTCTGTTTTAACATCGTGGTTGGAATATTCACCATCAAGGAATTTTTTTTCAGATGAAGAAACAGATAAAAACACCTTGGTGCCAAATCGGACTAAGGAAGGTGGTCAATTTTTTCCCAAACAAATGATGTGATCAGATCTTGGGTTTATGGGATTATGCTGTGTGTGGCCAGGCATTGTCACTCATTGTTTCTCCACACAATTGGGGATGAATGTTTACTAATATAACATTTCTGGTATTCAAAAAATGAATCACTGATTTGACTTCACAGTCGGCGGGTGGTTCCATTGTTTTGAACATTTTAAAATGCTCCAACAATAGGGAAAAACAAAGTGATGGTTACTCACAGGTGTGTCTGGCTCCCTAATGAATGGACGAGATCGCACATGTTCAAAATCAGAACTGCATCGCTGCGGCAGCAAAATATTTAAACGGTACTTACTTTAAAAACATGCCTCATATTTGTAGGATCTATTGTGATGTGTTGATAACATCCATTCTCAATTATTTGAGTTAATATATTTTGGATTTTTCATTGAGACCAGTTGAATTCAAATAAAGTTCAAAATTATGTGTAGGGCCTCTCAAGTCCTACATATTTGACAAATTCAAAGGAGAATTAACATAAAATTATATAGTGTAGTGTGAGGTCTCACCATAAAATGATTGCACTGTAGTTTGTAATATTTCATTTGAAGACCCCTGTGCATTGATAGGCTGATGTAAACAGAAAGTCATGCTAAATGAAAAACTTAGTTATTGTAATCTGTAATACAGCCACTGTTTTTAAAAAAGTCCTATGTGCTTGGAGAGCATTGCCTCGTATATCATGTTACCAAAGTGAATCTGGAGGTTATGAATCTCAGTAAGTGTGAAATTATAATAAACATGTATTTTATCTGTATGAAATTATAATCTCCATTACCATTGGAATGGCTCATGTGACCTGTAAGTGAAGAAACTTAAAGCACATGCTACTGTACCTACTTTGCCACTGTTGAAGCACAAGATCAAAATAAGTTATTTGAAAATTTTATGGCCTGAGTAAATGTAGAGCAAACTAGTTTCCCTTTATACTCTACACATGTCTGCTATTTGTGTAGTGGTATATTGGAATCTCAGAAATTGCATGAACTCTTTTCCATGGGCTTCCAACATTTATATTGTTTCTTTTCCGTAGATAGTAGTGACTTTATTCTTCTTGAAAGCACAGCAGATATCACACACCTAGAACAACACTGTCACAGCTCGAGAATTACAGTTTTGAGATAATTGCATTTAAAAGTTTTGATTTGTGATATTAACAAAGTATTTGGAATTTCAATACTGATATATCTTTTGTAGCTTCTAACTGAAGCCAGTTCAAGATGTGGGAGTACTTGATTTTTGGTGTTGGTCTGGGTGGCTCAGTTGGTTGGACACTGGCCTAATGATCCCAAGGTCACAGGTTCAAATCCAGTCCAGACCGATAGTTTTTAAGTGTGCTTAAAACTACAGCTCCATGTCAGTAGATTTATTGGCATGTAAAAGAACTGCAGGACAAAATTCCGACATACTGGTGTTGCTGATGTGATCCTGGCAATTGACAGCGTCGTTAAACAACAAAATAATTTTTAAAATTTTTCTTAGTTTTGTTGGAAAACTATTCAATGAATCAGGTAATGTATGCAATTCAAAACAGCAAATTTTTGGATTGTACAAGTGTTGTTCTAAAGGTGCAATATATTGCAGGTTCATTTTGACATTTTTTAATTAAGATGTTTTATGTCACAAGGTTATATTTACATTTGTACAAATCTGTATGAGTAAATGGGACAGCAATAAAATTGAGAGCATATGCACACATGCACATAGATTGTTATAGTTCCTCATTATTCAGTTACCAATGGCTGCTCAGGATGGCCATGAAAAAATAATTAAATTGGCCAAGCAAATATTGAAGCCATTAAATTAAGTGTATACTAATAAAATTGTATTTTATATTTAAGAGGAGATTAAAGAAAATTGCCAAAACCTGACATTTTTAGTTTTTTTGTGCAGTCTTATGAACTGGAACTTCCTCTGTAGTTTAAATATATATTGTAATATATATTAATATTATATTAATACTTGTATTTTAAATATGTTTTTTTTTTTTTTTTTTAAATATACTGCATGTGCCACTTAGCACTAAATTATGCATCTTTTCACAGAATAACTCTATCTTTTGTTGTAGAGAATTAAATTCTAGTTCATATTTGAGAAGAAGCTTTGCTTTACAAATTTGTATTATTGCAAAATATGACAGTTTCCATTATCCAAACCACACAACTTCTTTCTCTGTAAATATAAATGAGTTTGTTATTTTGATCATATTTTATGACGTACATGACTGATTTTCTCAGGTGTTTGAACATACATATTTAAATCATATTTTAGTAAATAAAAACAATACCTTAACCCATTAGCGCCCAGCGGTCTATTACAGACTGCTACAGATATTATTGATTTTATTTAGTTTATGTGAATTCTCAAGAGTTACTTTGAACGTGTATGTCATCATTGATGTTACCTGATTATGTGAACACATTGTTGTCTCTTAAAAACTAGAATATTGTGCAGTTTAATAATTTACAATAATAAGCTGCAAATTACTGCAGTGTCTGTGAAAGCATATTATTTTTTTCCTTGTTACATTTCCCTCCCAACTTCCTGTAATACAGTAAACTGTTGATAAAGGCTTGTATTATTGCATCACAGCAAAAACATGCCACTGTAAGCAATTCTAATGCTGAAAATATGATCCTAAAGTCAAGCTATCTATTTACAGATTGCTGGGCACAAGTGATATCTCATGTTAGCACATGGAAACTCTTACTTGACACAAAGCTAGTGAGATTGTTACTGCCGTAATAGTATGCAAGCATCTGCCTCATGAGTTATTTGTTTTCTACAGCTATTGTAAAGATATTCCGTTTTACTTTCACAAAGATCAAAACTCTTTATGCCAAATCTGGCCCTCTTTTGTTTTGACGTATTGCTTCCAACCTAAGCGGCCCTTCCAAAGCATCAAGCTTTCATCCACAGTGACCCTATCACCAAGCAGGTAATTTTCTTTGAATTTTGAAATAATATAGAATTACACAAAATTAGAATATATTTCAAGAATATATTCTAATTTTGAGTAGTTTATCATTTACATTTTCTGTGCTGATGAAATGAAGGAACCACAAAATGGAAATAACCCTGTTATTTGACATGCATTTCCCAAAAACTGGAGTAGTTAGCATATCATCAGTAGACCAGTACATGTCTAAAGTTGGTTTATGAATAACACCCATGAGTGTAATTAGACCAATTAGCCTGTAAATCTCATTCAGTGTTACTTCTGTCCAGTTTTGAATTCTACTCTTAGGCCCTAAATTGCCTTTAGAAGTCAGGTCTTCCTTCGCCTTACTCACATATGCATTTGTTTCTGTAACGATGACAAGTCAGTAGTAAAAAATTTTGTGAAAATGTCAATTGGTTGGCTGTCAGAAGTCAGCTGAGCCTGGGGTTGTACACCAGAGACTGTGCTTGTAAAGATATGTTTAGTTGTTTTGGAGTCATTTTGATTACCCCACAATGTTGCTTCTTCACGAACACCTAAAGGAAGAGTCAGTTTCTTCTTCACTGCTACGTATATCCTCAATGCCCCCCTCAAAATCTGCAAACTCGCCATCAACATCAAAGTCACTGTCATGTAGCAATAAGTCCTCCACATTATCTGAAGTAATTTCTGAAGCCCGCACACTGCCTACACAAGCTAATTTGTTAGCTACATTGCTAGTTGAAGCCACGGTTAGAACTGAGATATAATATTTTCAAATGTGCTTTTCTGATAGCTAAAACAAAAAAACTGTAAATCCTGTAGCTACACGGCTCTACCATAAATCTCCGCTGTGTACTTATCATAAGGTGTAAATGGAAACGCTGACAGAGGTTTGATTTCTTTGCAGCTTGGGTGTTCACCATACACACACGTAGCTATTATTGCTTCCTAGCAATAAACAGAATGATAAAACCTTGAAGTCGAGAACATTGTGCTTAGCTAGCTATACATATATACATGTGTATCCACATAACACAAGCCCGACTCGCAAATTAGGTGCATTCGATGTACAGAATGACTTTTGCTACAGAGAAAAAATTAGTGATATTTAAACGTTTTGCTAATACAGCCTCTTTGTTTCTATGGTAGATGTGTAGTGCCTTTAATGAGCTTTAAGCCAGGTTTTGTTTCATTAAAATAACTTAATACCAAAGATACGAATGTTTATGTACGAAGCATATTTACCTACATTTAACAATTTAAATGCCTTGAACTGTGTATTGGGTATCCATTACTGGCCGTGCAGCGTTTAAATGGCTATCACTCAAGCGGTTAATGTAATTTTGAGGCTAAACGTTTCATTTTAGCAACAAATGAAAAAGATATGAATATCTCATCTTTAGAGTCTCTACCTCTAATTGCAGAAGTAAACGATAAAGGAATGGTAACATTTTAGCAATCAAACAGACTAATTTTACTTTTTATTTATGGAACCATGTATTATAGAGGAAAATGTTAGAGGATGTATCAGCTTAACATCAAGAAGTCGCCCTTTAAGTCTGCACACTCATTCCCCTCACACCTTGTATATGTATATAGTCTGCATGATTACAGTAGAACCTCTCTTAACCAAAACAAAGGGGTGGAAGGAGGTTTCGGATAATGATTAATGTATTTTTATTGGTTTATAATCACAGTGCAATACTACTTTTTTTGGAAAAATCCTCTATTTTTTTTGTTGTTTCTTTTTGAGATGTTTTCTAACCGCAGTGTCACGCCGTTTCATTAGCAAAACGTCAGAAGGCTTTGATTCGTCACATCTTTCGACAAACCGTAATGCTATCTGAAAATTACGAAAAAACTGTAAGAAAACTGGTATGTGTGCACGAATTTTATGCTAATTTTGTAACCTAATTTGCCAATTTTTGTATACTGTGTTGTGAAATTGTACTTACCTCTAAGGCATTGAATATTTCGGTTCGGAAATTCCTTTCTTCACTCGTATTTCATACAACAAAAATTCTGTTTATTTTTAACACAACTATAATTGTGTGTGTGTGAAATATAATGCAATAAAAACAATGAAATTTTTTTTTCCAGTTGGTCGTTTCAGTTAAACGGTATTTCGGTTAAAAGTGTTTCGGATAATAGAGGTTCTACTGCATGTACTTTTCACACTATGTTTACAGTGTACTCATTTCTGATCCAGCTTATACTAGGAAAGCAAAAAATCTCCAAACAAGCTGCGCTGTGTTTGGCCTCTTGGCATCCTTAGCACTTGTTGTCTGCCACTATCATAGAAAGGCACGGATGAAACCATACATTTTTAAAACTGCTTTTAAAGGCTTTACTGACCAACTTTATGAAAGAAGATGCTGAAACTGATCACTAGAGCTAGGCAGTTCATACATTTGCATGTTTTTTCATAGGGGTTAAAAATGTATGCTTTTACATTATGCGCTAAAACACCACATTGCTACAACTTGTAGTAATACATATAATTAGTAGTAATTCACTCTCAGGCTATGGTAGTTATACTTATGCATTGGGTTAGAGATGTATATGCATGAAATAAAGCAATAATGCCACTTGCAGTCCAGACTCAACATAAGTTATTTGCACACATTTAACATTATATAGCACTCTTTTAGTGTGGCATAAATAAATAATTATAGTCACTATAATGCATATTTTAATGATTTTTATGGTGTTATATTATTTTTTTCCATCTGGATAGTATTTTTCATACTGGTAGTATTGCACATGATGATGCAACTCACGAAAATTTCAATATTATAGCCCCTGTATTGCATATTTTAATGGTTTTTATGGTTTTTTATTATTTTTTCCATCTGTATAATATTTTTCATATTGGTAGTATTGCACATGACGATGCAACTTGCAAGGTGGTGACAACTAATGCTGAGTCATGTTGTCATACAGTGAATCAATTCAATTCAATTTATTCATCCTTAGATCAAGTACATGATATTGGATATATCGGGTGTGTAAAACAATTAACATCATTTCTTAAGAGATACAAAATAGTACAATTTTATAGTGAGTATAGAAGTAGTACATTTTACATATAATTTACAACTCTTCTAAGCTGTATATACATTTACTCAACAAGTATTCTTTTAAATTGCTTTTAAATTTTGATTTTGAGATATCAGTCAAAATTTTAATCTAATATAGTGTTACAATAATACAGATAAAATTATTCAGAGAATGAGTCAAAGAACTCCTGCACACTGTAGTAGGTTTGCTCAATTAGAAAATTTCTAACTTCTTTCCTAAACTTAGTTTGACTGCTACTGTGGATTCTATTTGCGATTTTATTATACATGTGTATGCCTCTATGCAGTATGGAATTTACCTTTTTTGTTGTTCTGGCAGTCTGTATGTGTATTTTATTACTATTTCTGGTACTATGTGTATGAACAGTGTTGTTTATGCTAAATAAGTGAATATTGTCCCTTATAAAACAAACAGTTTCTAAAATATACAGACTTGGCAGCGTAAGAATGTGATTTTGCCGAAAGTATGGTTTACACGATGTTGTCCTGTGCAAATTTAGCATTAGTCTAAGTATTTTCTTTTGCATTATGAATAGCGCACTTATTTCACTACTGGATCCCCATATAAATATACCATAAGCAAGCACAGATTGTACATAAGAGAAGTAAACCATTTTTAGTGTTTGTAGGTTACTGATGCTCTTTAGGACATATATTACATAATGAGCTCGATTTATTCTTGCTGTAACATTCTTAATATGACTTTTCCAATCTAAGTGTTTATCAATTATGATCAATTATGATCCACTGTTTCCATCCTTTCATTATATGTATGTGCGTAGAGAATAATCATTGCGTTATCTGAGAGGTTTACATTAACAAACAAAGTGCAGGTCAACCGCTTCCCTGCCCACCAGTAGTTGTGTCGTGGTCTTCAAACGTAACAGTGTTGTGAGCCAAATTAAATTAGGCGTATAAAATGTTAAAAAGCTCTTCAAATGCTGAAGATAAAACCAACTTCGAGTGCTAGATTAATTAATTTACAGAAAGAGTTTTCGGGTGATTTAATAGCTACAGATAATAGGGTACAATTTTGTGGAGCATGTGAAAAAAATGTAGGGAGTGAGGAAAGATTTCAAATAGTTCAGCACATAAAAACAGCAAAACATAAGGAGAATTTAATCAGAAAACTTGTAAACAAAGAACCTGTTCAAAAATAGCTAGTAGAGTGTTTAGGAAGTACGGTTACTGAATTTTCCTATGACTTATGCCAAGAATTTTTAGCTGCTGATATTCCCTTGTTCAAAATTAATAATCCGACATTTAAAAACTTTCTTGCCAAGTACACTCGACAACATGTGCCTGAAGAAAGTACACTGCGTAAGACTTATGTAGGACATTGTTACAATAACGTATTGTCAAATATACAAAATGAATTAGCCAATCAGTTTGTGTGGTTGTCTGTTGATGAAACCCCTGATTCTGAGAGCTGTTCTATTGCTAATATAATCATGGGTACTTTAAATAATGAACAAAAGACTGCACCTTATCTTCTTAATCTGTGCAAATTGTCGGCCACTGACAATGTAACTGTGACCCAGTTAGTGATGGACTCTTTGAAATTATTATGGCCATGTGGAATCAAATACGACCGGTTACTTTTGTTACTGAAGTCTAAATTCAAATTCTCATATTCCTCAATAAAACGCTTGATCATTACAAAATTTTCTCATTCATACCTACAAGAAATAGAAACAAATGCCAAAGATAAAAAATGGATTACACTACTTTCCAACCCAGATATAATCCCCCAGAGACCAAGGAAAACAGCGGTTGCAGCCTTCCGACTATTGACAAATCACGACTGCTTAGCAAGTCATCTCTACAGAATAGGTATCTCAGCCTCACCAATATGTGTCCTGTGTAACGATCCAGCAGAAATGAACGAAGACCACTTGAAGACCTGTGAAGCATTAAGGTCAGAAGAAACTACAGTTCAAAAGTACTGGAAAGCACGAATGCTAATGGCTTCATTGCCAGATGCAAGGCACTAGAAAACAACAAAACTTTTGTTACTGATGCAGGTCCTTATATGGTAAGATCAGGACAAACTCTGAAAGGCATTTTTCCTAACTTAATTCATATTAACTTGTTTGGCACATACTCATCGCATTTCTGAGACAATACGTGATTCTTTCCCATTGGTAGATAGATTTGCGTCCAGTATAAAGAGAATGTTTGTTAAATCTCCTAAAAGAGTTAAGTTGTTTAGATCAACAGCACCTAATAGCTGACTTCCTCCTGCACCAGTATTAACTTAATGGGGAACATGGGTTGATGCAGTTTTATATTATGCTGAGCACATAGAAATAGTTGAAGAGGTTGTTAATTCATTGGACTCGAAAAATGCTTCATCAATAGAAACTGTAAAAATATTCTGTCAGGCGCTGGGTTAAAAAGGGATCTTAGTTTCATTTCTGCACATTTTTCTTTCTTACCAACAGCCATAACAGCATTGGAAGCTGTAGAATCTCCTTTGCATGAATCACTTACTGCCTTTGAAAAAACAATGTGATCTAAGTTCGGTTCCTGGTAGCATAGGACAAAAAGTGAAAGAGAAAGTGAATCATGTAATTTCAAAAAATTTTGGTTATAAACAGATATGCAATATTCGAGGCAAACCAAGAGACTTGACTCTCTCTCTCTGTGTGTGTGTGTGTGTGTGTGTGAAGCAGTTAACATCATTTAAATATGCCCCGATAATATCTTGTGACGTGGAGAGTTTTTCACTGGAAAAATGTTTTGCAAGACAACAGACGATGTTTTACAGTTGAAAATTTGTGCAAAGTGTTGGTTGTGAACTGCAATTTAGCAGTTAATACTAGCAATGGGACCACTTCTGCTTCACCCTCTAAGGAATAAGGTAACTTTATTATTTATACTAACTCATCATGTCTACTACAAAGGGACATTGTTTTAATTAAACAGTGCATATTTCCTGGCATATTTTCAAGTTTTTAAGAGCATATTTGCATGCATATTTCAGTGTTTTTTAGGGCATGAACATCCGAGCCCTACTGATCATTGTTGTTCATACATGTTTTGGCACCTCTTTAGAAAATTATCCATAACTCTCCATATATCACACTGAGAAATGCTGGCAATTTCCTGGCAGATATTTTGTTTTAATTCTTCCAGGGTGTGAGCGCTTTTGTACACTTTGTTTTAAGTTACACCAGAGATCGAAATAGCTTATTGGAGCTCTCAGAAACCTGTTTCTCGTATGGCGCGCCATACACCAAAGTTTTCGTCATGAAGGATTACTTTGTGAACAATATTACGTTCCGAGTTATAGGGCCAATTTTTTTCGAGTCAACAGTTGACACCTATATATACGTGAACAAAATTTTGTCTCCCCAATCCACCTGTTTCTTTTTAGAGAAGTAACACACAGGGAGCACAATTTTGCATTTTTTCAATAAGACTCTGCAACAGCTCATATGGTCAATCTTTCGATTAGAACAATTGAAAATGTGTTTCAGGTCAGAACTATTAGTTGAGTTTTGTGGTCCCCCACCCTTACCCCCTGTGATTTCTATCTCTGGGGTAACTTAAAACAAAGTCTACAAGATAAACACACATCCCCTGGAAGAATTACCAGAAAATATCCAACAGGAAATTGCCAACATTTTTAAAAATGCCCTCCCAGTATAAAATAACCTCCATTTTGAAAGGTCTAACACTGCTGTACAAGCCTGTAGAACTCAAATTTCAAACTGTTTACAAAGATCTAAGTTAATGAAGGAAATGTGCTTTAATCAAAGTTTGTTTTTTCTGGTCCCACATTCTTCTTACATAATGCGTTTCCCTAACATGCTGACCTGTCATAGCATGTAATACGTCCTCTGATTGGTAATCAGAGGATATGGTCGGTGAATTTATTTTGATAATTCTCCCGGTCAGGTTGGTGAGACCCGTAAACCAACGACAGGTGTGCTCCTCCAGACATTCTGGGGGTTGTGAGAGAGCGATGTGACCGCCAAAACATAAAAATATGGTGCTCTCTAAAAAGCGGTTACTATTACTGCTATTGCTCTCTTCAATATCAAAATATTGGAGAGCAAGAGGATTAATAACTTCATTGTCAAAAGTCCAGCATTAGCTAACACTCTTTTAGATGTGTGACAAAATGATTACTGTAGTACAGGCAGCCTCTGCTCTATGCACTGTGACGTCATATTCTTTAGCCCGATGCCCGAGTGTGTGGAAGCGGGCAGAAATGAAGGTCAACGGAGATAGAAAAACAGTCAGTGGCGGAGTAACTAAGATATGCAGTATCGGAAGCTTTGAACGTTTATTGAGTGTTGACTGATTATACAAAGAGAAATAAACACACATTTACCTAGACTTAATAGAGCAAATTTAACATACCATTTCATAGCTTATCTGTCACTTATATTACATTTAAGGGGTAGTGATGCGCCTCCTATAGCCTCTCCTACGCAATTCCCATCCTCATCCTGCCCGTGGTGCACCCTGCTTTTAACAGATGAGGCTCTGGGGACCGAATTACAGCGGTATAACTGTTTCATCTAAAATGGAGGAAATGTCATTTACATATGTGCTGGCCTATCACAGCACAACAGCGTCCCTCAGAGGCACATGAGGGGAAGGTCGGTGGATCTAAATACCACCTATTTACTCCTCCCGGCTAGGTCCGAAGGACCCGTTGACCAACGATAGGTGTGGTCCCCCTTGCAAAATGGGGGTTTAAGTCGGGTGATGTAACTGCCACATTGTAAAACTGGTGCCCGTTAAGAAAACAGTTACATGAAAGCCACATACATGAATATGAGTCCTAAAGATAAACATTCCGGAGTTAAAACTGTCCCCCAATCGGATCTCCGGGTGGGGACATCTTTAGGCAAATTTCATCACAATTCCAATACTTTAAGAATTCTACAATGGAATGCAGGAGGCATGTCCCAGCCTAAAAAACAAGAGCTAATGAAAATATTAAAAGACCAAGATATAGATGTCTTCACAGTACAAGAAGCCAATATATCAGAAGAACAGGAAATATACTTTGAAATGGATCAGTACACTACACATATACTTCCAAAGGCTCGTCAAATAGCAAGTGGTATTCTTACAGGAATTAAAAGAAATATGAAAGCTACTATCAAAATCCAAACAACAATGGAAGAACAAGATAAATCACAAATAGTTAAAATTCAAGTATGGAAAAGTAACTACCACTATAGAAATTACAGTATCTACAATCCTCCAGACAATACACTAGATCTAAATTCTATTGCCATAGAACCCAAAAGTATTTTAATAGGTGATTTTAATGCACACTTCCCTAGGTGGGCTACAGAGATATAAATTCAGCAGGAAGAGTCATAGAAGACCTATTAAACTCATCAACAATGGAATTAATATTTAATCCAAATGATCCACCCACTTACCTTCATTATAATGGTTCAGGTACAAATCCTGATCTTCTGGTGGTGTCATCTGACATAATTGACAGTACAAAAAGAGAAATAATAGAAGACCCAGGTTCAGGCCACAGAATCACCATAAATTCCATAAGAGGTCTAATAAATAAAAGTAAGAATCCAAAAATTAAAACTTCTTGGAATTTTAAAAAAGCAGATTGGTCCAGTTTCCAAAATGAGATAGAAGGGAAGTGTAATATACTGTTAGAATCATAGTTCAAGTCAACAGACGAAATGAATAAAAAAAATTTGTGAAATATTATTGACAGCAGCCAAAACACATATCCCCAAAGGAAAGTTAAAGAAATATAGCTACTTTTGGTCTCCATCTTTATCTAAGTTAAAACACGAAAGAAATATAGCAAGAGTCAAAGCCGAAAGAACCAAGTGTCCAGAAGATGTACAAAACTGGAGAAGAAAAGCAGCCATTTTTAAGAAAGAATTAATTACAGCAAAGAGGGCCAGTTTCACAAATTTTGTAGAACATATGGACTATAGGAAGGATGGAAATAAAATATACAAATTCCTTAATAAAACAAAATTATCAAAAAATACAACTGAACCATTAAAACATAATAACAAAAGCTTGACTACAGATAGGGAAATAGCAGAATCCCTTAACAAGTTTTATGCTTAGTCACAAAGAATACCCCAAGCGTATAAAAAACAAGATAAAGCTATCCAAAAAACTAGCAGAGAAACTAATAAGCCAAAAGATATACGAAATGATATTTTTATTCAGGATTTTAACGAAACAGAACTAGATTTAGCAATAGAACATTACAGAACAAAAAATCTCCAGAACCTGACAAGATCCACCCAGAGTTTATTGAACACCTTGGCAGGAAAGGAAAAGAAATCCTACTTAAACTGTATAACACGTGTTGGAGAATGACTGTACCTTCCGACTGGAAAAAAGCCATTATCATCCCGATTTTAAAGAAAAACAAACCCTCAAACAATATTAATAGTTTCAGGCCAATATCTTTGACCAGTGTTATTGCAAAAGTGATGGAAAGAATGGTGGCATCTAGACTTAACTGGTTCCTAGAATATTACAACTTAATTAATAGTTCACAGACCGGCTTCAGACAGAATCATAGTACAAGTGAAAATGTACTCCTACTAAGCCAAGACATCAAGGAAGCTTTCAATAGAAAGGAGGATACCTTAGCAGTATTCATTGATTTTAAATCAGCATATGACTCAGTCTGGAGAAACAAATTAATTGAGAAGTTGCAATCAATAGGTGTGAAAAGTAACATGCTTAAATGGATAACTCAGTTTATTTCCCAAAGATTTTGTGCCACAAAATATAATACATACATTTCCAAATATAAACACACTGAGGACTTCCACAAGGTGCTGTTCTGAGCACAACACTCTTTAACATATATATAAATGACCTCCCATCAATAATAAAAACTTTAGAAACCAAAATTGCTTTATTTGCTGACGATGTAGTCATTTGGACTTCAGGCTCTCCAAAAAAACCTGAATTAATTAAAGACAGAATAGAAACAGCCCTAAACAAAGTACATGAATGGAGCTCCAAAAACCTCATGACTATCAATGTGAAAAAAACAAATTATGAATTATTTACACTAAAATACAAACCAGTTAATATTAACATAAATTATAATGGTAAACCACTCAAAGCAGTTGATGATGCCAAATACTTAGGCATCACTTTCGACAGAAAGCTAAGTTGGAAAAAACATATAACAAACATCTCAGAAAAGGTTGAAAAGAAACTGCAAATCCTGAAAAGGTTAGCTGGTGCTAAATGGGGCTGCTCAAGGAGAGTCCTTAACACAACATACAAAATGTACTTTAAACCAAACTTCTTATACTGTTCTGAAGCTTTAATAACAGCAGCAAATGCTAACATCAATAAACTTGAACAAATACAAAATCAGGCTCTTCGCCTAATCACTGGAGCAGTTAAATCCACACCTATTGATGCCATGCTTGCCTTAACACGGACCCCATCAATAACAACAAAAATAGAAGAACAAGCATTGCTCCAACACGAGAAAATGTTACGACTGCCAAACTCTAAATGGACAGAAGAGAACCTCCCCCCTTCAATCCTTAAAACTCATAGTAGTTTCCTAGAAAAGGTAACACAGATTAAATCCAAATTGAACATTCCTAACACCAGAGAAAATCTACTTATAAGAGAAAATCCATTGGAATTATTGCAACCTACCTTCAATTTGGAATTAATAGAGGAAATAAGTAAATCAGACACACCAAAAGAAATACAAAAACTTCTAGCTCTGGAAACAATCAATACTAGGTATCCCACAGAAGAATGGCTGCACATATATACTGATGGATCCTCGAAGGAAAACCTTACTGGAGCTGGAGTTACGTGTTCACATTTTTCCTTTTATCATTCTGTTGGCAGAGACACAACAAATTATGATGGAGAAATAGAGGCTATATACATTGCTCTCCGACAATTATTAAATCTTCCCTTAAATAAATTTAACAAGGCAGTAATTCTTTCAGATTCTGAAGCTGCAATTCAGGGAATATGTTCAAATACTACAAAGAAGTCAACAAAAATTAGAGAATGCTACAAAATGTTAACACAACTCCAAAAAGTTAATAAGACTGTTCATCTCCAATGGATTCCAGCACACTGTGGAGTCATGGGGAATGAAGCTGCAGACTCACTTGCAAAGAGAGGCACAACAATAAAACAAAAGTCTAAATTCAATTTCTCATATTCCTCAATAAAACGCTTGCTCATTAAAAAATTTTCTCATTCATACCTACAAGAAATAGAAACAAATGCCAAAGATAAAAAATGGATTACACTACTTTCCAACCCAGATATAATCCCCCAGAGACCAAGGAAAACAGCGGTTGCAGCCTTCCGACTGTTGACAAATCATGACTGCTTAGCAAGTCATCTCTACAGAATAGGTATCTCAGCCCCACCAATGTGTCCTGTGTAACGATCCAGCAGAAATGAACGAACACCACTTGAAGACCTGTGAAGCATTAAGATCAGAAGAACCTACAGTTCAAAAGTATTGGAAAGCACTAATGCTAATGGCTTCATTGCCAGATGCAAGGCACTAGAAAACAACATATTACATTTAATACTTCCAACTGAGTTCAATTTTGATTCAGACATCGAGCTCTTTGTATCCTTTTCCCCCTAATTATCTTTTCAATATTTGGTGTAATTGTCTTTGTAGTACAAAGACGAACACTGCATTTCAAGTTGCAGTCAGATAATTGGCTTCTGTGACCCGGTTTACAGTGTTTCATTAGCGAAAAGAATTGTTCACAGATGTAAGTAGAGCCAAACATGCTTAATATGTGAGCTGCTTGTCTGTGTAGTTGTGGAAATCTGGACTGAGGAAAGTTTATATAAAAATCGATCAAGTCTCTTTTATGAACAAAGGAATCCTTCATTTCCCGATCATATTGCAGGTCAATAAGTTCTAATTGAAACACTGTAGGAACGTTCTCGACGTCTACGGTGAAAGGAGTGACAAATAATGGAAAATATGTAGATTCCATAGTTTCTAGCTCTTGGAATCGCACTCCAAATTCTCTGCGTAGATCATTTAGTACGCTTGCATATTGTTCAAGCACTGCAAATCCCAAATGTTGAGAAGCTGATGAAAGTTTTGAAAAGTGAGATGTGTTCTTGTTGATTAATTGTTGTTCCCACAATGCAAGTTTGCGTTTGAAGGCCAGTACAGAGTCAATCAGTTGAGTAATAATTTGTCCCTTGCCCTGGAGAGAACGATTAAGAACATTGAGGTGTCCTGTGAGATCAGCTAGGAATGCCAAATCACAAATCCACTTTGAATCACTAAGTTCGGGAACAGGCATACCTTTTTCTTCTAAGAACACCATTTCTTCCCTCAACTCATAGTACCTTTCCAGTAGCGCACCCCGGCTTAACCACCTCACTTCACAATAATAAGGCAAGTTGCCAAATTCACTATTGCATTCGTCGAGAAACACTTTAAACTGGCGATGATGCAGTCCTTTTGACCTAATTGAAATTAGTAGTTTTCACAACAACACTCATCATATTATTCAGTTTAATACGTTTCGCACATAAATTCTCCTGGTGAATTATGCAGTGAACAGATATGTTGTTTTGATTAGTAGCAAGGTCCTTTATTTGGTCTCTAACACGGCCTATTAGACCAAGGTTACCACCGATCAGAGCAGGAGCTCCATCTGTAGCTATGGATATCAGTTTATTCCATGGAAGTTGAAGTCGATTTAAAGCTTCCTCAACACATCGGAAAATATCTGCACCGGTTGTAGTAGCCGTCATTGGTACCAAATCCAACATTTCTTCTGTGATCTGGAGATTTATATCCACACCTCTCACAAAAAGTGCTAGCTACACTGTGTCACAAGTATCTTGGCTTTCATCTAATGCCAGAGAGTAACAAATAAATGATTTACATCTCTTCAACATTGTTGGCGAGATCTGCAATACGCTGCATAACAGTAGAGGAAGATAAACTAATGGATTCACATTCCAGTATACGTTCAGGGCAAACTTCATCGGCCATCATACGTAGACAAATTTTAGCAAATTCGCCATCTTTAAATGGTCGAAGTTGCTTAGCAATTTCAAGTGAAATTTTATAGCTAAGACGTACAGCCGATTCACTTATTTTATGGTCCGTATCATTGTCAGTAGCCAGTGTCTTTGAGTTTATCATGTCATGTTCCACTCCATTATAGCCATCGTATTCACTGCTATGAGCAGAGTAATGTCGTTGTAGGTTATACTTTTTAATTGTTTGAACAATCTTGCCACACGCTAAACATTTCGCGTTTATAGACCCCTAGGTCCATAAACAGATACTGTCGTTCCCAAAAGGAGGAAAAAGTATATGGGGAAGATGGGCGAGTATTAGATGAGGTAGCCACAGTTAGAGATGTTGCCATTTCTGTACTTCATGAACCGCCACTGCACACTAGTTACGCACGTCCGTTGCTGGTGCACTCAGATAAACAACTGTAACACAATGCCCGCTTGCATGCACAGATATGCTGACTTTGCCCGCTGCCCATATTTACATGAGTTGAGGCTGCCTGCTGTAGTGTCACTCAATTCATTTGTGTATAATATTTTACCAAATTGGACTTAGTAGTAGGATGTTAGTAACCAAATAATAAACATTGAGATATCTTGAAAATATCAAAGTTTATTCTCAGATGTACATTTCAACCAACTTAAACTGACCAAGCAACACAATTAGGACTTTACTATGACTATACTATTGAATAAGGAAAAAGATCTATAACATTTTACTTAAATGTGCATATTTAAAGCAAATCTAATTACACAGGAATAATTATGCACATTATCTGCTAAAGATTTACATGATGCAGGTCGTTTACAGATACCCAATAACATATAAACATTTTACAATAATGTTTTATATGACATGTAATTTATAAAAAATAAGACAGGTTCTGCTTTGTATTTTGGTTTTTCATACTTTAATAACTAATCATTAAAAGTGAAAGCACAATATTAGATGATACAGATAGCACTTAAACCACAAGACCTCTGCATACCATGTCATGCCAATGCTCTAAAATTGTAAGCCAATATATGTGCTGTCCTTGTGAACAAGAATTTCTTCCATCTGATTCTGAGCTAAAGGCGCTTAATACTTTATAATCTGTGACTCATGGTAAGAAATGCCTGTTAAAAACGTTTACGAATATCAATAATTCTGGTTTATGACAGCAGTTGGAAAGACCAGGAGAGAAAGACTAGAGTTTGGCTAATAGCAGAACTTCATTAAGTTGGACATGCTGAGAGAAAGTAGGCAAGTTCTGGGAGCACGAATGGAAAAACAAGTTGGACAAGAGAGATGTTGCATTACTATGAGGATAGATTTTAAAAACTTGGACAGAAAGTTTGAGAATAGTGAAAGAAATTATAACGGCTTGAATAGCAGAAACAGATAGGATCAGACTATGCTGGTGATTAAGACATAAGGGAATTGAATATATTTTACTTAACCATTGTTGCCTGCAATGATCTTTAATTGCATGTGTGACTTATTTGACAGCAGATTCACTCTCATCACAGCATGAATATTTTAAGGCAAATCATTGAACTACTTGGTTCTAACAAGGGAATTATTTAAAAACACCAACAGTAAGTTTGTTGGCATAAATAAATAAGAATTATTTATAGTTTCATGAGCAAAAATCACAGTGCCCCTTTTTTCATTTAATTGTTAATACAGTGAAAACCTGCCAAAATTGGACACTAAATAAGCAGGAGAAAATATTTCTGTCCTGGTGGAAATCATATAATTACAGTCGGCAAGACCTAACTTGGCACTCAACAGCTAGCTGAGTCACATACTAGACCTATCTCATTGAATTGATGAATTGTTCCACGATATGTTTGTAACACGATTGGACGAGAGGGCTAGCCTTGTTCACAGGTGAGTGAATCATGTAGCCGCCAAGTACCAGGTTAGCTCTCGCCAACTTTAATATGTAATTTTTCCTGCGCAAAGTTGAAACTGCTCAAATTGAAAATGGAAATGATTTGCAACTGCTTAAATTGGAAATATCTATGCAATTTTAACATGCATTTGTAAAGGAATATGCTGTGCTTCCCAAGAGACTGCAAATGTAGGTATTAAGGTAAATGAGATTTCTTTGGTGACATATCTGAACAACAAAATGGGTTACAGCTGTAAGTGTGTGTTTTTCCTTCAGTGTTGTCTATAGCAGTATTATAAGAAAAAGTCATATCTTTTGTGATAAACACTTATTAATAGATAGCGAAAATGATCGAATTAAAGGTAAAAGATAAATTCACTCTGAAAGAACTAATGCTACAGTTCCAATGTGTCAAAATGCAGATCTAATAAATTTTAAAAATGAAGAATCCATAATGAATTAAGGAGTGAGAGAGAGGTAATAAGTCAATAGCCTTCATGGTCATGTAATTGTGGGCTACTTCAAGGTTAAACCTGGTTATCAAGACAATAGACCCCTCTACCACCATATGCCACACATGAACCACGTGCTGGGGGAGCTGTCAGAATTCACAAGTTAACATTATTTCAGGTATCAGGTGAGTGCTGCTAAATGAAATTTTGCTTCATATCACTTCTGTCCTGAAAATGTTTCATTGTAACGAGCCAAGTATATAAACT
Source organism: Tenodera sinensis (assembly GCA_030765045.1). NCBI lineage: Eukaryota > Metazoa > Arthropoda > Insecta > Mantodea > Mantidae > Tenodera > Tenodera sinensis. The sequence goes on along the minus strand of CM060963.1, from coordinate 54,482,541 downwards.
AAATGTCCGATTACCAGCCATGAGTCGTAACCAGGACAAGAGATATTTCCCAATAGATGTCAAATGCAAATGAAACATGTACAAAAATAGCTGTTGAAATAAATAATTGATTTACCACAAATGCAATAGTATCTTGTGTTATACTGTTGCATTTATTAACAAGAAAAAAGGCTTAATTTATCAAACAGAAAACAAACTTAGTATTGATATTGAAAAACTATTGCTTAACACCAACTCTACTTGAAACTAGTGTATGATTGTGAAAGATAAATACTCTGAAATTTATTTTTGGCAAATGGAAACCATTGTTATCTTTTATGCCAACCAACTTACAGCTGGTGTTTTTAAGCATACAAGCTGTGTGTGGAAAATGAGAGATGGAATCAGGACTGAAAAGTTCAATGCCATAGCCGGGATTTGAACCATGGGCCTTCCGCTTCACGTGCAGCTGCTCTAACCATTAAGCTACCATAGCCAACTTGCCAGTATGATATTTAAGTTCCCCAACCAATACATACTTTTCCGGTAGACCACAAGGGAATCTCACATCAGAGATAAAACCCCCAAGGGTGACTTACAAAGTACTTTATGTCCCGGGTTTAAATAACCTTTATATGGTAACCAGGACATACGATTGTATGCTGCCCTTGGGGTATTTATCTATGATGTGAGATTTCCTTGTGGTCTAGCAGGAAAGTACAAGTTGCTTGGGGAATTTAATGTCATACTGGCAAGTTGACCATGGTAGCTTAGTGGTTAGAGCAGCCGTGCGTGAAGCGGAAGATTTCAAATACCGGCTATGGTATTGAACTTTTCAGTCCTGATTCCACCTCTCAAGTGGAAACCATGTTTGAATATAAAGTAAACCTTACACAGAGATAAACACCTAGATTTGTAACTGAGTCACTTCTTAGGATGTGTGTGTCTTGCTATTAAATTACCTCTACTGTATGAACACCTGGTCAGTTGAAATGCAGCAAGTCATATAACTCCAAATTAGAGCATTAGCATTAAAAGCCTAGAATTCATGGTTTTAGTCCAACCTGTGGTTTATATAACTTTTTTTTTCTTTCTTTCTTAAAACTTCCTGCATATCTAACAGGAAGTAAACACTTATTCCACCAGTAAATTTCACTCAGGAATTCATTTCTATATAAAATATCAAAATGTGTTAACCATTTAAAATGTAATCTACAAATAAGACAAAAGTCATCTCTATGTGAATTTTACATGTATTTGTCATCAACTGATTAAAAAAATTTTCTACAGCTGAACAATATCAGCCAACTGTAAGACACCACTCGCACAAGTTAATACATCTGAAGTATTCACTGTTGAAAATATGCACTGAGGATTTAAATGATGACCACACAAGTCCAAAAAATGTCATCAGTTGTCTGTTTATACCACACAACCTCTCACTTCTTCTGGTCCATGGTATTCCTATTCACTCACTGTGCTCTTGTAAACATTGGGAAGTGTTCATTTACTTTTGTTGAGCAACCCTGAAACAGTGACAGCCAACAGTATCTTTTTTTCCAAAATAAATAAGTCAGTGCAGAAGCAATATTTCATCAAGCAACTGGGTGATATAAATAAATAGAAAGCAAGTTGAGAATTGAGCATCATGTCATGCTTTGGTATAAATAACAATTCCCCTAAGTAATCGCAAGCTTTTACAGCAGGAGCTAAAATAATGAGTAGTGGATTCTTCTAGGCTGATAAACTGTTGTCTGTTGGCATTTTGATGTCCAGACGTTTTGCCCACCTCTCCAATGTTGCTGGTTGCTGCAATGCGGACGAAATGTCTGAACATCAAAATGCCAGCAGACAGCTGATCAGCCTGGAAGAAACCACTATTCAACAATTCCCCTCTTTGTTGACCTGTTGCTACCACCCTACCAAGCCCATTCTACTGTCAGGACGTGATTTAATACTTATACTTATTCGTGATAAGCACATTCATATTTGTTGTCTGGGTGGCTCAATTGGTTATACACTAGCCTACTAATCCCAAGGTCATAGGTTCAAAGCTGACCCAAATCAATGGTTTTTAAAATGCTCAGAAGCTACAACCCCATACCAATAGATTTATTACCATGTAAAAAATTCCTGCAGGACAAATTTGTGGCACACTGGCACCAGTATTATCCTGACAATTGATACATTGTTAACAAATAAAATTGTTGATTTTTTCAGGCTCACAATTAGTAAACCCCAATACAGTGGAATCCCGATAACTCAACCTAATGTGGGCTGAGAGGCTGTCAAGTTGCCGAAATGTTGGAATTTTACGAAGTGGTCTGTTATTCATAACTCATGACATAATACTGCAAATTACATAAATACATGTTCTAGCACAATATAGAAAATGAAGCATAAAACACATTCTAAAATTTATTAGATACTAATATGTCCCCTTTGTCCAGTCTCTTTAACACATACAATTTAATTTCCAATGTCATATTAACTTGCATTTTCTTCTCATTCAACATTTTCAGTGGCACAAACAATTCAACACAACACCAACAGTAATCCTGAAATCTTGGAAGCTGCACTGTAACCAGAAATATGTAATTGAAAGTTTAGCTTACCATGTGCAGATTTTTTAGATGTGGCAAATGACCTTGCTAGGATCAGCACGAGCGACATCATGCAAGTTGACATTGGGGGTAGCATCTCTGCTTACTTCCTTGAAATAAACTAGACACTGCTGATAGCACTGGTCAACATGATTTTTGTCTCATGAGTACCAATAGTTGTACTTAATGCAGTTTTTTATGGTGTTTTCAACTATGTATTTGGAACTTCTCCATCACCCATAGTTTTTTTAAATTTCAACTTCAATTTTTTTAAACAAAAGTTTTTTCATCCATTGTCGGTTGTGAGATAGCAGTGAACCAGTAAACACATAATTGCTTTGTCTGGATTATTGTATATTATTTATTTACAAATTTATTTTCTTTAATTTGTTACTAGTTACAAAATGCCTAGAGTTTGTTTAAATCATCCTAAAAACTTGTTATGTGGTGAAGTGACGCTCAAGTCCCAAAGGCGACACCTTATTCCATTAGTAAAAAAGTGTTATGAACTTCATTTTGGATGTGAAATGGGGGACCAAACAAGGGCCTGGGCCCTACATATCATGTAGTACATATCATGTAGTACATATCATGTAGTAGGCTTCTCACTGCATGGAAAAATGGCACGTCACATACCATTTGCTATCCCTATGATTTGGAGGGAACCCAAAGATCACTCCTCTGACTTATTTCTGCTTAAAAAATACTTAAGGGATTATGTCAAAATCAAAACACAGTGGTGCACCCTGACCTGCAATCTGCTATGAGACCAGTTTCACACTGCAAAGAATTGCCCATACCAAAGCCTCGAGAATGTATGACAGATGAAGAGAGCTCAGATTCTGGTGGAACTAAGGAAGAAAAAGAAACAGATTTTGGTGATACAACTTTTGAAAAAAGCTGTTCATCTGAGCCTCATTTATTAACTCAAGAAGATCTTACCGATCTCATACGAGATTTAAAGTTATCCAAAAACCAGTCTGAAATGCTTGGTTCCCGGCTAAAAGGATGGAATCTTCTTCAAAAGAATACCAATCTATGTATTTATCATAGTCGTCATTCTCAATTTAAAGACTATTTTTCTGGAGAAAATGGCTTAGTGTTTTGTGATGACATTTTGTCTCTTATGGAGGCATTTGGTATTGAGCATAACACAACAGAATGCCGCTTGTTTATTGATTCCTCCAAAGCTAGTTTAAAAGCAGTACTTCTGCATAATGGCAATACATTCCCATCAGTACCTGTGGCTCACTCCGCTAGTAAGAAAGAAACATATGACAACTTTAAATTTATATTGCCAAAGCTTCAATGTGCAGTGTATGAATGGAATGTTTGTGGTGATCTGGTTATTGCAGTTACTCTTGGTCTGCAGCTTGGTTACACAAAGTACTGTTGTTTTTTATGTCTTTGGGATAGTAGGACAGAAAAAAACCATTACATTAGAAAAGAATGGCCTAAACACGAATCATTCATTCCTGGACAGAAAAATGTGAAACATGATGCATTGTATAATCCTAAAAATGTGTATCTAACTCTGATACATATCAAACTAGGATTAAAGAAGAATTTCGTTAAAGCCATGGACAATACTTCTGGGTTCATGTATTTAAAACAGAAATTTCCTAAAATTAGTGAAGCAAAAATTAAAGCAGGGATATTTGTGGGTCCACAAATACGATCAGTAATGCAAGATGAGAAGTTTGAGAAACTATTGAATCCACTGGAGAAAGCAGCTTGGCAAGCATTCAAAAAGGTTACAGTTTTTTGGAAACCCGAATGGCGGAAAATTACTGTGATATTGTCAATCTCATAACATTTTATAATAATCTGGGTTGTAATATGTCCTTAAAAGTACACTTCCTGCACTCGCACCTATATTTCTTCCCGGGAAATCTTGGCACAGTGAGCGATGAGCATAGGGAACACTTTGGAGATTTCAGCTATGGAAAAGAGATATCAAGGCAAATGGAATCCTAATATGCTGGCCAATTATTTTGGACCATCAAGAGGGACGCGAAATATAGCAGAAAATCGTTATTTCTTACTTTCTAGGTGAGTCCAAGTGTTCAAATATTGTGCAGTTAAGAATGTAGAAAATATTGAAGTGTTTGAAATTATAAATGCCTGTCACTCGGAAACCTTGCGTGATGGAGAAAATCCGATATCATATCTGAATTTAGGAGAAAAAATAACATCAGAATCACATATTTTTCTTTCTGAGACAAAAAAGTTTCATTTTTGTTGTTCAGTGTAATGTAAGTGGGCACTGTACAACTTAATCACACAGTCGGTGAAACTTATGTAGATAACTTGACACCCCTTTGGTCTTATAAATACAGAACAACTCAACCATAAACCTCTTTGCAATTTGGAATGTTTAATGGGTTGGCTAGGATTTCAGAAATCTGTTGCTTTTGCTATATCCTTGATGCATGTCACTGAAAATGTTTCCTTTCTTGAGGTATACCTTATCTCTACGTTAGGTGAAGTAATCTCATGAATGTATCACGAGAACAAGTTTCTTAGTTCATATGTCAATAGTTTACTTGTTTAAATGAAAAATAAACTAAAATAATCAGTATATACAACAGTTTTACACATATATAGGTGTACTGTCTGAATAAGAGGTAGAACTGGAACTTAAAAATTCAATGGCACAACTGGGATTTGAACCACAGATCTTCCGCTTACCGGACGGCTGCTCTACCACTGAGCTATTCTGACAAACTCCTAGAATGGCATTAAATTCTCAAACCAGTTCGTATTTCTCCTGGTAAAATAGAGAATAAAATTGAAATACGAACTGGTTTGAGAATTTAATGCCATTCTGGTAGTTTGTCACAATAGCTCAGTGGTACAGCAGCCGCCCGGTAAGTGGAAGGTCTGTGGTTCAAATCCCAGTTGTGGCATTGAATTTTTAAGTTCCAGTTCTACCTCTTAAACTTTGCCCACACACGGCTTGTGTGTTTAAAAACACCAACAGTAAGTTTGTTGGCATAAATAAAATAATGATTACTGTCTGAATGTTTACAAGGCAAAACAAACTACCTCTTTTTAAGTTCTGTGATGCAGGTGTTTGATTCCACTTTCGACAGTAACCTTGATGCAGTACTTATTACATAGTTCTCATTGTTGATTTCTTATGCAAGTATTAATGTGTAATCCTTAGTTGATGTATCAGAATATATCTAATATGGTAAATCTGGACGCAATTGTTTTAATAAAATGCTGGTTTCCAGTTCCACCTGAATTCTTTCAACACAGTGGTGCAATTTTGTCTTCTGCTCTCATACAGCCGGCATGTCTCACAAAAAAGTGTTCTCACTCCTTAGCTCAGCAGTAGGAAACCTTATGATGTCTTGCACGATATTACTAAGTTTCTGTAGTGCACACTGTTAAGAATTTAGTCATACAGTTACAGCTTGTCTAAAACGTCCTGACATTCCCCCACTCCCGAAGCAAAGATGTGTAATAGCACTGAGCAGTCCACTTGCATAAAAGAGAAGTGGGGTTCAGTCTTCCAGCTGCGACGAGAGTAATAAGTTCATGCGTTGTGTATGTGACTGCCTCCAAGTTCTGATAACCCTCTAGTCACTTGCCCCCCCACCACTCTTGCCACTTCTCCTCACTTGTGCATATGAAGTGTCACAATATTTTAGACAAGCTGTACTCTATGTAATCGCTCTGCATTAATGGTTTCTTTAGAGGAAATGTGTATTATTCTTCTAATGCTCACCACACACTACATTATAATTTTCAGGTCATATGACTCCTTTCATGCAATAGCACAGGTTTTACTGAGGTCCAATACTGACAGTTAAAAGTTGTACTTTTAGTATAAATTGCATGTTGAAATGTACATGCATATATTTCTCTGTAAATGATTTACACATAAGATTTCGCTAATGGTAGGCTGTTCTCTGACTTCCAGAGTGAGCAAGGTAGTTGTGTAAAGCATGATTGATCACAATTTTTTCTATTTCCTTTGCAATAGTAGCTTTCCATTTCTTCTTGTGGTTTCCATAAAATAATATTCATAGACTGTGCAATAAGATCCAAACAACAGGGTGTATGTAAAGGAATGAGCAGCAGACAACTGCATGTGCACCCAAGAATTGGAATGGTTGTTCAACATCTACTCTTCTTCTATGGCAGAACAGCCTGATATCGAACCTTGGCCTCCTTAATCAAGCCCCTTTATACTTGTCTATCCATGCTCTCCTCTTCCAGTTCCTTGAATCCAAAACTTATGTCCTCCTCCACAGCATTAATCCATTTCTGGGTTTACTCACTCATCTCTTGTCACCAACATAGGTTAAAGTTGCCAAATACAGACTTCAAATACTTCAAATTAACAGAAGAGGACACCCTTGTCTCCTTTGACGTAGAGTCACTATTTCCCAGTATACCAATAGAAAAGCTCCCATCACTGATCAAAAATTGGCTCAAATCACTTGGAATGTCATCGTCAGAAATTGCAGAATACATAGAACTCACCAAATTATGCACAGAACAAAATTTCTTCCAGTTCCAAACAAAGTATTTCCGTCAAACTTCAGGTTTAGCAATGGGCAACCCTCTCTCGCCATTCTTAGCAGATATTTACATGAGTTCATTGGAAATAAGGATCACAAAAGGTTTCCCGTGGATGTTCAAATTCTGGCAGCGATATGTGGATGATATATTGGCAATAGTTCCAAAAAGACACATCAGTGACACATTAAAACTTCTGAACATACAGAACAAAAGTATAAATTTCACAGTGGAAGTAGAAAAAGATGATAAATTACCATTTTTAGATCTAAAATTAATCAAAAACAAGGATAGAATAAATTTCGGTATTCACAGAACACCAACGCAAACAGACAACTACATAAAAGCTAATAGTTACAATCCAAGAAGCCACAAACTAGCAATTTTCAATAGTTTAACACATAGATTGGTGAACATCCCTCTTTCAGCAGAAGAATATAAAACAGAATATTACAAAATAATTGAAATAGCACAAAAAAACGGCTTTCCCAAAGAATTAGTAGATAAAAAGGTAAAACAAGCAGAAAAGAAAAAATTATTAAAAGAAACTACAACTCTCACAGCAGCAAAAACAAAAATGATATTCAAAAAATTCACATATCATCCTTGGGCCTTTGATAAATTTAAAAAGGTGTTCAAGGAATACAACATTGAGCTAGCAGCAGTAAACCATTACTCCATAAAGATGCTATTCCACCTAACAAAAAATCTGGCATATACCAAATTGAATGCAGTGATTGTAATGAAATATACATAGGAAAAACCAAAAGAAATTTAGAAATTAGATCCAAGGAACACGTTAGAAACATTAAGAGTAAACAATTAGAAAAATCAGCGGTTGCATTTCACTTTTGGACAAAAAATCATGACATAAAGCTAGAACCGAAACTTCTTAAACACATAACCGGAAAACAAGAACTGTCCACATGGGAACAAATCTTTATTTTAAAAAATAGAAACCGAGTATTTAATTTCGACATTTTCAGTAAGCTAATCGAACCGCCACCAGAAGAAACACCAGAAGAAGCATCACCATCTGCACCATGGAAACCCAGTTATTGTCCGGTTGATAATGGAGGAAAGTTACCTTCGAAACGCGTCCCGGAAAAATATGTTGTAAGTGTTGTTCAGTGTTATTAATTAACTCACCTTTTAAATTAAATACAACAACACTGTTTTCAAACTTCTATGAAAGGAACATAGGATCCTCATTTATTCTGTAATTGTTGTTCTCAATGTCATATTTGGGAGATATTTTGGGTTGAATTGAGGAATGTATGCATAAGTAAAATAGAGTCCCTACCTTCTAGTTACAGAAATTCTCCATTATGAATGAGAATGGAGTTTCTCACCTTCGTACCTACGTCACCTATGTACACGCATTGCCGGAAGTTATCTCCATTCTCATCTTTACACATTGCTATCTACACAATTCCAGCATCATTCAAATGTTTTACAACCACTTGCTACTTCCATTTATCATATGTTGTTGTTGTTGTTGATAGCTAATGCTGGATTTCTGACAATGAAGTCATTAATACTCTTGCTCTCCAATATTTTTCACTGATGGATGGGGCATTAGAAGTGGCCGGGCATATTTGAAGGTGGTCTCGATCCATTTCCTCTTGCAGATCACAGAGGACAGAGTGGTGAAGAACCATTTCTCATATGTGGGCACCCTGCAGTATGCGGTCACTAAGCCCGTATTCAGCAATATTACCAAACACAATGTCACAAAATGGCATCGTGATCTAATATTTGCTACTAAAATTAAAAGTCAACTTAAAAGCAAAATAATGCTGTTAAATAAAATATTATACCTTTTTTTGCTCTTGCCTTGGCGACCACGTCTTCCCTTATCTGAAGCAGCAGCACGTTTTGTGGGTTTGCTATCTGCTTTTGTCTGTGAAACATTAAGAAATGATTAACTATGTTGTGTAGCAAAAATTAAAAATGAAGCTATTTCTAAACTGGAAAAAATATCAATGGCAAACCTTGCAAAGATAAACTATAAGCTCAGTGTTCAGCATAAGTACATTAAAATTTGTGATTTGACATCTGTATATGGACCATTTCTCATGAACTCAAGTCTGCCCTTTTGTTTTATTTGTAATTTCTCCTACCAACAGTCTGTACTGAAGAAAATGCAGAATATTGCACCAGTTAATTTTGCTAAAAAAATCAATTTGTATTTACACAAAATAATTTTTATATTAACTCTGCGGTGGACGCATGGCGATATATAGTGCCACCAATTTAGTTTTCCTTCAATAATTAAGTTAGTGCGCCAAATACACCAAAGTTGTACTAGATATGCTTCGATGGATTATTCCGGCGCCATGTCACTATTGTCACATTACTATACCCATCATATCAGCTGTGACTGATGTGTAAAGTGGACTACACTGAGGCTGCACTACATACCATACGTGCCTACCTAATCATTACTGAATGTTTCAAAGATCCAAAGCTTTATTTAGCAGAAATGCTTTGTGTGAATGATTATTTAGTTGTGAAGACTACTGTGGTATTACAATTTTCCTGTCTTTCAGTTTCACACAAAGAAAGGGATTGCTGCCAGCAGAAACGAGCGTCTTCTGGTATCATCTGACAGAGGGGATTATGCTGCTTTCTTTGACAGTGATGACAAAGCAGAAATAATCAAGATAATTCCATTAAATCTAAGCAACCGTGTGACGAGAATGAAGTGAAGTAAATACCAAGTGGCGACTGCCATTCTTATATTGTGGTAAGGACCAGGAAACTTTATGGATGCATCATTTTTAACAGTCTCAGGGAAAGCAAAGTGCAGTAATATATTCAAGGTTCTACCTGGTCTGAAACGGAATACTACAGAAATGAAAACTGAAATTGAAAGTTTTCTCAAATGTTTTGACCCTGAGGTAACTGATTTTGGAAAAATGAACAGATACATAAATACAAGGAGATCATCTTTGAATTACACAAGGGACAGAGACTGCAGAAATAATGGCTCTATTAGAAGCAGTTTCTCATTGCTTACAAAGCGGAGGATGCACTAAGTTATTAGGGCTGTGGGCATAAAATGGTACAGGATGAACCATTCTATGGACAGAATTTACTTACAAGCACTTTCTGTTCTTGCTCCAGTCAATGAGGTTTGACAATACTTGCAATTGATAAAGTTATTACCATCCGTGATCTCCAATATGCATTTTTTTCAACTGCAGAGACAACTACAGTTCAGGGAAGCTCACAGCCACACATAAAATGCTTGTTGCATTTCATGTACATAGTAATTTTGTTCAGTACATGCCCAATAAGCCTGCTGGGCTAAAATAAATGTCATACATTTTCATTTATTCCAGCTTATGTATTTATATACATACAGGTATTTAACACTAGCATTAACAATGATATCAGTTATTTTTTATGTCTTCAATATTAATTATACCAGAAAACAAGAAAATTTTCCTGTAAAATGGTATTTAAAGTTAGGTGGCACTGAATGCCGCACACGCCTGCTGATGTAACTATCTTCAGCATGCCTGCCACAGGGTTAAAACATAAAGCTAAATACAGTTTTTACTTATTTCATAGATGCAGCTATGGAATCTTAACTCCATACTGCTGCATAGTCTCAGAACCTCTCCTGATGACAAAATGTTAACGCCCTGAAGTCCAAGCATACACCATGTGAAATGCATTCCACGCCCGAGTATAGCTCAAGTACATATTTCTAACAAAATGTAATAGAATTTCATGGCAGTAACTCAGGCTTGGGCTAAACAGTGACAGTCAGATATCTTTTATATTGCAGCTGTCTGATTTGTGCTATCATCTGTCATTGCTTTGATAAACTATTAAGAAACTAAGACAGTCTGTAATATCAGTTGCCCACAGCATTTTTCCAGAAGGGGTTAACTGTTTGTTAAGTAATGGTCAATATGTGGCAGTTTCCTTGATTTCTGCGATCATTTTGGATAGAACTAATACGGTACTGCAAAACTCAGATTCTGGTGGACAGATTTAGCTTTTCAGACAAGCAATATGCACACATTTAATGTAAACTGCTTTACACAATTTTTTTAAATCATAATTTGATACCTTTTGTGAATTGAAAATAAAATATTAATACAGAAGTTATTAGTATTTCCTTCTTTTTTTTGATAAAGCCTCACAGACCATACTTTGAGAATAAACTAAGATATTTGGCAGATTTCATTAATGGACTGCATATAATTATTAAAAATAGTTAAACACTGGGTTTCTTGGCCCTTCAACTTCACAAAGTTATAAATCTATGACAATAATTTGGAGGTATGATCCCTTTGTGGTTGAAATGTGGACATAACCACAAGTAGCTGGAAATAAGGTAAACTTGGTTATAAATTCAGCATTTATGATGATCCATCTAAAGCTTTGAACAATTGCCAAATGTCAGCATTCACAGCCACTTATGCTTAAGGGGTAGTTGTTTTTAAGTAATATTTGCATATGTGAAGATAGCACCAAAACAAACGACTGATAGTGAAATGTCAATATTCAATAAATTTATTAATTATTCCTTTTACTTTGAGTTATTTGGCTCAGAAGAAAACATTTGTCACTATAGAGAATAAAATTGGCATGCATGATTTAAAGAATATCTTACAATTGCTCCAGCAGAGATGATAGAATGGACTCATTAGCTGTCAGATTTCCTTCTGTTTTATTCCACATGTAGCAAAGTCCATCTTTGGTTTGTAAATCAAAAATAGCAAAACCATAAACAGCTAGTTTGTTTGGGTTTGCTATACAATGAGGTAACATTTGATGCAGGTCGAAGAACCCTTTGTAGAGCCATTGTAAATATGAGATGCATCCAGAAAGTAAGTCCTGATTGCATCCAGAGATGGCACCACCAGTCGGATAGGAATGCAGCATGCACAGGAGTAGAGAAGTATGTAGGAATAGTGCAGTCAAGTTATAGTCTTATAATAGCAGTGGTTACCACACTGTACTAGGAGAAATTGGCTGCTCTGGTACCATCTCCCGCCAACTGCAAGGTTTGTGCAGTCATCTGATTTTTGCACACTCAAAAGCAAACTCCAGCAGAGATCCATTGCCAATTGTGTCACGTGTATGGAGACAACATTATGTGAGACAGTACGTTAAGATGGTGTAGGCAATTCACTCAGGGACGAACCAATATTCACAACGGATACTGTAGTGGGTGACCATTCCTGAGGATGCCAGATGTGTTGGAAAATGTGCGGAATTGTGCAGAACCAACACTTCAGTTTCAGAACTCTCGTGTCAATACCCCAGATGTCCCGCTTGCTTTTGTACAAAATTGTCTCAGGCAGGAAAACATTTCCACAATGACGCTGAGGTGCAGAATGAAATGACTTCGTGGCTCTGGACATTGGCAGCAGACTCCTAAGACTTTGACATACAACTGATGGTGCACTGTTACAATAAATGCATCAACAATGGTGGTGACTATGTTGAAAAGTAGTCAGTGAATCTATGTAATTATTCCACTTAGTGATGTTATTCTCTTTATCAGTCATCACGACTTACTTTCGGGATGCACCTTGTATTTTACTATTGAAAGTTTTCTCTCTTTTTCCAATGTTGTTTGTTCCTTTTTCTTCTGAAGTACCTGATGCACTACAAAATTTTTGGTTTTGTATTTTATGTATGCATCACATATCTTTTCTTTTTTGGTATAACCAATCCCAATTTTTTTTCTTTAAAAACCGTTTTAAATGCTGATATAGATAATATTCAATTTCCTTCCAAGCACAGATTGTTTTTGCAGCACTCATATAAGCTGACTTCATTTTTCCAGTTTGCTTCAAGATATAATTTCCTTCACAAGATGGTAGGCAATAACGGACTACCTTAGATAGCTGATCGAAAAGCTCTTCCAGGTTCTGCTTCTCTCTGCCCTATCTTCTATCAGCAACTGATTGCAAGGTAAGTGTACTTACAACAATTTTCCTACATAGCCTTATTTTATAATTTCTAACTTTTAGGTGATATATCAATGCATGAGATCTTGACAATCTTTTCTCTATCCCTTGCTTTATTCGTCGTATCCATTTCTACTAGAAGCTGCACATTCTTTTCTTTCTTTATATTTTTCCTTTTCACAAAATTCCTTAAATGTATTCCTTTCCTTCTCACTTATTTTGTAGCAATGAACAATAACAAGCCGTGTGTGGGCAATGTTTGAGAGGTAGAACTGGGACATAAAGTACTCGTAATAGTAAGTCACCATTGGGGTAATTGTCTCTGATGTGAGACTGCCTTTGTGGTTTACCGGGAAATATACGAACTGGTTTGAGAATTCAATGCCATTCTGGCAGGTTTTCACAGTAGCTTAATGGTTAGAGCACCCGCCTGGTAAGCTGAAGGTCTGTGGTTCAAATCCCAGCTGTGGCACTGAATTTCCAGTTCTAGCTCTCAAATACTTTATTTTTTGAATGTCTCCATTCACACCTTCCTTCCAGAGTTTCTTTATTCTTTTCAGCATTGCAAATCCAATCTCACCTTCCTCTTTCTGTCCAGAATAAGACAATCCATCTTTCTAGATTTTGTTCTTCCAATTTTCATGAAATGCAACACTCTTTCTTTTCATAACCCCTAGCACAACAGCCATTCATGAACCAAGGCTTACAGACCAGTCATTGTGTCCCTCACCTCTGCCCACTACAGTAATAGTGGGATGCAGAACTGGAGCATGGGATGTGGTCAGTACCCTGAGCTCTTCCAGCTGGTTATGTTGCTACTTCTTTATCAAGTAGCAAAAAGGCTGAGTGCACCCTGTGCCTGAACTCCCAGCAGGGGAAAAAATCCCCACATTGGTACCAGAGACAGAACCCAGGTCCTACAAGGCAGGTGCACTACCACTGAGCTACGGAGGTGGTCTCTATACCTGGATTAATTTCGTTTTCTGTTAACATATTTTTCAACTTTACAAATGAATCATTACATAAAATATTGATACTATAAACTTCATAATTCCTGAGGACAAATTTGCAGAAACTGCTGGTGCACAGATGAATTACTGTTGGTTGCACCTAATAAAATATAGGTATGTCTACAGCCTTGGCCAAAATAGGTGATCAGTTGGTTAGGCACTGATTCCCAGATTGCAGACCCACATCCAGTTCAGAATGAAGGTTTTTAGTGTTTAAAAGTGACAACACCATATTAGTAGATTTACTGGCATATATAAAAGTACTCTCGTACAAACTCCTGGCACAATGGTGGCAATGATATGATCTGGTAATTGAGAGCATCATTAACAAACATTATTCTGCAGGCAGGACTGATTTTTTTATCTTGTAACATAAGTACATTTAAGATCATGTGTTATTCATCACGTCAAGACTACTTGCTTCTGGAAACTCTTGTGATAAAGCAACCAATACTCTCACATGTATGCTTTACCACTGCTTGGAAAGGAATTCTTGAGACAGTTCTTCCTACCGTACTGCACAGAATAACATTCTCATGTGATGTTCATTCTCAAGAGTGATGATGGGCACGCATAATAAGATTACTATTTCATTTCTGTCTGTAACTCAAAGTGTTCTTCTGACTGGGCTTTTGGTTTAATACAGCAGAAATTTGTGTCACTCCTACTTTAACACTGCAAGATATGCTCCAATGAACGAATTGAGAGGTTCAAAAAGGATCCCAATTAAACAAGCAGACAATTGCTGGAAAATAAGATGGGGACACTATTGTACAGATCTCTTTTTGGACTTGGAGAGAGAGGGAGGGAGGGAGGGAGGGAGGGAGGGAGGGAGTGAGTGAGTGAGGCTGGCGGGCGGGCAGGAAGGAAGGAAGGAAGAAAGAAAGAAAATTCAACACATGTAAATAGCCTGGTGTTGTTATATGTCAGACACAGTTGAATGGCAAATATGAAAATTTGATGCTTACTTTACACCAAAAGGTCTCACGCATTCCAGAACATATTTATTTGTATGAAAATATGACAGTATTGCACAGCTGAAACTAGAGGTCTGTTGTGCATTAATCCCACATTACTTACGAGGGACGTTCAATAAAGACTGGCACTGATTTTTTTTTCCTTTCATTAAGTGTCTGATTGCAACATCTGTCCATGTGCCATTGAACTACATATTCTAGTCGCTAATCACTGAAAATCACACAGTGATAGCTCTGTCAGTTGATTGTTGACAACCTATGAGAGTGAACGTGTTTGATAGCCTCTAAATATCGTCATGAGTACAGAAGTCACCCAATAAGGGCATAGTCATTACTGTTTTTGATTACCAGAGGATAGTCTGCATTCTCACAGTTCCAAGACACTCTACAGACACTGCAGATTACTATAACACTGTCCTGAAACAATTGGTAAAGGATCAATCCCCAAATAGCTAAAGAATCCCATTCAGCAGTGCAAGCTTCATCATGACAATGCCACGCCACATGTTGCTGATGTGGTTATCAAATTCCTGGCACAAAATCACATCTTCATGGTACCTCTTCCACCTTATAATCTTGACCTAGCTCCATGTGACTTTTTTCTTAACCCGAGAGCCAAAAAGGAACTTAAGGGACGTCGGTTTGACAATGAGACCAAAGCAGTGAAAGCTTTAGAGGCAACCCTGAACAGGCTCTCAAAGAATGGCTTCCTGCACGTTTTCCAGGAATGACAAAGGAGGTGGGACAAGTACATTGTATTGGGGAAGAAGTATTCTGAGGGAGGCAACAGTCTGTATGAGTGATTTTTTACAATACATTGTTGTATGAATATTAGTGCCAGTCTTTATTGAACACCCCTCGTATAAGATACATGCTGGCCTGTCATGGCATGTAATACGTCCTCTGATTGGTAATCAGAGGATATGGACGGTGAATTTATTTTGATAATTCTCCCGGTCAGGTCGGTGAGACCCGTAAACCAACGACAGGTGTGGTCCTCCAGACATTCTGGGGGTTGTGAGAGAGCGATGTGACCGCCAAAACATAAAAATATGGTGCTCTCTAAAAACGGTTACATTTACTGCTAAGTTTCTTCAGTGAAAAATATTGGAGAGCAAGAGGATTAATGACTTCATTGTCAGAAATCCAGCATTAGCTAACAACAGATACAAAGGAAACAGGAGCAAGCAATGTGTACATTAGGAAACCAAAATTAAGGCAGCAATATGCAGAAATTTCAACTTCCACTAATTAGTGAATGAGATATTCTTAGTGGACAACCCCATAAATAAACTATGGAAAAACATACCATATAAAAAGTAACTTATTCCAAAAATATGTACTTGATTTACAAGATCCTCCAAAAATAAATCACCTGAAAACTTAATCTCAAATAAAGCAATGTTGTATGGATTATTAATTTAATTTTTCAAGGGCAGAACCACAAATTCCAGTGTTTCCAGCATGCAAAAAAAAATTCAAGTACATATCCAGTATTTCAGTAGACACTCTTGTCACTTTTTTGCAACTGTAATTTTACAATGTAATTTCAAAAGATGCTTGAGAGGTAGAACTGGAACTTAAAACTTCAATGCCACAGCTGGGATTTGAACCACAGAACCTCCGCTTACTAGGTGCGTAACGATTAAGCTACTGTGACAACCCGCCAGAATGACATTTAATTCTCAAACAGTTTGTATTTTTCCCGGTAAACCACAAAGGCAGTCTCACCTGCCTAGTAAGCGGAGGGTCTGTGGTTCAAATCCCAGCTGTGGCATTGAATTTTTAAGTTCCAGTTCTACCTCACACATTGCCCACACACGGCTAGTGTGTTTAAAAACACCAACAGTAAGTTTGTTGGCGTAAATAAATAATAATTCAAAAGATACTGTTTATAAAGGTATCTCAAATTGTGTGTTTTTATTAAAAATTCTACAAAACTTTAATTGCAAATATATAAATGCTACAATAATGCTAAATGCACAAACTGTTACACTAATTATAATTTTGAAATGTTAAAAATCACCATTGCTAATAACAGTTTACACATGCAAAATGAAAAATTGTTGTACAGTTATACAGCATGTGCCAAAACTTGATTTCCCATTGCTTGTGGTAGCCACAAAATTTAATGGTGGTGATAGACAATTACTATTCTTTTTCCTGTTGTGCAAATGATATTTATGTAACTGACTTTACAGCATGATTGCACGTGTTTTAATTATACAACACAGCAAGCAAGCCTATGATTGAATGCAGTATTAAGCCACCCACCATCAAATTTTGCAACAGCTGTAAATCATGTTTGGCTTTAAAATAAAAGTTTCTTACCTTGTTTAAAAATTCCTCAATTAGTTCAGGACAATTTAAATTATCTTCTGGTTCCCATGTGTCTTCATCATGGGAAAACCCTTTCCAATGTACAAGAAACTCTCTCTTACCCTTTTTATTGGTCATCTTCATCACTTCCGCAACCTGAATGTTCAAAATGAGAGAAAAAGGTTGTAATATATTTACCTTGAAGTATTCAAAATTCAATAAAACAAAAGTCTAAATTCAATTTCTCATAATCCTCAATAAAACGCTTGATCGTTAAAAAATTTTCTCATTCATACCTACAAGAAATAGAAACAAATGCCAAAGATAAAAAATGGATTACACTACTTTCCAACCCAGATATAATCCCCCAGAGACCACGGAAAACAGCGGTTGCAGCCTTCCGACTATTGACAAATCACGACTGCTTAGCAAGTCATCTCTACAGAATAGGTATCTCAGCCTCACCAATATGTGTCCTGTGTAACGATCCAGCAGAAATGAATGAAGACCACTTGAAGACCTGTGAAGCATTAAGATCAGAAGAAACTACAGTTCAAAAGTATTGGAAAGCACGAATGCTAATGGCTTCATTGCCAGATGCAAGGCACTAGAAAACAACAACAGTATTCAAAATTCTTGCACTTTTCTTGACATTATGGAAGATAATCAGCAACAATTTCTGTTACACTCTTCCACATACATATACACATATGAACATCGAGTGTAAAGCTTTTTGCCAGACCCAGGAAGTAGGGGTTTTATTTTATTTTTTTAGTAATGTTCCATTTATATGCCACCTTTAACATCGAAGGTTACATCAGCAGCTTTTAACCTCTTGGAACAATTGCAATTGTGTTCACTCACTTAATAGTGGTATTGAATGTTGGTTTTGTTTTGTTTTTACATTAAATTCACACACACATTCACACTAGTGGAAGAAAAGATACCAATTTCCGACACATACAAATCATGCATGAAGATTCTGGGTGCTGAAGTATGAGGATAATCCCAAAAGTAAGATCCCCAATTTTTTTAAAAATATAAAGAAACATTTGCTAACAACATATCCTACAGTTTTGAAGCTTGAACATTTTTCTATTTTTCCATATAATCGCTATTTCGATCGATCCATTTTTGTAAATGCTGTGGCAGTTTTTGTATGCCCATGTCATACCATCGGTCTAGGTGGCTCAGCTGGTTAGATGCTAGCCTACTGATCCTAAGGCCGCAGGTTCAAATCCAGCCAAGACCGATGGTTTTTAAGTGTACTTAAAAATTACAGCTCCATGTCAGTGGATTTACTGGCATGTAAAAGAAATCCTATAGGACAAAATTCCGGCACGCCAGCAACCCTGATGTGATCCTAGCAATTGACAGCGTCGTTAAACAACAAAATATTACCCCATGTCATACCAGCTCACCGCCATTGTATTGAACAAGTGTTAGACCTCATCTTTCACCTCGTCATCA
This sequence comes from Tenodera sinensis, assembly GCA_030765045.1. Lineage (NCBI taxonomy): Eukaryota > Metazoa > Arthropoda > Insecta > Mantodea > Mantidae > Tenodera > Tenodera sinensis. Next base: position 54,463,711 of record CM060963.1, on the reverse strand, counting down.
CTGAAGCGCCTTCCAACCAAGTGTTCTTTCAACTTGGGAAGCAAATGGTAGTCACTGGATGCTAAGTCCGGACTATGGATGGTGATGATTCCCCAAACTGTTGCAGAAGATCCATGGTTTAATGGTGGGGTGGCAAGCACTGTCATGGAGAAGATTTATGCCCCTGCTCAACACTCTTCTTCAGTTCTGAATTGCATATCTGACAATAACTATGAGTATTTACTGTTGTCCCAGGATCCATAAAGTCAACCAACAACATCCGCTTTCGACCCAAAACACAACTGCCATAACTTTACTGGCAAACTGTGTTCGTTTGAATTTTCACGGCTTGGGTGAACCAGGATGCTGCCACTAACGTGATTCTTGTTTGGTTTGAAGGGAAAGCCTAGGTTTCATCACCCGTAACAATTGAATCCAAAAGGGTGTCCTTTTTACCTGCACAACATTGAAGTAATTGGTGGTAAGTTCCAGCATGTTGCCTTTTGTGAACTTCTGTCAGCATTCTTGGGACCCACATTGCGCACACCTCCCGAAATTTCAACTCCTCAAAGTCCAGTGAATGGTGCTTCCAGAAATCTCAGGAACAATGCAGAGCTCATTGAGACTGATCTGCTGATCTTGAACCATGATTTGTTCAACCTATGCAATTGTTTCGTTGATGTTCTCCTGCTTCTTTCCTCGTCATGAATTTCTGTATCACCATCTGCAAACTCTCTACACCACTTGCAGACATTTTTGAAATCCATACATGATTCTCATACACTTCCACCAACTGTCGACTTTTGATTGGTTTAACACCTTTCACACTAAAAAAAACCCGAATAACTGTGCGAACTTTGCACCTGGTGGTAGTGGCTAACAGGAGCTACATTACAAATGGCTGCCAGGTCAAGACAGAGAGCTCCAGTAGATGTGTGGTTGTTTCTGTAGAATTGAGGGAGGAAGGAAAACAGTAGTATGGCCAACATCCATGTAAACAGTCTCCCTGTGACCCCAGCACTTTGGAGACCTTACTTCTGGGATTACTCTCATATATGGAGTTTTTGTTGCTAGAAATGAACATACTGCAACATTGAAACACATGTTCTCATAACATATCAACCACTGTACAAAGACTGTGTGAATTGATTAAATTAAATTCACCCTTAGGTTTATCTGCGTCAAAACAAACCCATGTGACCAGTGTACTGTGGTACATGGTGGCAATGCATGCAGGGAAGCAGTTCCATCCTAGTAATCTGAATTTTGGAATGAATTTATTCTTAAATGATACAACATTCTGCAGAAATACCTAAGAGGTTAATTAACGCTGATGCATACTGATAAACAGAGCTACAAGTCCCAACATGCAACTCGTGTGAGTACCTGATATTCGAGTATTGTTTATGGCCAGCAGTTTCTATTTAGAATCATGGCGGACGGCCGTGGTGAATTTGCTCTTGCGTCTTCATCGACTTATGTAAAGAATAAGGTGGGCAAACCATTGACGGGTGATGAAAGAACAGTGTTGAACGTATATTATAAGTTATGTGGGAAATATCCAACTGTTCCCATCAAAGAAGTAGTGAAATTAACTTCTAAGTTCACCGGTGATTCGAGTACCGGTATAAACAGTGTTCATAAAGAGGCTGAAAAGGGAGAAGTGGTTACACCTGGGAAAATAAGAAAGCGTGTGAAATACGCCATGCAAGAATGTGACAATTTTGTTAAATTTGTGTAACAGTGCAGAATTTCCTTTTTAAAAACGAGCCACCAAAGATTGACAAAATGCTACAATACGTTAATACTGATCCAGACTTACCTAATTTCAGAAGAAGCACCTTTTATAAAATGTTGTGTAAAATAGGGTTCGAATTTGTTAAAAGAGACCAAAAAAGTGCTATAATTAATAGGGGGACATTATTTTGTGGAGAAGGGACTATTTGAAGGCAGTGCATAGGTTCAGGGAAGGACATAAGTTGTATTACTTAGTGAAACCTATACGAAATCCAAAGTGTGGATGATGTGTTCTTTTTTGCTCGGTTCTTTTAGAATTAATTATTATAACTATGACATGCACTTCGTTTATTTTGTTGTAACTATCAATCTTACTGCATTTAACTCTATACTTTGTACATCAAGAGATTAGAGGAGATGTAAACAAAGCCACATGCGTTTTGACCACAGCACGCCCTCTTGACGCTTTCGCTGTGTAAATAGTCCTTTGAAGAAATGCTGTTACTAAGGTCTGAAATGTCACTTAATGTTTGCTAAAGCACGAACTAAGTGTACTAAGCATAGTTAAAGTATAAAAATACACAGTTAAGTGAATCTGTAACCAGCCTAATTCATACTGCACGTGCATTATTCAGTATGAAAGTAACATGGCAGAACAAGTGAGTGCTGTGAAACATAAGTGCAGCAAACCTTGCGAAGTGGTGAAAAGACAATAATATTGAGCGTGTTTAACAAGTTCTGCGAGAAATATCCCGAACTTGCTATCGAAGACGTGATGAAATTAACATCCGGGTTTACCGGTGTGTCAGTTGTATTTACAGCACACGCAAAGAAAAATCCTCAGTTGAAGTCACAACTCCTGGCAAAAAGCGACCACATGCCAGGCAAATGTTGGATGTAGTTTGCAACAAATTTGTGAGATCTGCAATCCGTCGAAAAGTTCACCAGTTCTTTGTTAACAATGAACTCCCACCTTTAACAAAGTGCTGTTGGCAGTTAAATCTGATCCCAATCTTCCAGATTTAAAATGAACTTCCCTCCACTAGCTGCTTCTGGAGATTGGTTTCGAGTTTGTGAGCAGGAAATGAAAAAGTGTTACTGTGGACAGAGATGACGTAAGTAGCAGTTAATTTCCATGTGCTACATGTTATTTGGATCAAGTAAGTATATCCTATTATAGTTTCACGGGCGATCAGCCGTGTGAGGTTTGAAAATATTGAGCTTTCGGCCATTCTTAACTCCATGGCCTTCGTCAGAATGAAAAATGAAATAGTAAATGAAATGTAATAGTAATAATCTCCAATATAAGCTCACAGGACATAAAGCCGGTCTGGGTGGCTCAGTTGGCTAAGATGCTGACCTACTGATCCCAAGGTCGCAGGTTCAAACCCAGCCCAGACCAATGGTTTTCAAGTGTACTTACAAACGACAGCTCCATGTCAGTAGATTTACTAGCATGTAAAAGAACTGCTGGATGAAATTCTGGCACACCTGCACCGTTGATGTCATCCTGGCAATTGACAGCATTGTTAAGCAACAACATAATTTAATTTTAATTTACTACACATAAAATTAGTCACCCTCTGTAGAAATCAGCTATGAATCTTTACGACTCGAAGATGAGGCTCTGGTTGAGTCATGTGGTTAACTGCATGCCTACTGTCGCTACATGATCACAGGGTCATAGCAAGCTGTGAGAATTGGTGTGTCAAGCATTCAGTATTGTGCAACATGAGGAAATAACAGAGTGGCCAGAAGGTGCAATCACGTTTGGCCGTGCCCATGGTGGTGAAGTAGGTGAAGTGTCTGGATTTTTTGGTGTGTTGTAGCGGACTGTCCAATAGGTCTACAATGACTGATGCAATACACGTGGCCACAAAACATGTTGGTAAAGAATTATGACTGAGAGGGACCGGAAACGAGTTCACAGCTTGTAAATGCAAATCGCTTCCAAATCTGACAGGAATTGCTCCAGTCTGTGAATGCAGGTCCATCCTGACCTGTTAGGGAGAGGACACTGCAGTGGGAACTGCAGTCCATGAACATTTGGAGTTGGATACCTTGAAGGAGGCCCTTGCTCAGACACACACAGAGCTGCGTGACTTCAGTGGGCTAAAAATCACCAAACATGGACAGTAGCTGACTGGCAGAATGTCATGTGGTCTGATTAATTACATTTTTGCCTCTATTTGAATGACACATGTCACTGGGTGGACCACCAGCCACATGAGGTATTTCATCCGGATTGTGTATAGGGTCAAGTTCAAACCAGAAGTGGATCAGTGATGTTTTGGGGGTGTTTTTCTTACTCTGGATTGGGCCCACTCCATGAAGTGATCAATAGCCAGCATATTTATTTCAACATTCTGTATGAGCAGGTGTTGCCATTCAGTCAATATCTCCATGATGATTGTGCTGTTATCTCCCCTATATTTCAATATGACAACTACAGGGTTCGTCGGGATAGAACAGTGTTGGACTGGTTTGAGGAACACACACACACACACCTTATCACATTTTGATTGGCCTGCAAACTCACCCGAGTTGAACCCAATCAAAAATTTGTGGGTTTGGTTGGAACAATGGGTGTAACACCAAAATCAGCACCCACACAATTTTGTGGATTTGCATGAGCAACTCATACATGAGTGGTGTCAACTGGATGTGCCATACTTGCAGAACCTTGTGGACTCATTTCTTAACTGAATCCAGGCAGTTATCACGTCCAGTGGTGGTGTTGTGTTATTAATGTTGAGCTGATTAGGGGTGACTAATTTTTGTTCCAGAGAGCTTATATTTAACATATGACATGTTGTCTTCTGCCCCAACCCTGATTGCCAGTAAGATCTTGAACTCCAGTCCAACAACTTCTAATAACCTCATCTGAACCCCTGACTAACCTACAAACCTAAAACTACAGCATAAGTAAGTTGTCCCCTTCCTACTAAATTTAGTATTTATCATGTCTCTTACTTCATATTCTTTAAGTTCAGTTTTACTATCAGCATTTCCATCAGATTTAGCTTTCTTTTTGCCTGCCTTACTCGTAGCTGGCCTTTTCTTTTTGTCTTGTTCCAGAAATGCCTTTATGAGATCAGGACAGCTTAAATTTTCTTCCATCTCCCATGTTTCATTTTCTGGTCCATAGCCTTTCCAGTGGATTTTAAACTGTCGTTTTCCTTTGGTTTCCTTCATATCAACAATTTCTTCAACCTGCAAAATAAAAGATGCAAAGAATAATAAAGAATGCAAGAGACCATAAAAAGTGTGATATAAAATTTCAGCCTAATTTTTCATTCTTTATAAGAAAAACTAAAGTAAACCTAAGGTTGTAACCCAACATTCTACTCATACCAATGCATCTTGTGGAGCTACAAACATTGTGCAACAGGTCTAAAATACTGCCACAAAAGTATATGCTGCTTTTACATTACATTAACATCAGCCAAGCTAGATAAATGTTGACACTAATGTCAAGTCGCATTAAATAGGTCTTCACTGTGGTTCACTATACCTTCAAAGTCCATCTTCCTTATTTTAAGGGTAAAAGCATATCTGTATGCACTACACACATTGTGAGAGATATGAACAGCCATTTAGCAATTTCTTAAATAATAAACTTGCATATTTTCTCCTCTCTGATGTTATTCCTACAGAAGAATTCAACAACTGACACAAAGTCCAATCCACCTGCTGCAGAAATTCATCTTTCCCATTACAGAATAATGTCCAAATATTACAATTAATGTAATTACATACAGGCAACAGTGCAAATCAAGAGTACCTAGTCTAGCCAGAAATACTGTTTCAAACCTTTGATACACACTGTAAAACTGGTTTGGCATATAAACAACTGCCAGTGTGCACAGATTAACCTTGAACCATTGTTAGCTTGTCTTTAACCTCTTCAGGGATATGGACGTGATATCACGTCCATTTAAAATGACGGACGAGCGATATGGACGTGTATACACGTCCTGTGCATTTGTGCATTTAACCCTTATTTATCCACTATCAAACTCAACTTATTTTAATTTTCCCCCATTATGAAATATTTAATTAAATTCTATATGCTTTACTGGCTTACCTTTATATGTTCCTTCTGCAGTGATATGCCTCAAAACAGGGATAAACACACAAGGGCACATCTCCACATTCGCCACAGATCATCCCAGTTTCCTTACGGATTCCCTTCTTGCGGCACACGAAACACCTTCGAGATGGGCGGGACTTCTTTACTGTTGACGGTATCCTTTTAGGATAATGTTTTCCTTGAAGTCTGAGGGGTGCAGGGGTTTTGGATTTTCTACCCCCAGTATGAAGAGGTCTCTCAACCTGGTATTGTTCAATTAGGCTGCGAGCTATTGATAGTCGAAAGTCCAGGTAGGTCATTGTCTTGTGTGGGTTTAGAGCTCTCCAAATTACCAAACAATTGTATATGGTTATATCCAGCTGGTGCAAAAATACCTTTTTATACCATTTCACTGTTTTTCGTAAAGAGGGATATGCTTGCAATACCTGATCTACTAGATCGACACCGCCCATGTGCATATTGTATTCCTGGATAATATCAGGCTTGAAAATGCACATTTTGGTACAGGCATCTGTTTTTCCAGTGTCAATCATCAAAATCTTAAGAGCTGCAATTGGATAATGCCGTAACTACCCTCCTGTCCTGCCAGGCAAGGTAGGTCAAAGGTGGGAGCTGACGCACCTCCATTTCCCCTCTCCTTAGAGCCTTCGTATTCACATCTTGTGGCAAACCAATACGATTTGAACGTACTGTTCCAATTGCATTAGTCTTTCTTTTGTGTAAGGCCATGAATAATTTAGGAGAGCTGTACCAGTTATCTAAGTACACAGTCCTACCCTGATCAAGCACAGGTTCCATTAGGTGCATTACTATGGAGCCAGATAAGCCCAAATCTTTGTCTCCAGTATTGTCAGTCCCTTGACCAGTGTAAATGCAGCTATTGTAAAGATATCCCGTTTTACTTTCACAAACATCAAAACTCTTTATGCCAAATCTAGCCCTTTTTGTTTTGATGTATTGCTTCCAACCTAAGCGGCCCTTCCAAAGCATTAGGCTTTCATCAACAGTGACCTTTTCACCAGGCACATAATTTTCTTTAAATTTTGAAATAATATAATCGAAAACAGGCCTAATTTTGTGGAGTTTGTCATTTACATTCTCTGTGCAGGTGAAATGAAGGAACCGCAAAATTGACGTATATCTGTTATTTGACATGCATTTTCCAAAAAAAGGAGTAGCTAGCATGTCATCTGTTGACCAATACATGTATAATGCAGGTTTACGAATAACACCCATAAGTATAATTAGACCAATTAGCCTGTAAATCTCATTGAGTGTTACTTCTGTCCACCTTTGAATTCTGCTCTTAGGCCCTAATTTACCTTTAGAGAGCAGGTCTTCCTTCACCTTACTCGCATATACATTTGTTTCTGAAACAATGAGAGACACTAAGTCGGTAGTAAAAAATTTTGTAAAAATGTCAATTGGTTGGCTGTCAGAAGTCAGCTGAGCCTGGGATTGAACACCAGACCCTGTGCTCGTGAAGATGTGCCTGTTTGTATTGGAATTGTTTTCAGCACTCCACAATACTGACTCTTCACGAACACCTGAAGGAAGTTGGTCACGTTCTTCCTCACTGCTACTTGTACCTATATCCTCCACACCCCCCTCAAATTCGGAAAATTCGCCATCGATATCCAAATCGCTGTCACACAGCAAGAAGTCCTCCACATTATCGTGTGTAATTTCAGAAGCCCTTACACTTCCACCACTCGCTAACCTTTGTGCAACACTGCTTGTTGATGTCATGTTTTAGCTCTGAGATGTAACACTCAAAAGCTTCTCACTTCAGCTACAAGCAGGAAAGTATACGTATGCATTTCAAGAAAGAAACAAACGGAGCCTGTAAGCTATATCCAAGTTACGAAACACGTGTAAGGAAAAATTGCAAACCTGCTTTATGATGACTCACAGACCACGCATACACTAGTGCTTTATTTCACACTACGCTTTGTTTTGCTGATGCAAGGGCCACACATACAATGGGTCAACTACTGCTTCTTTCACAGAACTTATATTAGGCGTGTTCGACAAAGCAAAGTTAACTTTTCACCACAGTGAAACAAATTGTGCCATTTCAACGATTTGTAAATGCAACTCAACATTGTTGATGATGTACATGTATACTGCATATAATGAGTTTTATACCAGTTTTTGTTTCATTAAAATAACTTAAAATTTACGCAAAATACAGCTGTGTATTTAGGAAGCACTTATAGCGCATTTAACAATTTAAATGCCCTGCGCTGGATATTGGGTATCCGTTCTCGGGCTGCAGAGCTTTTAAATGGCTGTCGCTCAAGAGGTTAAAAGAGGAAGCATTTAGCTCCAGATCTCAACATGGAATAGGGTGATTATGAAAATTATATTACCATCATAGTATTGCATAAAGTTGGAAAACCTGCAAGTGACATTTTCAAGACACCACAAAAGCTGAAAATCAGTTGCATATTTGTGTACCAGCCTACTGAGCAATTCACTGCAAGCAGGACTGAAGGATCATCCAAAGGACGGTTGCCCATGCAGTATCAGGACTCCAGCAGCTAAAAAGCAATGGTGGTTAGTGTTCAGAGAAATCTGGTGTGGCAGCAGGCTATCTTGTCCCGTGAAAAGAACATTTCAGAGGGGTCAATGTCCAGGCTTCTGTCAGAGGACTAAAGGCTTATCTTGACATACGCCTAAAGCTGAGAATGCTTAAATGTCGACGTCTTCTGCAGCGTTATGAACAAAGGTCAATGGAACATCCTCTTCACTGAAAGTATTCATTACTGAAGAGTCTTTCAATGTGCAAAAAGACAGGATTTATGCATCATTATCTGGGGAAGTCAGTACTAAAGTTCCTATAGATCAGAAGGCCCATCATTCCTCCTTAGTGAGGTGTGGTAGGGAACAAGTTATTCTGGCACCACCCAGCTGCATTTCTGCAAAAAGGGCGCTAAAACCAGTGCCAGAGTGAATGAAAGCACTATTTTGGAGCCTATTGTCAAGAACTTGAGTGGCACATTGTTTCAAAACCAACCATGGACTTTCCAGCAGGATTCTGATCCAGCCCACAAGGCTAGCTCAACTAAAGGTTGGCTTCAGCGTCATGTCCCTGACTTCACTATGCCTGAAGATTAGCCCAGTGGCAGTCCAGACCTGAATCTTTGGTCTACCGACTGTGGTCATTGCTGGAGGCATCATCTGCAAGAGACACCCTACCACTAAAATTGAACATTTAAAGCATTTCTTATTGTCAGCAGTAGCAGATTTCCCCCAAGGATGTCTTCCATTCCGCAAAAGACAAGTGGCGGACTCAGAGTCTATATCAGTGCAAAAGGTGGCCATTTTGAAAAGTGATTGGTTGGTGTTGTGTGTAATGAATGCCTGTAAGTACAACATATTAAAATCAAATTAAAATATATCTCATGGTATTTGCATTATTCACTTTTTAATTTGCGACAGTATTTATGGCTAGACTAGGTATTTTGTTTGTGTTAAATTTCTTATTAAATAAAATGTGTAACAGTTGCTGCAAGTCTGGCTGTATTTCTAATTATTATAAAAGTCAGTATGTACCATTCTTGTTTCCTTCCAATTAAGATAAAAGGAAATTCTGGTTTAAAAAATCCAGAGCAAAAATTTGAATGTTACAAGGAACACTGCAGTTTGCATTTTACATTTCCCAAAGATTTGTGAAATTAGAGCAACATGCCAAGATAATAAGTAATTATACGAGGGCCGTTCAGAAAGTAACCTCCGGTTGATTGCAAAAAATTCACCAAGTTAAATAAAAATATTTTAATATATACATCTTACAACTACATCTTTGCACTATTTTTCTACATAGTCTCCATAACGATTGAGGCACTTATCGTATCTGTTCACAAGCTTTGAAATTCCTTCTGCATAGAAATCACCCGCTTGTGCCTGGAGCCAGCCTGTGACCGCATCTTTGAGCTCTTCATCGTCATCAAACCGCTGGGACCCGAGCCATTTCTTCATATGCATGAAGAGGTGATAATCACTTGGCGCCAGATCTGGGCTGTAAGGTTGATGGTTGACAACGTCCCACTTGAAGGACTCAAGAAGGGCTGTTGTTCTTCGAGCAGAGTGAGGACGGGCGTTATCGTGCAAAAAACCGATACCGGAAGTCAGCATACCACGACGTTTGTTCTGTATAGCCCGTCGTAATTTTTTTAGTGTTTCACAGTACACGTCTTGATTAATGGTCGTCCCACGTTCCATGAATTCAACCAACAACACCCCTTTTGCATCCCAAAACACCGTTGTCATCAATTTTCGGGCAGAAAAATCTTGCCGGGCTTTTATTGGTTTGGTAGGCGACTTTGAATGTGCCCACATCTTTGATTGTTCTTTTGTCTCAGGGTTCACGTACTTAATCCAGGTTTCGTCCCCGGTCACGATTCTGTTTAACAATGGTTCACCTTCGTCCTCATAACGTGACAGAAAGTCTAATGCAGAGGCCATTCTTTGAGTTTTGTGGTGGTCGGTAAGAATTTTGGGCACCCATCGTGCACAGAACTTACGGTAACCCAATCTTGCTGTCACTATCTCGTACAATAGAGTCTTAGAAATCTGTGGAAAATCAGTAGACAACTCCGACATTGTGAAATGTCGGTTTTCACGAACTTTTGCATCAACTGTCTGAACGAGTTCGTCCGTCACCAATGATGGTCTACCACTCCTCTCTTCATCATGAACGTTTTCTCGTCCACTTTTAAATAAACGTACCCATTCACGGACCACTCCTTCACTCATAACTCTTGGCCCGTACACGGCACAAAGCTCACGATGAATAGCTGCTGCAGAATATCCTTTGGCTGTAAAAAACCTTATAACAGCACGCACTTCACATTTGGTAAGGTTTTCTATTGCAGCACACATTTCAAACGGCCACAAACACTAAACTAGTCCAGGTACGACGTTCACTCGACCACGGCTTGATGCCGACTGACCTGCTGAGTGCGTGAATGCACAGATGGCATCGCTACTCCCCCCACTACCCGCACTGTGACCGATAGGAGGTTACTTTCTGAACGGCCCTCGTATTTATGAGTACTCTCTTGCTTGTGGTTATCTATGAAAATTCAAAATAACTATACAATTATAACAATCATAACTATGTAGCTCTGCATAGCCTGCAATTATATTGTAGACATTTCTCTCTTACTAAGAAAAACACATCATACTTTTCCCATCTTGTGCCTCTGTTTCAGGCTTGTACAGTTATAAATTATATAAATGTTAAACATACGGTAGTGTAATAGAATCCTGAAAACTCGACAACCTTTTTTATTTTTTATTGTTATACCTGACTGTAATAACTTCTATTATCTACTACTCAGTATAAATAGTATAACTAAATTTTTAGTATATGTACGCAACCTTCCACATTATCCCTCAGTGATAAAAGGGCTGAGCACATATTGACCCTCAATATCTTGTAAGAACATAAACAACCAGCAGAACGTTGTCACAAAATCAAAAGCTTGCCACTAATGATGTGGATACATAGCACACAAAACTTGTTAGGAAGGTTTGAAGGTTTATTGCTTTACCCAGTACAAAGGTATTTTTTAGACGTGATGAATGACAGTTGTTTATGAGCGAGTTCACTTTTGTATTTATAATACCAGGTTATCTTTCTGACTTGTGTAGTATATAAACCTCATGGACCGTGCATGATTAAGTACACAGCATTATCAGCAGTATCTCGTTCATTTCAAGGAAGGAAACAGACATTACCCCCATCATCAGTTTGCATGATGTCATTTGTGCAGATCCTAGCGAAGTATTCAACACATCTAAAAATACCCCTGTATATGATCAGCTAAACTTTCAGTTACATATTTCTGGTTACAGTGCACCTTCCTAACTGTTAGTGTTGTGTTGAGCTGTTTGTGCCAGTGAAGATGTCGAACGAGAAGAAAAGACAAATTAACATGACAATGGAAATTAAACTGGATGTGTTAAAAAGATCAGACAAAGGGGAACATACCACGTAATAACTTTTAGAAATGTTATACTTTTGTTTCCTATACTGTGCTAGAATATGTATTTATGTAATTTGCAGTATTATGAGTTGTGAATAACAGTTCCCCTATTCCATAAAACTCAACATTTCATAACTAGACAGTGCCCTACATTAGGTTGAGTTATCAGAATTCTACTGTATATTAAGTAAAGCCTATTCTTCTAAAAGCAGAAATTAGAAAGTGATGCTATTCCTTCTATATTTTCCAACTTACCAACACATTTAACTACAAATGCTACGCCTCAGCATAGACCCCCAGAACAAAGAAGAGTTCATGTTGAACATGAAAATATAGACTGGCTATTTGAACACTTCACTTCTGATGACATACTGAATTATAAGCAAAAGCTCAAACACAGTAATTGGTTAATTAAAAAGAATAACAATTGGTTATATTTCATTCTGATATAATTCGATACCCATCTATAGGAAAAGCATTGTCATTAGATCTTAGTTTCAAGCCACACACAGAGAACTTACCATGGTGGGGACTTGTGAATCACCATTAGACACAATATGCGTCATTCAGATTCTCCTGAATAAACAAATTGAAATGAGTGAAGATGCTAGGAGAATATAAGGTTTATTAAGATTTTGAGTGAGTAACTTTTCATATCTACAGCAGAGATATTCTACTGAACTACTTCTCACTGTTTGTAATTCCTTTTTCCTTTTTTCCCCCCCAGCTGCTTATGAGTTTACAAGATAATTATTCTTACTTTACCCTCTGAAGATGTAGGGGTAGACAGAATGGCCTGACCTTCCCATGTGTGCGAGTGCGGATGTGTTTGTGAATAGAATAACTTAAAATCAAAAATTTAGTTCCTGACCAAACTCAGTATTTAAGTTCAGCACCTTTCAAGTATCTTGGTGTAGGGAAGTGGTGATCCCATCACCCAGTGGGAAACCAATGCAAACAGCCTCAGTATTGGCGGGAAAACCAAACCTTTCGGGGTTGGGAGGAAAGCCCAAATCCCTGCCTCAAGAACTGGGAATCTACCCAAGTGCTCTGGGAATAAACCAGGGACCTTAAGCGTTGGGCTAGCTGGCATACTGGTCACAGTGTGCTTAAAACAACAGCTCCATATCAGTAGATTTACTGGCATGTAAAAGAACTACTGTGGGACGAAATTCCGGCACGCCGGCGACACTGATGTGTTCCTGACAATTAACAGCATCGTTAAACAACAAAATAATTTAATATAAGCATTGGGCTAATCCCTCATCTTAAGTAAAGTCAGATTCAAAAGGAAAACGTGAGCCTCGGAAACCGAAGGTAAACCCCTGATGCCATGATAGTGGTAGAAAGGTTGAAGAACTTTCAAGAATGAGACATGATTTTCAAGAAAATCCCCCAACCCAAAGTACTCTTTAGATGGGAAAATGTTCTAACATTTTGATTTTGTCAAAAATGGCTATAATGTTTTTGAAAACTTTCATAACAGTTATGCACAAACATAGCATTATATTGCATTCCTTTATTGCACAACTTGTAATACACATAATTAATAATTCACACTTAGGATATGGAGGTTATAGTTATACAGGCTGGAAATAAAATAATCTGTCACACTTTAACAGCAAATTTCTCTTATTGTGAATAACAAGAAAGTTTAAAACCAAAAAGCTGAAAATATTAGTTTTCTAGAAAATGTACTTTTATCCAAAAAATGTATCATCACCGGACACTTGTTACTGTTTAAGGATTCTGTATTTATGGCCATATTCATAGAAAATTAAGTAAACAACAGTTTTCTTTGGCATATTTCAATAGATTCAACAGTTTTTGTGTAAATTAAACTTAAAAAATTCACTTCTTAAATCTATTAGAAATGGCAACAAAGCATCATCTGTGTTTACTTTCTTCCCATATTGGTGTAGATCGCATGGAATGTTTACTTAATCGCATGCAATTGCTTTTTGTCAAAGCCACAAAAGATGTCAAGAATACAAGTAATGAATACTTCCTCTAAACTCTTATTTCAAATGAATCCCAATGTTACATCATACTTGTTATTGCTAATAAATGTTAGTGGTTAAAAGTAAGGCCATTTTTTGGGTTCAGAAGCTACCACGTAAATAATAGTTAGTCCATGACTGTGGAATTCATTGGGCACGAAAACCAGTGTCAAATTTGTTTACCTATATTTCTTGAGAGATTTTAATATCTCTTACAAATATTCATGCACAAAAATCTTGTTGCAAATTTCACTAACTCAAGTTCTTTGGTGCTCATAAGATTGTTAAATCTTGTTGGAGTAATTGTTGGTGAAAGTGCTTCCGTAAACTTCTGCATCATGTTATACAAATTCCTTTTCTACTTTCTCTACTGGTAAGTAGGGGAAGTATTGTATTCCACCCAAAAATTTGATGTCGAGATTTCACCGGAAATATGTTTTGAGGCCCACTGAATAAAAAAAAAAAAAAACATTTTTAGAAAAAGGTCCGTGTGTGTGTCTGTGTCAGTCTGTGGACAGCATAACTCAAAAACGAAAAGTCGGTTAAAAACCAAAGTTGGTATTTAAGTTTAATGTCTTTCAAGGATGTGACACGAAGATTTTAAGAAAATAGCGCCACCCTAAATTACGCTTTACGTGGAAAATTTTCCGAAAATTTCGATTTTCTTGAAAATGGCTCAAATGATTTTGATTAAAATGTCATATGTTTGAGATATTTTGATGACAAATGAAATGTATATCTTGAATTTTCTGGCTATAGCCCCTGTAGTCGTATTTACTCTGGACGACTTTTGCATAACTGGTAAACCATTAGAGATATAACAAATCATACTATACAAAAAATGTAGATCTTGCTAAAATACACAATTTATGTCTAAATAAATTTTCTTGTAGGGTGATATTCCTTATTATGTGTGTGAGTTACGGAAAACTTAGAACTTTCGTGAAATGGATCATCATTCATTTTTTTATGTTAGGTGTGCAAAGACAACAGAATGGCAAAGCTTTAAAAGATATGACTATCGCACAAAGCCTACTGTATTCTAACATTCCCCTTGCACCTACAAGGAAATAAGCAGTAAGATAAGTTGTACAGATGTTTATCTTAACTAACACGAAGAAGATATAGGAATAAGAGTTTGTGAGAATGGTTAGTACAAGAGTAGAGAAAGTCATGTGAGTGCAACACATCAGATGTTTTAGACTGGCAATTAGAAGCTGGTATGTGCTTGCATGGAGCACATTATCTGTGTTGAAAATTATACACAATTGTACACTTAACCGGTTGGCCAAACGTATAAATAATTGCACATGAATTTTGTTTAAGCTATTGCAGTGGAGTGTAAATTCATGTTATAAATTGTGCTTTCCTAAAGGTTCAGCAATTACTAGTATATTGTTAAATTCAATACAGAATAATGGTATTAATAGTGCAAAAGAAGTTTCACGCAAGTGACAATGTTTGGAATGCTCAATATACATTTGCCACATAAATATCCAATGCAGATAACCTAACCTCCAAACTTGGCTGCCAACCTACTCGTTCCATTTCATGTGAATTTATGCATTCCTTACTGAATAGAGCATATTCAAATTCTCTTTTTGTATGTCTCTATCACATTTGTGACTTCCTGATGGATGTAATACTGCAGTCAGTGTCAGAAGTTAGAAAACAATTTTGCAGGCCATTAAAAACAAAAAACAATTTGATTCCAAGTGAGAGCATTCTCTTATCATGGCATTAGCCTCTCAAATAGAACAGGCAAAATATTTAGACCTTTAAATGCACCAAATAAAATCTTTGTAATTACACAGAAATGTAACATTCTGGGTAATATTTTCATATGGTGCAGTCAGCAATAACCTCACTTTTTCATGTAACTTTCTGGTGTCTGGTGCACTGCAACAAAACATCTGAATTTGATACATGGCCAACATCACTTAAATGGATTTTATAGAGCATTAATACGATTATCTAGTTAATCGTGCATTTAATTAAAAAAAGTTAATGGAATTGTTTGTTAGTTTACATCTACTCTCTCACCTCCTCGAGTCTGATGGATTATTTCACTCTCACCCTGTATATGTAGTTACAGAAATATATGCTGGAAATAAAGCACTAACTCCACAACATGACATCCATAACACGCATTCCACCCAAGGCATCACGGAAGTGTTCTCTCTCCTGTCCTGTCAGTCTGGGTGACTCAGGCGCTGGTCTGCTAATCCCAAAGTCCCAGGTTCAAATCCGATTTTTAAATGTACTTAAAAGTAATACCCCTTATCAGTAGATTTACTAGAATGTAAAAAAATACTCCTGCAGAATAAAATTCCAGCGCACTGGCAGCACTGACATGACCCTGGCAAAAAGTAACATATTTAAACAGTTTTATTTATTTTCCCTTCCGTCTACCTGTTGCCAACACTGGCAGTCCCTACGCCACAAAGCATGGCTGAGATACTGGTGGCCCTATGCTGCAAAACATAGCCAAGGGATGTGTTTTATAAGGTGAGGTATGGAACAGCTGTGACTGCAGCTGTGAAGCAACGACAAAGCGTAACCAAAATATGAGTGCAGCTAATGGACAATGATTGGCAAAGTACAAGATTTCAATCAATTGTTCATTTAGCAACCTTTTGCTAATTACTTTGGCAATCACTTACTTCCTTCCCTCTCAAATGCAGCTAGTTTCTATCATCGAGTGAGGTTATTTAAAAGGTACGGTGATTTCAACGAAGCAACATCTTGATGTTTAAACTACTACATATTAAGCCCCAGCACAACAGCCAATGAAAAGCCAAGCCTTACCACCCAGCCACTGCACCCACCCCCCTTGGCCCACTACAGGCGTCATTGGTGGGGTGCAGTACTGGAGGATGGTACATGGTCAGTGTCCCAATGCCTCCCTGCCAGATATGCAATCTTCATGACCTGGAGCCACTACTTTTCTATCAAGTAGCTCCTCAATTGCTCCCCCCGGGGACTAACCAGGCTGAGTGTATCCCAACCAGACCTCCCAGAGGAGATAAAATCCCCATGCTGGTACCAGGGATCGAACCCGGGGACTCCATGCCAGAGGTAGGCGTGCTACCAATTGCACTATGGAGGCGGTCACTGCGTGTTAAAACTCAGGGTAATTATGCAGAACTCGGACCACTAACTCTTTCTGCTGCAACTTAGGCCAACAGGACAAGTGTGGGAATGTGAGATTTTGAATGGGGAACTGTCCTAAAGATAAAGTAATTCCTATATAAAATCACACAAAATATGCTACAAATTGACCTTAATACTTCCAATTTTTTTAAAATGTTTTTTATGTGTTCTGGAACAAAATACATTTGACTCCTCTTTTGGATGGGCCTGGTCTGGGCTCTAATCTAAACTAGGAGTCAATTTAATTATAAATGTCCCAAACATTGTGTGCACCATTTTATTACAAGTATATTTTGTGCAATTTTACATTGGTATTATAATAATTATATATTAAAGAACCAAGGGAGCTGAAATATATTTAATAATATATAGCTTATGTGAACTTATGACTTGTATGTTGAAGAGCAAAATAAAAAGTTTAAAACGAGTAATTCTTGTCCGCGAGCAACACTATATGAATTGTACATGCAAGAAGGGGGTAGGTGTGTCACTGCAGAGTGCAGTGACTGAGAGCTTGTTAGGAGGGTGTGGACAGTCACATGATGTGCAGTCATGGTGAAGAAACTATGGGGAAATTCCATGGCCTCCACAGATAATACATTGCCTAGTCTTCTTTAATGTAACATATTCAGGTGTTCTCTACTCGCTCTTCAAGATACAACTGGTGTTCGTCCACGGGACATTTTTTGAAGATAGCACTTAAGTTAAATCGTCTACGAGCAAGTTGAAAAACCTGAGAAATTGATACACAGTTATTACAGTAAATTTTTACATTAAATATAGGTTTGTATCAAATATGTGTGATTCACCTCTTCCACTCTGCATTATTTGCAACCAAACTCTGATATACAAAACCATCCCTACTTCAAAGACGCTTGGTAAACCAACACAGCGCTTATAAAGAAAATTCAGTCAAATAGCAGAAAATAAATTCAAACGTAATAGAGAATTTTACAAAATCTACGAAGGTGGTAATAGAGACACTGTATGAGTCAGCATTGCTAGTTGAAAATAATTAATCACCTTTTACTGCAGTTGAGTCTCTTAATTCTGGTTCTTGGATTATATGTAGCGATAAAATGCTTTACCGGAATTCCGCTAATATAACCCAAATAATTCTAAATTCTGATGGTAGTGTAGGGCATAGAATTTGTTATGGCACATTGCTGAACAAAAAAAAAAAAATAAAACAAAAGTCTAAATTCAATTTCTCATATTCCTCAATAAAACGCTTGATCATAAAAAAATTTTGTCATTCATATCTACAAGAAATAGAAACAAATGCCAAAGATAAAAAATGGATTACACTACTTTCCAATCCAGATATAATCCCCCAGAGACCAAGGAAAACAGCTGTTGCAGCCTTCCAACTATTGACAAATCATGACTGCTTGGCAAGTCATCTCTACAGAATAGGTATCTCAGCCTCACCAATATGTGTCCTGTGTAACGATCCAGCAGAAATGAACGAAGACCACTTGAAGACCTGTGAAACATTAAGATCAGAAGAAACCACAGTTCAAAAGTATTGGAAAGCACGAATGCTAATGGCTTCATTGCCAGATGCAAGGCACTAGAAAACAACAACATTGCTGAACAACTATTTAGGAACATTTATATGGAAAAAAAATATTCGAATTAGTGGATGTGTGATGCCTTCCCGCTGTGGGGGAGTGACGTAGTGTCACGTGATTTAATTAGTTGTGGAGAGGGAAGCGTCTGAAGCAACTTGGACGGAGGGGTGGTACGCTAGCACACACGGAGTACCAGGGACCATCAAATTCCTCTAATGCCCAGGTCACATGCGAAGTTAACCCGTGCGGACCCACGGGAAAGATCAGGCAAAAATAAAAATACTACCTACCTAGTTACCGGTCACATCTAATACTCACTTCGTATTCCTCCTCTTCTTCGGCTTCTGCTTCTGTAGCATTTGCGGCTTTTTTTGGAACTCGTTTTGCTCTCTTTTCAGGAGATTCTGCGTTTTCCGTATCAGCAGATGCAGTTTCTTGTGCTTTCCCTCGCTTAGGCTTACGCTTTTGGGCGGCATCTGACTTGGCTTCCCCCGAACTGTCCTGATCATTTTCACCGTTATCTTGAGTTTCTGAAGCTTCTTCGTTTTCCGGCGCAACTTCTGTTTCGTCCTCAGCCTTGGGCTTTTTCACGTTCGCTTTGCCGCGTCTCATATTTTCTAACTTCCTTCAACACAGCTTAAATTTCCAATATGGAGTGCACTGCTTATCACTTCCCTCGCTTCGTAACGCATAGACGCTAATAACTCAGTGTAGCCAACCACTACCAACTTTCTACCACAGAACAACAACCTTTACACTCCACGCCTAAATAACCACTGAAAAGCGCGAAACATTTATTTATTTATTTATTTATTTTTTCTTCTTTTCTCTTATTACTGTGAAGGAATGATATTCACCGTAAATAATCATATTCCTCAGGCTTCTTTTATATGTGTACAGTGTGAGCTACTAAGACAGGTTGGCTTTGGTGGAAGTAGGTACGATTAAAGGTAATTAATCCATAACAAACTGAGAATCTTGGTGAACAAGTTGGTGAATACTGGAAAATGTTGTGACTAATTTTACAATTTCACATATGCATTTGAACAAAAATTGTTTTGATTATTGAGAAGAACCAGAGCGGTGCTGGGGCCGAGCGGTTAGACCTTCAATCCCAGGGACCCGCATGTGGTATTCGTAATGGACCAAGCGGGGTCTGGGCCATTTCCGGTTTTCCCGCCACTCATTTCAGCAACTGCTCCATCATCACATTTCCATTCATCCATTTCGTCTGCATTCACATCATCTTCCTCCTCACTATTATACCTGGTGCTCGGATAACCTCCCGCTTCCGGGTCTTTACTCCCTCCGGTCCATAGGTTCGTCTGTTCCTCAACAGCCATCTGATCTTAGGCAGAGGCTTGTGAGTCCTAAGGGGTGTCGGTCCTCAATATGGGGACGGAGTAATCAGAAAATAGAAGAATAGAAAAACGAGATAAACAAAAGGTCTTTACTTTCAAATTGAAATGTCAGTATGACACATGGACATCTAATCCACAATTAATGTGGACAAACCTCACAATATACAGACCCTGTCAGCCTAACGGTACCAAACATCAAACAGTGTCTGCCAGTGACCATGAAGTGGAAAGCGGTTTTGGATACACCATTGATGTTTCCTCATCGCCCATCCTAAATGAGCATTTTGGTGCATATGCTAATTTATTTCAAATGCCACTTAGACATTACGATATTGCTCCTACGTTAAACATAGCAGATTGCCAACACCACTAATTATACAACACTGTGTTGCATACCACATAATTTAAAAGATATAGATTTAGCGAAACTTTGACTTATTATACCAATTTACTACGTATAAATGCCTTTTCATAATATTTGTGAACTAGTTGCTACTGTATTTGAGCACAAGATACGGCGGAGATAAAGCACTGAAAAACTGAATCCAATTTGAGACAAAATTACAAAGACTATAAAGCTGGCAGATATTGAGACAAATTTACAAGTCCGAAGCTTTTTATGTCAGTTGACGTCTTCTAAAACGTTAGTGAAGAACTAACGTTATTACAAGAGCACTGTTGAACAAACATAATCACATTTCACAACTATGAAGATATATTGTAACTTTGTAGCTCATAGCTATTTTGTCCAACGTCCTTGATACTGCTACGGTAATACAACTCACTCAGTCTGTCAGCATAAGCGTACGGCCATGGGACGTTTTAGAACTGCCATATATTTCTGTAGCCACTCGCCATAACCTGTTATCTATTGCAGTGGTGTGCAGCCACATTACGTATTAATCAAAAGTACAACATTTTTGTTGTATGTTGTTTTTACAAAGTTTGGTTATGCAGATTTTGAATTTTATACTACACACATTTTGTAGATTTAGTTGTTTTTGTGCTGGAAACCAGTACATATAGTATGCCAACGGTAGCCGGCGACAGCTTGGATACCAGTAAACCTTAGTTTATTCATAATTTCTCATAAATATGTAAATTTAAATTTTAAAAAAATATACACAGTATTAGTTATAAGTATAATTATAATAGTAACTTAATAAATTAATTAATTATTAAGTAACAATAATGATTATGATAGGTAGTAGTAGTAGTAGTAGTAGTAGTAGTAGTAGTAGTAGTAGTAGTAGTAGTAGTAGTAGTAGTAGTAGTAGTAGTAGTAGTAGTAATAATGATAATGATGATGATGATTGATAATAATATTAATAATAATGATTAAAATAATAATAATAATAATAATAGGTAATAATAATAATAATAATAATAATAATAATAATAATAATAATAATAATAATAATAATAATAATAATAATAATAATAATAATAATAATAATAATAATAATAATAATAATAATAGTAATAATAATAATAATAATAATAATAATAATAATAATAATAATAGTAATAATAATAATAATAATAATAATAATAATAATAATAATAATAATAATAATAATAATAATAATAATAATAATAATAATAATAATAATAATAATAATAATAATAATAATAATAATAATAATAATAATAATAATAATAATAATAATAATAATAATAATAATAATAATAATAAATAATAATATCATATGCAGGTGTATATAAAGTTCCCTACAGTTGCGGCAAAGTATATATAGGCACTACCATGCGCAGTGTCGCCACCAGATTAAAAGAACATGAGCGTCACACCAGATTGGGACGTACGGATAAATCGTCTGTGGCAGAGCACGCCTTATTATTCGACCATGATGTCAACCTTAAAGAAACCCAGAAGCTCCAGAGGCAGTTCGAGTCGAACGGGGACGATGGTTGCCCCACCCGAGTGTCTTGTCCGCAGTACCTAGCCGTCATACGGCTTAACCTGCGCAATGAGTTCGATGTTTTCTCTACAGGGATATATGTGACTTCTGGGGAACAATTTTTGGGATCAGGGGTTTTTATAGGTGCGTGAAAGGTGGATGTCTGGGATTGGTCCGCGGATGGGCAGTGCGCGGCTTCTGATTGGTCGTTTCCGATCAGTCAGGTGACGCGCTAATTCCCACCAGGGTTCTGGCCATCAGTCACTCGCTAAGAGGTGAACTGAAAAAGGTATTTTCCTCTGTTTTGGATACAGATTATATTTTCGCCTTTCTCATCCTTGAGATTAAACCGCCGGACTTAAGATGTCCTTTGGTAATCTTTTGGATGGTAGTCGGCGCGGCTGACTCTGGTCATATTGTCCCAGAGTATTCACCAGAGGGTTAGGGTGGTTCTGGAGTTTGTTGTACATTGTTCGAGCGCGAGTTTCAATCACGTCGACAATGTACGGGATACCGGAATGTTCATGGAGGATATGGGCAGGAAATCTCCAGCCATTATCATAGATTATCCTTAACGCCCGACTCTGCAACGTCTGGAGTCTGATGAAGGTGGTCCTCGCCACCACTCCCCAGATCTCGCATCCGTACAAAACCAGAGGTGGAATGATCGCACGATACAGCTGGAGCTTCAAGCGTAGGGGCATGGTTTTGGAGCTGAGTATTGGGTATAGCTGCCGTAGAGCAGCGTAGCCTTGCAGTACCTTGCCCCTGACGTGATGTCTATACGTCAGCCGCCGGTCCAGGGTGACTCCGAGATACTTTGCCGATGTGACCCAGGGGATCCGACGGCGCCGTAACACGAGGTCCCGCGGGAGCCGGTTTGCTACCGTGTTAGCCAGGAGAATCCCAAAGCATTTCTCCGGGTTGATAGACATACGCCAGTTCTCGCACCATCTATTGATGGCACGGAGGTGGGCTTGTACTTGGTGGTAACTGTAGCGCGGGTTCTTGTTAGTAGCGAAGATCATGAGATCGTCCGCTTATTGACAGATGTGTGTGTTTGGGTGCATGGGGAGATCGGCCACGTAAGCTGCAAAGAGTGCCGGTGACAGTACACTGCCCTCGGGGTATCCTGCGCCAATGGGCCTTTCTCTAGAGAATGATCCCTCCACCTTCACCCGGAAGCTTCGTTCCTGCAGGAAACTAGCCACCAAGTAAATATATGGAGGGGGGATTTCGTGCTGTATGAGCTTGTAGACAAGCCCTTCGTGCCAGATGGTAGAGAACGCCTTTTCCACGTCAAGCAACACTGCCACCGTTTTAGCCCTCTCCTGGTAAGCCAGGGAAGCTTTCTCGGCTGCACGCAGTAGTTGCTCAGTCGTGGAGTGGCCAGAACGAAAACCAAACTGGTGTTCCGGAAGGAGGCCTTTTTCCTCTAATAGAGGTCCGAGGCGGGACAGGAGCAGTTTCTCGAATACTTTCGAGATAACTCGTAGGAGACTGATGGATCGGTAACTAGATGGAAAAACCGGATTTTTGCCCTGCTTCAGAACGCACACCACACGCGCCTGTTTCCAGACAACTGTACAATGACGCATGCTGAGGCATGCGTTGTAAATGCGGGTCAAGTGAATCACGGCTCTAAGGGCAGGTGTTGGAGCATTTCCGCTGTAACACGGTCCTGTCCATGGGATTTTCGGGCTCTTAGGGATTTGATGGTATTAGTTACCTCACGAGGGGTAACTATCGGGATATGGAACTCCTCATGGTCCGCGGGTCCGACTTCTAAGAAGTCTTCTACCACTTGTTCCACGAGGTCAGTATGGTCGTCGTTCTGTGGGTCTTCTCTGGGCTGGAGTTGAGTTTCCAGATAGTCCGCTAGCGCTTCTGCTTTTTCCCTCGGTTCAAACACAAGTCTTCCCCGAGGGCTGTGCACAGGATGTTGGTGTACAGATTTGTCTTTCCGCAAGCCTCGGACGATGCGCCATGGTTTCCTCTCTTGTAGGTTTACATGACGCAGCGTGTTTATCCAAGCTGCTTGCCTATGTTTTCTTAGGAGCCGTCTCACCAGGGATTTGAACCTCTGGTGTATTACTCCTAACCTAGGATGTCGAAATCTCTGCCATAACCTTCTAACAGCATTTTTTGCTTGAATGAGGCGTTTAAGAGGGACAGGGATAGCTGTAGGGTTTGGTGCATCGATAGGGATACGGTATGTGTGAGCACGCACCGCATTTAGGACTGAGGTTGCAAACCCCGTGGCTGCCTCCTCGAGAGCCTCTATCGAGTCTATTCGAGGATGTGCCTCCACAGAGTTTTGAAGGGCAAGGACGGCTGCATCCCAGTCAACTTCCTCCACCCAGTCCGGCACTCCCATCGCAGTGATGTTAACGTCTGAGTCGACCACAACAGGGTTGTGATCAGAGTCCAGAGCGTTAACCACCGAGAGGTCCAGGTGAAATGGTATGTTCTTGGTGACTATGAAATCTATGATATCCGCGACGCCGCGTGCCGGGTAGTGAGTTGGACCTCTCGGCCCGTGCGCGTGAAGGGCGGGGTTCCCGCTACTGAGACGGTACAGTCCCCGGCCCTTCACGTTCTGGGTGCGGCTGTGCCAGCTTGGGTGTTTGGCGTTGAAGTCGCCTGCAATGCAAACCCTGTGGTGTAGGTTTAGGAGTGCCGTGATGTCCGCTTCATGGAAGCGTCTATCCGGCGGGTCGTATACCGCCACAAGCACTAGGTCGTTCCCGCCCAAGGATAGCCTTATGGCGGTTGCTTCCAGGTGTTGTAGCGGAGGAATGGTAACAGGAGTGTGGGTGAGATGGTTTTTTATGAAAATGGCAGTACCACCGCCCTGTCGGCCGACCCGATCAGACCGATGAGCGACGTAACTTGGCAGGGTAAACTGTACACCAGCGTGCAAGTGCGTTTCACAGACCATCAGGATATCAATTCCATGACTGTCCACGAACTCCAGCAGGGAGGTCTCTGGTCTCTAACCCCATTTGCGTTCTAGAACGCAGCTCTAAATGAACGCACAGTTCTATGCGCCATTTAGAGCTCGTGGAGTTCCTTGGCCGTTTGAAGCACCACGAGGTGCTTCTTCACGGCGGAAATCCCGGGGTTATCCATGATTGCCCTGCAGCGTCGTAAGACGGGGAGGGAGCGCTGAACTAGGTCGGCGAACCAGGTTGCCAGTTGAATGAACTCAGCCAATGTCCTCGGAAGCGAATGCGTCCCCCAAGGTTGGTTGCTGGGTATTTTGTTGAGACACTGCTGCCTCGTCATTGGCTGGGTCAGTCCGGGAGGACGGGCCAGCATTGGCGGACTCTGCTGGTCTCTGGTTGGCTGATGCAGCTGGAGCTGTGGGTGCTGGTAGTGGGGGAAGCTTCACAACAGTTGTGTTGTTTGCTTGCACCACTGATGTCGAATTTGCCTTAGAGGCCTTTTTGTTCCCCTTCTTGGGGGGACGTTTCTCCTTAGGAGCGGCGCTGGTGGTTAGTGCAGTCTTTTTGTCAGCAACCTTAGGTGGGACGCTTTCCGGGACTGGCGTTGTCATTGCGGGGACAACCTGCCTCTCTGGGGTCACTTCCGTGGCCTCAGCCTGCACAAGGACACTTTCGTGTTTTGCCAGGGCATTGGCGAAAGAGACCCCCTGCTTGACCTCAGTTGCAGCCTTGCCCTGCTTGCCTTGCATTATCGCAAGTCGTTTGGGGAAACCGCGATAGATGCCTATATAGCTCCCATCGCAGTTGGCGCACTTCTTATTCTCCATAGGGGTCTGGCTATCTTTTACCAGGTGTTCGCCTGCACATCGCAGGCACTGAGTCCTATCTTCTACAGTTAACTACTATGCCCGACTAAAAAGGGAAGCCATAGAAATCTACAAACACAAAGACAACTTCTATCACAAGGAAGAAATACTGCGTGCACATAAAGCATGGATACCGGTCTTAGATAACACAACAGTTGTAATAAAACACCATCTACAACTAGCCAATCACTAGCGTAGCCAGCGCAACAATACCCCGCCCACACCCACCAATATAAATAACCGTAACGGACATATTAGGGATATTGAGGACAGAGTTTAGTTGCTATATAAGTGTTTTGTTTAGTGTGTCCGTGTACATCTGGACGTATATTTTGAGTGAAGTGCAATAACTAATATGTGAATATGAGTATCGATAGTACTCCGTCCCCTGTGTAAATAATTCTACGTATAATTATAGTGTAAGTATAGTGCGTAAGTGACAGTGTAAAAAGCGCGCGAAGTATAGTGTGGCCACGCTAAGTGGAGGCTCCCAGAAGCACTCCGACTGGGAGCGGGAACAAGAAGGGGATGGAGAATGCCCCTGATCCGCCGGCCGCCGAGAGCGGAGTTAGGCAAGTGATGGCATCCAGCGCAGCAGCCGTGACTGCCACCGCGCTCGCCCCGCCCAATACAGCCCCATTGACTACAGCTCCCAAGGGCCAACGAACCACGGACCAACCAACCAACCAAGAAGACGCAGATGACTGAGGAAGAGCGTAAGGCAATGGAAATAGAGAAACTTCAGAAAGAAGTAGATGAACTAAAGGGAGAGATCATCTACTGCCAGAATGTGCTGGCAAATATGGATGGGGAATCCCTTGCAATTTGCAAAATTCGCGCAGGACCTCGGGTTCTGCTGCAAAGAGCATGCCCTCAAGAAGCGGCGATTAGTCATCCTCAGCGAGGGGTGGCAACAGGTGCCTGCAAGAAAGAAGAGAAACAGAGGCAGCGGCCGGGAAAGCGATTCAGACAGTGAACGTCCCGACCAGCAGCGCCCCAAGCGCGTCTCAAAGCAAAAAACGCCACCATATCCCCTCACCACGAGAAACACCTACGCGCCGCTGAGGGCACAATTTGATGCAGAATCCGACGACGAGACGTCAGAGGATCCACCACCAAAACCCGCAATAGCCTCCACCTCTAGAGACCCCTTCCCCAAGCTACCCCCTACCAAAGCCCCCATTCAAACACAGACACAAAAGAAACGCACCACCCAGCCCACCATTCCCCCCAACTCCCGCCTCAAGCACATCCAACAACGCAGCAAAAGCATCAGACAACCAGAAACTACCAAGAATAATAATTCCTGACGTCCAACAGACGGTAAAGGTCCTCCGCATCCTGCATGGCTCCCTTCCTGCAGGCACATATAAATTGCAAACGACGAGGGACTGCCTTAAGCTCTTCCTCCAACGGAAGCAGGACGCGAACCCGACAATGCAGCTCCTGAAGGACGCCGGAATAGAAAACTACAGTTTTACTCCACGTGGCGACCAACCTCTTCGCTATGTAATCAAACGTCTTCCAGCTGACTTAGAGGAAGATTACGTGAATGAGGACCTGGTCCAAAAAGGCTACACTGGCGTCCAGGTACGACAGGCAGGCCTCTGACAAATTTTCAGGTTAGTCTTGACAGGACCACCGAAAACCAAAAACTTCTACAAGAACGAGAGGTGTGCCATATGATGGTCACCGTGGAGGTCCTGAAAACAAGCCAAAATATCACGCAATGTTTCAACTGCAAGCAGTTGGGGCATACTTTTAGGAACTGCAATATGACCTCCCGGTGTATCCTTTGCGGTGACCTCCACCATCTGGCTGATTGCCCAAAAAAGGCCAAGCAGGGCGTTGTACCCCACTGTGCAAATTGTGGGGAAACGCATCCTGCCAGCTACAGGGGGTGCGAGACGTTTCGCAACGAACGTCACCGCCGTCAACTGGCATCCATAGCCAGGAGCTCTCCCAGTGCTCAGCCAGGGCCAAAACACATCATACACCCGGCCCTGGTTGAAACAGGTATCTCCTATGCGGGGACTACCGGAGGGCAAAAGGCACCAATGCCACCACAGAATGGTCCCCCTCCACTACCCCAACAGGCGCCCACGGGTGACCTGAGTGGGTTAAAAGATATATTAAACATGTTCAGAGACCTAAATTTACCATCATTATTGATGAAGGCGCAGCCTTTCCTGGCCAAATTCAAAAGCTGCAGCAGCACTTGGGAGAAAATAGAGACCTTCATATGTCTCCTCTAAGTCCTTTTAGAATAAATGGCCCTTGTAAAGGGAGGTACAACTTTAACTCCCGCATTCCTGTGGAATGCAGATGCCATCCACAGGAAGCAACACGAACTTGAAAACTACCTACAGCGTAACAAAATTGACCTCGCATTCATCTGCGAAACAAAATTAAAGCACGAGCACACTTTTAAGCTCCAGGGGTATCAAGTCTTTCGAAACGACAGAATTGGTAGACAAGGGGGAGGGACTGCTATTTTGCTTAGAAATACTATTGCTCATGCTTCTGTTACGTTGCCTGCAATGGCAGCGTTAGAGTGCACAGCACTTAAAACACGTGTAAATAGTCAAACGGTGATGCTGGTAGCGCTTTAACGACCCCCCCCCCCCCCGCAACTTCCCAGATTCCATACGTGACCTCGAAAAAATCCTCGCTTTAGAGGAGCATGTAATAATTGCAGGAGATTTCAATGCCCGGCACCCCTGGTGGTTTTCACGCCGGGCAAACACGGCGGGAAATCTTCTGGTTGAATTTATAACTGATAATTACGACATTGAGGTACATCTTCCCCCAGAACCCACATTTTGGCATCGATCAGGGCACTTTGACCCTGAGATTTTGGACATCGTACTCACAAAAAATGCAACACTGTTAAACAACTTTACTGTGTACCACAGCCTGGACTCCAACCATCTACCTGTGCATTTCGACATACAGGGTGGTATTTCAACCGGTGTCTCTGGCCCTCGAAGGAGAGCTGAGCCCAACTGGAATAAGTTCACCATCAAAATGCACGGGATGGCGCAACCCAGACTGTCATTCTATAGCGAGGCAGATATAGATGTCGCGTTTGCAAACTTCACTGCCTCACTACACACAGCCAAGAGAACCGCTACCACTTACACCACAAGACCACCCGGGTTTTGCACGTACCCCGAGGTAGAGCAACTCATTGCGCGGAGACGACGCTTGACAAAACTGTGGCGATACACCCGTCAGCCTGAATACAAAGTGCTAGCAAAATGGCTGCGCAACATCATTCGGCATCAAATTAAAATCAATAAAACTCAACAGTGGGAAAACAAAATGCTGAGTACCACCCATTTGGACTCTTCTTTCTGGAAATTACTCAAGGCTTTCAAAGTTTCCACGAGCGTCAACTCCGCTGCACAATCAAAGCGGCTTGCACTTCTCCGAAGAGGAAAAAGCCGAGGTCTTCGCTGACTGTCTCCAAGTCAGATTCACCGAAAACCCAGTGACCAACCGTGAAATAGAACGGGAGCTCCAGACATGGGTGGCGCAGAAGCAAGAGCAACAACTACCCATCATAACACCACAGGAAGGTTTCAAGCTCATTAGGAAATTACCTTATGGGAAAGCTGCCGGCCCAGACAAAGTGACTAATGAGGAACTTAAGCATCTTCCGAGAAAAGCCCTGGTGCAACTAGCAAAGATATTTAACGCCTGTTTGCAGCAAGGCTATTTCCCCTCTTCTTGGAAACGAGCCAAGGTTATCATGCTCCCAAAGCAAGGAAAAAGCACCAGACAACCCCATTAGTCTTTTGTCTACTATTGGTAAATTGCTTGGAAAATGTATCCTTTCTCGGCTACAAAAACAAGTCTCGGCAACACATGAACTCTCAAATTCACAGTTTGGCTTTAGAAAAGGACATTCCACTGAACTACAACTCCTCAGACTAACTGATGACGTAACAGAGCAATTTAACAATGGGGCTTCAACGTTGGCGCTATTTCTGGACGTAGAAGCCGCATCTGACCGGTGCTAGCACAATGGCCTCATTTACAAACTGCACCACAATTTCCCGGCTCTTCAAAATTATCTATACTTGCTGCACAATTTTCTAGAAAAACGGCAGTTTTACGTCCAAGTGGGCCGCTACTCCTCTCGAGAGCGAGTGATGCGGGCTGGCGTCCCACAAGGGGCAATAATGTCCCCCTTTCTGTACATATTATTCACTAACGACTACCCATTGGACGCCAGATGCAAGGTCTCCATGTATGCTGACGACACCGCAATATACAACCACCATAGAAATCCACGTTTCGGCCTTGTAGAAATGCAACGTTATGTGAACAACTTCCTCTCATGGCAACATGACTGGAAAATCAAAATTAATCCCGACAAATGCCAGCTGATTCATTTCTCCAAGCGGCGTCACACTTTGGCAATGGACCTAACGGTCGGTGGTCAAATATTGCACTGCTGTCAGCAGGTTAAATACTTAGGGGTTACCTTGGACCGCACAAATTGTTGGTCCACCCACATAAACAATAGCGCCAACAAAGGCAGACAGCGGCTAAAGTTGTGCCCCCCCCCCCCATTTTCCGTAGTAAACAGTTGCAACTGAAGTCAAAACGGATACTATATAGGTCTTTTATTCTCTCAGTGGTCCTGTAAGCATGTGTGGCCTGGGCTAATGCCTCCAAAACCGCCCTGAAACAACTCCAAACCCTCCAAAACCTCTCCCTCAGAAAAATCCTCTCTGCTCCACTCCTCACCACTAACCAAACTCTTCACCTCGAAACCCGGATCCCGTTCGTACCGGAGGCAATAGAAAAACGAGCAATGGCGGCATGGACGCGCATTAGAAACCACGAAAACGACGTGATCGCCAACATTGGCAAAGGCGAGCCGAAGCACCGCAAGCATACTAGGATCAAAATGTTCTAGAAGCGGCTCGGCTCGTCGACTAATGCGCGTCCACGCAACCTCGTTCCTAAGCCACATACATGTTCCGGCAGAGGCCCTCGTCTAGGAAAATATTCAGGAGCTGCCACCGTGGGACAGTGTACATAGTGTAAATAGTGCAGTGCGCGAGATGGGACGCATATTTCTGGTGTGCCCAGTGAAGATGTGTGTGTATGTGTGTGAGTGTCTGCATGTATGTGTCTGTAAATAATGTAAATATGTACATATGTATATATAAAACAAGGACAGAACAGAACTCTAAAAAGACAAAAGAAAAACTGTTCTCGGTGACCTAATGATGGTCACCTTATGGGGTTTTGTACATACCACAAAAAAAGATGTAAATATGAACAAAGCCAACTGTATTTCATCTGCCACAGCTAAAAAATCTGGCATTTATCAATTTAGCTGTTTAGTTTGTGATAAGATTTATATTGGTAAAACTAAACGTCATTTAGAAACCAGAATAAAAGAGGAGTTTAGAAACATTAAATATAAACAAACTGATAAATCTGCTGTGGCAGATCATTTTTGGTCATTTAATCATGAAATTAATCCAGAAGTTAAATTATTAAAACATTTAAGTGGACCTATAGATTTAATGGTTTTGGGGAAAAAATTATTTTAAAAAACAGGAACCATG
The DNA here is from genome assembly GCA_030765045.1 of Tenodera sinensis. Classification (NCBI taxonomy): domain Eukaryota; kingdom Metazoa; phylum Arthropoda; class Insecta; order Mantodea; family Mantidae; genus Tenodera; species Tenodera sinensis. The sequence continues at coordinate 54,432,494 of CM060963.1, read as the reverse complement.
TTATGAACTTTGAATTACCTTTTATAGATTGTATTTATAAATTTTTGTTTTCAGAGATTGGTAATTGAAATGAATATCAGTATCTATGTTTTTTGTTTTCAGAAAAAAATGAAGGATTGTAGCTTTCTAAAAGAGTCTTCCGGGCTGATTTGCCGTGGTCTGCTGGAGTAACTTGGTCCAGACGTTTCGTCCACTACTGCGGTGGACATCGTCGGTGGCGTGGTCGAAGTCTTCTTGGTGAAGGTATAGTTGCGTCTGAGGCGTTGTATTCAGTTTCAGTTTGTTTATTATAGAGTATTGGCCTGGTGCCGGTACATAGCGCCCAGCTTACAGGCTATATTTGACATTTATATACAATTTGCTTACTTATAACTAATTACAGTTTTCGATTTGTACAAAAACCCATACGGTGACCGTCTATCGGTAACCGAGAATAGTTTCCTTATGTCCTTTAAGTTCTATTCAGTTTTTTGTTTATATATACATATGTACATATTTACAATTATATACACGCATACATACACGTGCGCATTCACACACACACACACACACACACACACACACACACACACACACACACACATATACACACACACACACACCTTCACTGGGCACACCAGAATATGCGTCCCAGCGCATTGCACTATTTACACTTCATATATACACTTGTCCGCTGTTTTCCTGCGCGGGCAGGGGACAGCTCCTGAATATTTTCCGAGGCGAGGGCCTCTGCCGGAACATGTGTGTGGCTTAGGACCGAGGTTGCGCGGAGGCGCATATGTCGGCGAGCCGTGCCGCTTCTAGAATATTTTTATTCTAGTATGTTTGCGATGCTTCGACTCGCCTTTGCCGATGTTGGCGATCACGTCATTCTCGTGGTTTCTAATGCGCGTCCATGCCGCCATTGCTCGTTTTTCTATTGCCTCCGGGACGAACGGGATCCGGGTTTCGAGGTGAAGAGTGTAGTTAGTGATGAGGAGTGGAGCAGAGAGGATTTTTCTGAGGGAGACGTTTTGGAGGGTTTGGAGTTGATTCGGGCAGTTTTGGAGGCATTAGCCCAGGCCACACACGAGTACAGGACCACCGAAAGAATAAAAGACCTATATAGTATCAGTTTTGACTTCAGTCGCAACTGTTTACTACGGAAGATGGGGGCGCACAACTTTAGCCGCTGTCTGCCTTTATTGGCGCTATTTTTTTATGTGGGTGGACCAACACATTGTGCGGTCCAAGGTGACACCTAAGTATTTAACCTGCTGATGGCAGTACAATATTTGATCACCGACCGTTAGGTCCATTGCCAAAGTATGATGTCGCTTAGAGAAATGAATCAGCTGGCATTTGTCGGGATTAATTTTGATTTTCCAGTCATGTTGCCATGAGAGGAAGTTGTTCACATAACGTTGCATTTCTGCAAGGCCGAAACGTGGCTTTCTATGGTGGTTGTATATTGCAGTGTCGTCAGCATACATGGTGGCCTTGCATGTGGCGTCCAATGGGAAGTCATTAGTGAATAATATGTACAGAAAATGGTACATTATTGCCCCTTGTGGGACGCCAGCCCGCATCACTCGCTCCCGTGAGGAGGATCGGCCCACTTGGACGTAAAACTGCCGTTTTTCTAGAAAATTGTGCAGCAAGTATAGATACTTTTGAAGAGCCGGGAAATTGTGGTGCAGTTTGTAAATGAGGCCATTGTGCCAGCACCGGTCAAATGCAGCTTCTACGTCCAGAAATGGCGCCAACGTTGAGGCCCCATTGTTAAATTCCTCTGTTACGTCATCAGTTATTCTGAGGAGCTGTAGTTCAGTGGAATGTCCTTTTCTAAAGCCAAATTGTGAATTTGAGAGTTCATGTGTTGCTGAGACTTGTTTATGTAGTCGAGAAAGGATACATTTTTCGTGCAATTTACCAATAGTAGACAAAAGACTAATGGGGCGGTAGTTTTGCGGTTGGCTGGTGCTTTTCCCTTGCTTTGGGAGCATGATAACCTTAGCTCGTTTACAAGTAGAGGGGAAATAGCCTTGCTGTAAATAGGCGTTAAATATCTTTGTTAGTTGCACCAGAGCTTTTCTCGGGAGATGCTTAAGTTCCTCATTAGTCACTTTGTCTGGGCCGGCAGCTTTCCCATTAGGCAATTTCCTAATGAGCTTGAAAACTTCCTGCGGTGTTATGATGGGTAGTTGTTGCTCTTGCTTCTGCGCCACCCAGGTTTGTACCCATGTCTGTACCTCCCGTTCTCACTGAATCTGTCTTGGAGACAGTCAGCGAAGACCTCGGCTTTCTCCGCTTCGGAGAAGTGCAGGCCGCCTTGAGTGTGCAGCGCCTCAGTTGCAGAGTTAACGCTCGTGGAAACTTTGAAAGCCTTTAGTAATTTCCACTAAGAAGAGTCCGAATGGGTGGTACTCAGCATTTTGTTTTCCCACTGTTCAATTTTGTTGATTTTAATTTGTTGCCGAATGACGTTGCGTAGCCATTTTGCTAGCACTTTATATTCAGGCTGGTGTATCGCCACAGTTTTGTCAAGCGTCGTCTCCGCGCAATGAGTTGCTCTACCTCGGGGTACGTGCAAAACCCGGGTGGTCTTGTGGTGTATGTGGTAGCAGTGTGTAGCGAGGCAGTAAAGTTTTCAATGGCGACATCTATGTCTGCCTCGCCATAGTATGACAGTGTGGGTTGCGCCATCCCGTGCATTTCAATGGTGAACTTATTCCAGTCGGTGTCTGCCCTCTTTCGATGGCCAGAGATACCGGCTGAAATACCACCCTCTATGTCGAAATGCACAGGAAGATGGTCGGAGTCCAGGCTGTGATACACAGTAAAGTTGTTTAACAGTGTCGCATTTTTTGTGAGTACAATGTCCAGAATCACAGGGTCAAAGTGCCCTGATCGATGCCAAAAGGTGGGTTCTGGGGGAAGATGTGCCTCAATTTCGTCATTATCAGTTATAAGTTCAACCAAGAGATTTCCCGCCGCTTTTGCCCGGCGTGAAAACCACCAGGGGTGCCGGGCATTGAAATCTCCTGCAACTATAACATGCTCCTCTAAAGCGAAGACTGTCTGGGATGCTGAATTTATACACGGGGGGGTCTTCTCTGATTGGCTCGGGGCTCGCTGAGGCAGTGCGGTTGGTGGGAGGGGCTAGCTGCATCTCGGGCGCTACTAGATTCTGATTGGTTTGTGTTGCTTGACTGTCTGTGTTGTTTAATGTTATCGATGACCGGCCGTGAAAGCCTACGCCTACTCATGATTGTAGCTTTGGTAACGAACTTGTTTGTATAGCTTTGAGAATGAGTTGGAGTCAACTTGAAACTCGAGTCAGTATTTGAAAAAATAACTTGCAATATTACTAAGATAAGTGAAGTTTTTAGTTTCTAATTTGTTTTTACTTTAGAATCTTGTTGCTTCACTGTTAATAGCTTCAATTTCCTTAATTTGACCTGTTGTTGATCTTCGTCCTCTGCTTTGGTACTCTCCTAGAATTGGGACTTTCCTAGCAGTTCTTCGGCGTATGCCTTTAATTTATTGTTGATTACCCTCGCTGATATTTTTAAGCAACTTTTAGTAATGAAATTCCACTGTACGTTTTCACTCCATCCTATCATTTTTCTTGTATAAACGTGCTATTATAGATGTATCCCATTTCGCGAGCATTTCTTCGCTTATCCAGACCTTCTTAATTAACTTATGCATCTCGTTTAATATCTCTGACCCTCCACATTTGAAAACTAAAATTGATATTCTGTCTTCTCTTGGTGCTCAATGATTATTTTTACTTACTCTACTGGTAAGTAGAAGGAAGTATTGTACCCAAAAATTCGACGTCGAGATTTGACCGGAAATGTTTTGAAACCTCCTGGATCCAAAAAAGCATTTTTAGAAAAAGGTACGTGTGTGTGTGTGTGTGTGTGTGTGTGTGTGTCTGTCTGTCTGTCAGTCTGTGGACAGCATAATTCAAAAACGAAATGTCCGTTAAAAAACAAAAGTTGATATTTAAGTTTGTCCTTCAAGGATGCGACACGAAAAGTTTGAGGGAAAATAGCCCCACCCTAAACTATCCGTCACATGAAACATTTTTCGAAAATTTTGATTTTCGTGAAAATGGCTCTAATGATTTTGACTAAAATGTCACATGTTTGAGATATTTTTTGTGACAAATGAAATGTATATTTTGAATTTTCTGGCTATAGGCTATGTAGTCCTGTTTAATCTGGACGTGTTTTGAACAGATAGACAAAATCTAACACCACAAAAAATGTAGATCTCCCTAAAACACACCGTTTATGTCTGAATAATTTTTTTTGTAGAGTGAACCATTTCAGAGATATTCCTTCTTATGTGTGTCAGTTTCGGAAAACTTAAAACTTTGGTGAAATGAAACATCGTTGTTCATTTTTGTTTTCTCTAGTGGTAAGTAGGGGAAGGCTGTATTCCACCCAAAAATTCAATGTCGAGATTTCACCGGAAATATATTTCACTTTGGTGAAATGAAACATCGTTGTTCATTCTTTTTTATATGTCAAGCATGCAAAGAGAACAGAATCTCAAAGCTTTAAAAGATTAGACTATGGCTCAAAGCCTACTGTATTCTAATATTTCCCTTGCACCTACAAGAGAATAAGCAATAAGATAATTTGTACAAATGTTTATCTCAACTAATAGGAAGCTATAAGAATAAGAGTTTGTAAGAATGGTTAGTACAAGAGTAGAGAAAGTCATGTGAGTGCAACACATCAGATTTTTTTTACCCATGTTTGCTATGGCCTCCTCTACTTCTTCCGTTGTTGGTTCTGATATTTGTTGCTCTACTTCATCTGATTAATTAATTGCATTGTCTTTTTTCATTGAAGATAGAATTTGGATTTAAAAACTCTTTAGCGCAGTTGGTGGAGCAGCTGCCTGCTGTGCAAGAGGTCCCGGGTACAATTCCCGGCAGGGGGTAGGAATTTTTCTCCAGCCAGAATTATTCCTCATCCTTCCCTGAGTTTGGAAGTACAATGGTGGCGCCGTGGCTGAGTGGTTAGACCGCTCGCCTATCACCTAGGTGGGACGCGCATGTGGTATTTGTGGTGGACGAAGTGGGTTCTGGGCGGGTTTTCTCCGGGTTCTCCGGTTTCCCCAGTCATTCATTCCACCAATTGCTCTATTATGACCCTTCAAATCATTCTTTCACCTGCATTTCATATCAACCACTTCCTCACTTATCATACCTGGTGCTTGTCTGACCATCTGCTTTTAGGTCTTCACTCTGTCTGGTTCAGAGGTCCCTCTGCTCCCCAACAGGCGTCTGACCCTAGGATGGCTCGTAATTCCTACACAAGGGGAGGGTAATCAGGGAAAAAGAAGCTCCTTAAAAGATGCCTTCTACATTTTTAAAATCTCCTTTGCATCTCCTGCTTTATCTCCACATAGATTTCTTTGTGGCTGCCGACCTCTTTTTCGTTTCTTTATTCCTTTATACATTGATTTACTTTTCCATTATGAGTTATTTAATTCTTTTAATCCATGTATTTCAAATTCTCTTTTCTTGGTTACTCCTTTGTTATTTTCCTCTTATTTTCGTATTCTCTCCTCGTTGCTGTAGCTTTTTCATCACTGATAATTGGGGTGACATTAAATCTAACCTTTGCGATCCTTTTGCTCCATTTTGTTGATATTAGCTATTTATATTTCACTAATACCATGAAGTGGTCTGAGTTCAACTCTGTACTTCTGCATGTTCTCGTCTTTGAGGCCCGGTCCCTGCTTTGTTTGAATAAACTCGCGGTATATTTGATTGGTTATATTGCTATTCGGTGATCTCCAGGTTCCTTTGTGAATATTTCTATGTTGCAATTGTATGCTAGAAATTAGTAAATTGTGTAATCTGTGTGCACCTAAATTTGACTATTTTTTTTCTCTTCCCGGCTTATTTATGCAGAATTATGTTATTAATTATTCAATTATTTTTGCAGAATTTGCTGGAATTTTATTTTATGTCCTTTCTAGCTGATTATAAAATTGTTCTTATTCTTCTTCTTTAACTAATTATAGTAAAATTAAAGAATTTCATTTTAAGCCTAAACCACATAAACAATCATTTATTGGGTTAAAAATTATTACTGGTGATTTAAACTTCCTTTGCACCACAAAGCCCGTTGCGAAATTAGCTGTTCCTCTGTTACTATTAAATAAAGTACAACTCCCAAATTTTGACATGCAATTATCTTTCCATCTAATTTCTTGTAGTGCTGCCACCCCTATATTATGCTCCTATATTTGATCCTTCAAATTCCGAAGAGCTCCCACCATGTTATGACTCAGAATATTCCATATTGCTAATCTTATTTTCTTCCGTTGTCCCTGTATGATTGTCATCATTGAGTCCGACGGCTTCCTTCGTTAGTCGACATTTTCGTAGCTAGGCTTTTTTCCCTCTACAGCGGTGTGCTAACCCGACGTGCAACACGCGCAACTCCTACCTTTGATCAATACAAGTCTGGAATACGATCTTTTGTTATCCCCGGCGCCAGCGGTTGGTGTTACAAGGGACTTCTAATCATGTTTTGCCAACTTTATAGTATAATATTCTATTGGCCTCCGAAATGATTATCCCAATCGTATTTCCCACGTTGTAACATCTGCAGACGCTTTCTGATACTGGGTTGCCGTTTCATTGCTGATCTATTAACACATAGGTAGGATATTCTCCTACTCAACTAACTCGGTTACCTGAATTATCAGATCTTGTGCAGGGGTGGGATGCTACGGCATCCTTCCTTCTAATTTGGTGCTTAGCAGCTTTCCTCCGTTATCCGCATGTATAAGTATATCGCACACCGCCCCGCCCAGTGTATTTGTTGGATTGACTTTCCCAAGATCTTCCTCCCAATGCTTGCATTGATATTCACACCTTTTAAGATCATCCATAACGATTACAACCAAGTGGAGCTTATTGCACCTTTACTATCTGAATAATGTTTACCACCTTCGACTGGCATCTTTACTGGTGGTTTTAAAACACCAAAGGATGCATATCTTTATCTCTGGGCCACGCGCGAAAAGCACACATACCGCCCGTCCGTGCTGCTGGCAGACTGGGGCTAAGCCTGAATGTTTTTGCTGCGTGCCCATCCTCAATAGAGATTAACCACATATAGGATTTATTGAAAATGTTTAAGGTGGCTAGTTTTAATTTAAGTAGTTTTAGTGTTAGGAAGGAAGCTTATTGCTTCTTGACAAGTGTCTCTCAGGATGCGGTAGTGCACCCTGGGGTATGCAGATTTTATAAAAATATTAAATCTTTAAATTTAGCTGGGATGATTTTGAGAGCCGGAGAGCTCTTGATTGGGATTACATGAGGAGTTCAGTTTTAGCTACTGGTAGAATTGCTCGTGTACTATCTGGTGTACCCGCAAGCCTTGGGGGACTCGATATTGCTTAAAGCGACGTATTCTTGGATTACAACCCCCGAGAGACCTAACCGGGGCGCTTTGATGTAATGAAAAACTGGCGTAGAATCGTGATGCCCGGAACCTAACTTCATCCTTCACGTATGTAAGAGAAGAGATCGTGAAGTAGTCTCACGGGGGAATAGTCGCACTTATGACTGACATCTGTATATACTGCAGAAACAAGTGCTTTGTATCGAGCGTTAAAACCAATGCAATTGGATCCAGCACGAGTTTTCATTTGTTCTGTTTGTCACAGCCTTTTAGCGACCCTTCAACACCCAATGTGGCGGGCCAAGCGAGCATTTATTGAATTCTGATACTAATTCATTACATATTTTATCGCGTCCAGTAGCCATCAGAATTATTCAGATTCCCAGTCACGTGGAAATTCGCGGTAATGAAGTGGATGCTGCGGCACGGATCGCTATCATTACCTTAAGAAGGTGTTCAATGATCATTACGCAGCCTCCCATACATGATTATCTCATGCTGCCGTTAGATATATTGCGCCGGATTATAATCCGTAGGGTACGATGGGAAGACCATGGTACACATCTATTGACCTCCTTCCGCGCCTAGCTCTTTCATATTATTTTCGTATTCTTTTGCAAGTCGCGGACAATTATTTATTCCGACTCAGATATCGCGACGATTAGTTAGTTTAGGTTTAACAGTGTTCAACTACTACGTCATCAGTGCCCTTACAGAACAGATCATCGCAAGAGGCAGAGCTAAATTTCAATATAAAATAAAAGCACTAGAAAGGAGTAAATGCACAAGGATTTGTCACACAAAGAGTCCAAAGCCAGAATAAAAAACAAAATTATAGAACAAAAGTTTCAAAAGGTAAACAAATTGGATATATAAAGTTGTAAATTCTTAGTTTCACGTTTACCATCAATAAAAACTTCAACTCTTTGGACCGCTTGTTTATCGTCCGCCAGGCACTTGCAGAGTCTCGAAGGTGCCCGCCTCGGTAGCGTGATGGTTAGCGTGTCTGCCTCACGTTCAAGAGGTTGCGAGTTCGAATCTCGCTTAGGGTAAGTTATCCGGGTAAGGTTTTCTTCCGAGGTTTTCCCTACCCTGAGAAGACGAATGTCGGGTAACTTATTATCCTTTTATTAAAAATAATCCATGGACCTCGGGCTCATTTGAGCATCATTTCACCCATTTCATTCATTCGTCCGATATGACACAATGTTGGAGGACATTAATTTAACTTAAAAACTTAGTAATGTGGAAAAGCACAATAAACGCGCAGGTCATTTGAACAGAATGAAAGGAGTGTCTGTCGCAAGCCAAAGCAGCTTGAGTGCCTTTCTTAGTAAAGCGGCCGGCAATTCCAATGTTAATAAAGCAGCTCATTTAGCAGAAATAAAATTGGCAGGATTTTTTGCGGAACACAACATAACGTTTAGGGCGATGGAACAATTACAGGGCGTTCTGAAAGAATCGTTTCCTGACTCAAAAATCGTGAAAGCAATGCCGTGAAACGCTCGAAATGTACGGCCATAATTATAAACGTTATTGGTCAAAATCACAAAAATGACTGGGGAACTAAAGTCGGTCAAATTCAGTGTGTTGACGGATGGATCGACCGATATAGGTTCGGTGAAAACTTTGTGTCTCGTAGTTAGGTATTTTGATAACACATCAAACAAAATCGTTAGTAAATTCTGGAACTTCAGCAATCTTTTTTTAACCAGAAGACCATGTTAAAGCTAATGAGGGTGCAACAGGTGAAAATGTGTTTCAAACTATTGTTAATTCTCTAATCGAATATGACATACCACTAGAAAACATAATAGTTTTCGCATCGGATGGATGCAGTGTGATTATGGGGTCCAAAAACCCTGTGATGACACGATTAAAAGAACTGTGTCCTGGCATAGTTGTTTTAAAATGTATCTGCCACTGCCTTCACCTGTGTGCAAGTGAGGCATATAAACGCCTCCTTAAGCGATATGAGGATTTAGCGCGCAACATTTTTAATTATTTTGGAGCTAGTGCAAAAAGCCAGGCACAATTTAGAGAGTTTCAGATGATCACTGATCTACCAATTCGCAAAATGCTTCATCCATCACAAACTAAATGGTTATCCTTGCATGCAGTTGTACAATGGAACAATTGTACTCGTGGAACAATGGGAAGCTCTAAGACTATTTTGGCTCAAAATATTTGGATGAAAGACTAATAGCAGTCGAAGAAATTCGTTACTCATTGAATGATCCATTATTGAAACTGTGTTTCCTATTTTTGCTTTGGGTTTTACCTTAATTTACTGCAATCAATCAGTACTTTCAGAACAGCAAAGTGGTAATAGTTGAACTTCATGGCAGAATGCAAAGCTCATATAAAGACTTAATGTTATGCTATATGGATCGTTCTTATGTGATGAGGGCAAATTTGTCAGAGATCGATCCTACTAAGAGCGAGAATTTTGTTCCTGATGCGGAAATGTGTTTAGGAATAGAAGTGCATAAAGAGTTTCAAAAACTGCAGATTGCCCAACAAAATAATCTACTCAAAGACTTTTACGGCAGATGCAGACAATTTTTCCAAACAGGATGCATAGAATTAAGAAAGAGATATGATTTTGGTGACACTCTCTTGCCATTACTTTCTTTATCAACACCGAAGAAAACTTTGTTTAATGAGGAAAGAAAAACTACGCCGTCAAGTACAATTGCCCAGGATAGTGTGGGATGAAAACTCAGTTTTGTTGCAGCAAATAGGTGACCAATGGCGAAAATTACCGTTTACCAACCTCCCTCAATAAATTATCACCTGTACTGAACCAGACGAATTTTGGGGCCAGATGTTGCAATTCAAGGACAGTTCTGGCGATATTCCATTTAAAGACATTTCTCAATTTAGCCTTTCTGCGTTATCATTACCGCATTCCAACGCTGACTGCGAGCGTGTCTTAGCAAAATGAACCTAATTAAAGTGAGACACCGAAATCGACTTACAACATCTACAATGCTTGTGTTTTGGCCATTCAGTGTATAAAACATAATGGTTCCACTTGTGAAAGTTTCACACCTACTGAAAATATGTTAAACTCCATGACACACAGTACTCTCTACGGTTCAAGCACTAAGTCACATTCAACACAAAATGACAGTTCTTCGGAAAAGGAGGATGCTGACGAGTTTCATTTTTTAGTGACTGACAAATCGGTGAGTGTTTATTTATTAGTGTGTTACTGTGATATTTTTCTAAGTTGCAATTCAACATTCATATTACATATTTTAATATCATTCTGCTCTAATTTTTCCCAAATATATGGAATCATGATTTTAGATCTTTTAGATTCTTTAGCCAATTCCTCTTTTAGTTTCATCAATAGTTGATTACATGTATAACAATGCCATAAGAATTTAGGATACATCCTAATATTTGCATCGCTTATTTGAATAAAGCACGATATACAAGTTTGAAGTAAATTTTCTTTATATATTATGTATATTTTCAAAAGAAAAACGCAATAAATACACGAATGCGACTATTATATGTATATGGCCATATTAAAAGCTTTGATTCTTTTAATTAAATCTGTTGTACGGTCCTGTGGGGGAAAATACGGTCCATTTCTAGCGTGCGTACAGTTTCCACGTTTTTTTAATATGGCAACACTGGATCGAACCAAGATCTCTGTCATTGTGGTTATCGTGGTGGTATTAACCGCTTTATTTTTGTTTGTCCTATGTGGCGTGGGACCACATATGCGTTTTTCCAGGATATTTCTCAGATCTATCTCACAGGCTCGCATCACTTTACCTTCTTTATACTTTTTCCGGGCCGCTTTGCAAGGCCCCATTTTCGCTTTATCACACAAACGCGCATGAAGCTGTGAACCGGTACTTTTCTCAATCCACCTCTCGGCACATTGAGCGCATTACTTCATTTCACCTCCGTTATGCTCAGATGTCCACAACTGCTGCGTTAAGCAATGACTTCATACGTAAATGCGCCTTATATAATTTCCGGGTGTGCACATGCAATAGCGAGGCGCCGCCACTGATGGACTCAATGACAAATTGCGGAGGACTTTTACACGCCTTAATTGTGTCACGGGGCACTCCCGGGAGGAGGGATAAAGAGAATGGGTCTGAAGGGCGGCCGGAATGTTGCTGCTACAGAGCAGAGGGCAAGGTCCCTATATCTTCCCAGTTAAAAGCACGCAGGCGGAGGCTGGCTCAGTCCGATTCCTCTCCCACCCCTTCGGGTTTGTACTCCCAAGGGGAGCGCGGAACTCGGAAACAGGCTCCCCCTAAGGCTTGTACCATCCCATGGGGGCCCGGAAACCAGTAAGCTCGCCTTCCAAGATTTCCAGAGTGCTACCCCAGCCATGCTGTTGCTACGACGTTCACCGATGCTTCCAAATGAAATGAACTGATTAGAGATGAAGGGACAGGAAATTTGGAGAATACAGAAATCCTTCCCATCATTTGCCTCCGGAAATATAAGGTTTATACTCTCATAGACAATCTAGAACTGGTCTTATTACTCCATTCTTATATACAAATCTCTGGTTCCTCTCCCCTGCTAAGCTTCTACCATATGGAGCTTGGCTACAAAAAACATTCATAAATTTCAGGTCATTCAAAACAAATTTTGAGTTGTCACTAATTAACTTTGGTTTGTCAGAAACATTAAACTAAGTCAAGAGTTTGGCATCCTGCTCATCACATATTTCAGAACTCTCTTAAAGGTCTTCTATTGTAAATTACCTAACATTTCAGGAGCTCGAGTATACAAACTACAAGAAAGAAGCCAATAATGATCAAGAGTAAAAAGCAAAGTTATTTCAAGATAACTTAGAAGTACTGTATTTTATCATGTAATTCCCCCCTTTTTTTTTCTCGGAAAATTTGCTTGAAAACATTGGGGAGGGAATTATGCGAGTGGTGCTTCTAGGAATTCAGAAAGGGAAACCATGTAGTATTATGTAAAAGTTATAGAGGTATACAGTAATTTGTGAATGAACTGGATACATACCACGGTTCCACTGGGCCTACAATGTGTTTCATTGTTTCTTTTCTCTGACTTCTGTGGTCTCACTTTCATCACTATCATCACTATTTTCATTTATATCTGGCTCAGAAAACACATCTTCATGTTCACTGTTCTACAACATGTCGTCAGAACCATTAATGGCAACAGAAATACCAGTTTTTTTTAAAACTCTTGTTAACAATATGACAACTTGTAACAAATTGACTTAGAAACACCTCTGCAACTTCACATTTCAATTTTACGATATGTTGTGACAATGGCAATACAAGTATTTTTGTGGCAAGCACTGTGTCCATTGTTGTCTGTGACAGGCATCGCTGTGTCGATTGTTGTCCATTATCAAGTCATTTGAAAGCCGCTCCAATAAGAACGAACCAGGAAAGGGAATTATGCAATGTTTAATAGACAAATAGTTTTTAGTGATGAAAAATCACAGGGGAGGGAAATATGCGAGGGGGCCTTATGCGATAAAAAGCAAAGTTATTTCGAGATAACTTAGAAGTATATTGGACAGCAAAATTGAAGAATAACATTGGTTTAATTTAATTTGTAATAATTATATCCCTTTAACACTATTAATAGTGAATAATGCAGCTTCACAATGCAACTCCTAGTTAACAAGCTTGTTCATTCTTTTTTCATTCCCGGTGTTTTAATGTATATCCTTATACTCATTGTTATCTTTTTAATTTCCTTTAACCTCCATATTTTTCACTAAGCATTGTACATGTGCTCATGGGGCCATATACTCCATTTCAATGTTATTTACTGTTACAGTAGTTTTATAAATGGCCTGTATATCAATGCATAAATCAAAATTAACATTTGTGCAAAATATGATATGCTTGTGCAAACATCTGGTATTACACTATTAACAAGTGTTTTAAAACTGAAATTGAAGCCAACAGTAACCTACTAAATGAAATATTATGATTTTTTTAAATAACTTTTACACATATAGATCACATTTCATGTCAGATCTACACTACAGTACTTCCTTATAACAAATTTATCTGTCACTTCTTAAGAAGTATGACAGTGACATTTGATAAGAATGAGTGAACCACGCAGATCAGAAGTAAACCCCACTAGCTGGGAGAGAAAGCCTTATACCATTTGCTTCTGTGACAGATTGTTATGTATGTTTCAGCCTCTATCATTTGCTTCCATGGCAAATTGTTGCAGCTTTGTGAATGCTATTTTAATGTTGCATTCCTTAACGTTGAATAGCAAAAAGTGACTAACTTAAACCTTGCTCTGAAGGCCTGTACTAATTGGTCATCACCAACACTTCTTCCCCATATAGCATAACTTGTGTCATTGGCTTCACCATTAATAAGCTTACACATAACCTCTTATATAGGTTGTGAGTTTGATCCCCGCGACTGACCTTCCTGACCCATGGGTATTTTCTAGGGGTTTTCCTGGGTCACAAGGTGAATGCCAGGAACGATAATTACAATCCCCAAATTTCCTGTCCTTCCCATTTTCATTTCAATCCAGTCTTTCAGGGTTGGAAATGCTGGCAGAGGTGAGCTTGGCATTGCTGTGAACGACTCGACTATAACTGCTGCTCTTGATGGACGGATGGCATTCTGGTTGCCTTGCTGGTGGCTGCTTGCAAACCCCAGTGTTGAGATAAAGAACCTCCAGCACCTTTTAGGAGCACATATGTGCTTGCTGGTTGCCTGGGTTCCAACACAAGCCCTCAGAGTGCTCTCATTTCATCCCTTCCTCCCGATGTTTGACATACAATAGCTTGATTAAGCTCAGTGTGGAATCCCCTCTGTAAAATACCTTTAACTTTTAACCTTTACTGAATAACCAAATACTGAATATCCACAGAATGTTGCCAACATTTACAGCTGTGTAACTATGTTAAACATTGCCCACACACTACTTGTGTGCTTAAAAACACCAGCAATAAGCTTGTTAGCATAAATAATAATTTGAATGATGTGTTTGTACTTCCAGAAGTAATCAGTCTTTTGTGTTTCATCAGTAACTATTTGGGCAGTATTTAACTTTGTTTCCATAAAACTAGATGTATTTTGATAACATTCTTGCTACATTACACTAAAGAGTAACTTTATGTAGATCTACCTCATGTATGTTATAAATAACCATAAAATTGTCAGTGTGATGCCCTCGCTCAACTTGAGTCTGATTGTTATATTCATTTATAGGACCACTTCCACAACATAATGTGTCAAGTGTTTTGGTTCTCAAAAACATATAGAAATACATTTGTTTCAGGCAAAATATAGTCCAGTACCCAATGCAGATATTTTATTTTTATTTTTGGGGTAATGGCTTAGACCACTCCCTTACCACCTAGGTGGTCCAGGTTCGATCCTAGGGACATGCATGTGGTATTTGTGAAGGGCAGCAGTGTCTGGGTGGGTTTTCTCTGGGTTCCCTTTCCACTCTTTCCATTCATCAATTTTGCTACATTTCATATCATCCTCTTCCTCACTATCATACCTGGTGCTGGGATGACCACCCTCTTCCAGATCTTCACTCTGTCTCGTCCATAGGTTCCTCTGCTCCCCGACATGCATTTGACCTTAGGCACTGGCTTGTAAGCCCCACATAAGGGGAAGGTCGAGTTCTTCCATGTCTTCCCTAACTCTGTCCAGTCGCTCGTTAGCATTCTCCGATAGCTCTATCTTCATATTGGACATTCCTGTCTTCATCTTTTCTGTTCTGGAGTTCACATTTCTGAATTCTGATTCCATTTCTGTTTCCACATTTTCCATTCCATAGCTTACATTTTTCAATTTGGTTTTCATATTTGTTTCCTCTGCCACGTTCCGGAATTCATTTCATTTCTTATTATGTCTATTTCCTATTATGTCTAACATTTGTTTCAACTGTTCCATATCATGGTTTTCGTCACACTCCTGACACCAAATATGACAAATTTACTTTCTAACAAGTTCTTTATCTTTTATTAAAACACCGCAACAACACTGAGCAAAAGCACTGTTGAACAATAACAAATACTACAGGAAGAAAAGCTAGTTGATAAAGCTGTGTGAATGTAATACGCATTTCTGTTTCAATCATATAGAAAAGTCTATGAATTGTTTGTTGAAGGAATAGTGAAAGAAATGTGATTGTGTTTAGTAAAACAAGAATGAGTAGAAAAACCGTGTGAATGTTATACGTTGCACTTATATTTCAAATGTATGGATTGTTTGTAGAATAGGGAGTAGTGTGTTATGCAAAAGAAAAGGGAATAGAGAAAACCATATAAATGTGGTACAACCATGTTGCATGGTAAAATAGATTGCATAAAAACCTTCTCCATGAAGAAAAACATACATATGCCAATTTTCATGGTGACCGGTTAGCTGGTTTTGGAGTTTACTCACTGTACAATTTACAATGTGTATAGGCGTCGGTGTGTATGAAGTTGATAATCGATAGAGAATAACATGTGAATTGTTACGTAAAACAAAAGTGAGTAGACAAAGTAGTATGAATGTAATACAATGTATTTCTGTTTCAAAGGGCGCTGATGACCTAGAAGTTGAGTGCCCTTAAACCCACAAACACTGTTTCAAACAGCAAATTGTATGTTGAAGAGCAAGTAGCAAAAGAAGACTGATTGGTCGCGTAAAGGAAGAATTAGTAGAGGAAATTGTGTGAATGCAATGCATTGCATTTATATTTCAAGCATAGAAAATTGTATGAATTGTATGTTGAAGGGCAAAGAGGATATATGAAAGTGCTACGTAAAAGAAAAGCAAGTAGAAAACCATTTGCAACTAATATATTGTGTACCTAAGTGGTTACTGTAAAAACTTTCTCCATGAAAAATACATATACATGCTGAATTTCACAGTTATCGGTTAAGCGGTTTTGGAGATTCACAGTTACGAGGGTCCTTCAATAAATAACCGAATTAATTTTTTAATTAACACATAATGGCTTTATTTCACTAACATTTACCTACACACTTTCGAGGTATTCTCCCTCTGATTAAATACAATTATTCCAACGATTTACCCATTGTTCGAAACAATCACTGAACCCATTTTTGGACAGTATGTTCAGGATACTCATTGTTCAACTCCTTATCACTTTGAAAATGGTGACCATGTTTCTCTTTAGGGAAGAGGTGAAAATCGCATGGTGCGAGATCCGGAGAATAAGGTGGATGAGGCATGATCTCAATGCCCATTTCTGCGATGACATCTTGAGTTGCACGAGCTCGATGAGCAGGGGCATTGTCCTGATGCAAGATCCATCTTCTCCATAAGAGATCTGGTCACTTTTCGGCGATTTTTTTCTTCAGTGGCCCCTTCAGTACATCACAATAGTAAGCAGCAGTTACTGTGCATTGACTAGTTACAACATGATCATACAGAATGCCCTGTTTGTTAAAGAGTACGAGATGCATGACCTTTCCTGCACTTTTGCTTTCTTAGGCCTAGGACTCGATGAATGTTTCCATTGCGAACTCTCTTGTTTTGTTAACGGGTCGTAATGGTGGAGCCAACTCTTGTCACAAGTGATGACACTATTCAGAAAGTCTGGTAACCTTCCGAGCCATTGTTGACACGTCATGACACGGTGAGCCTTCTGTTCGTCCTTCAGCACGTGCGGTACCCATTTCGCTGCAACTTTTAGATAGCCAAGATCATTGTGAATTATTTCATCTACAGTTCCAACAGACAAATGCATTATGTCTGCAACTTTCAAAATTGTTATGCGATGATCTTCTCACACAATTACGTCAATTGTATTAATGTTGACTTCCGTTTTTGCTGTTACGGCTCTTCCAGGGCGTGGAGAATTTTGAAGGTCTTCATGACCCCCTTTGAAATGTTTATACCACTCAAAGACTTGTGTTTTGCCTAAAGCTTGGTCCTTGTATGCTTGCTGCACATTTCAAAGGTTTCTGTAGGAGTTTTTTCTAAAAGAACACAAAACTTTATTGATGCGCATTGCTGCAATTTCAGTTCCATGGTGGGTGCAGTAAACACGACCTCATGTATCAGGCTCTAACTCCCAACTGATTCACCCTGCACAACTGGCACTCACAGCGCTGCTAGAGGAAGGATTCACTTTCCAACACTAGCAGCCATGGCGCTCCAGGACGGTTTATTTAAATACAATTAAATTAGTTCGGTTATTTATTTAAGGACCCTCGTACATATATGTTGTTAGCTAATGCTGGACTTCTGACAATGAAGTCATTAATCCTCTTGCTCTCCAATATTTTTCACAATGATACTGAAGAGAGCAGTAATAGTAACCGTTTTTTAGAGAGCACCATATTTTTATGTTTTGGTGGTCACATCACTCTCACAACCCCCAGAATGTCTGGAGGACCACACCTGTCGTTGGTTTACGGGTCTCACCGACCTGACCGGGAGAGTTATCAAAATAAATTCACCGACCATATCCTCCGATTACCAATCAGAGGACATATTACATGCCATGACAGGTCAGCATGTTGGGGTTAAGATTTTATAGAGAAATTACAGAAATGGAGAGGTTGGAAAAATAAAGACTCCCTAGTCCTCTGGAACCCTAATAGCATCGGGGTCAGAAGAGATGACCAAGGTAAGGTCAGATAGAAAAGTTACAGTGAGGAGCAAAACACCAGTAAGTGGAAGTAATGTTCTGCTCAGCTTGGGTACCTTGTGGTCGCTATTCACATATCCCCTAGACGGAGACCCCTGAGGCCATTGTTTTTTTATTGATGTTGGGTACTCATTGAAATAAAGTCTTTCTTATTTGAAAGATTACAAATGTAAAAGCAGAAATAACTGAGGAATTAAGGAAAGAAATTGAGGTAGTAAAGAAAGGAATTATTAATGACACTGTAGAACAAATTGTAATTCCTAAAATTAAGACTATGGCTGATGTGGTACAATCACAACAAGATGCTATGAATGATATGAAACAAAGTCACTTAGAAATAAAGAATGATTTAAAATCAATTTGTGAAGAAATGAGAAAAGGGAAAGAAAGTTTGGCTAAATCTTTCAAAACCAAAGTCTGAGATTAATTACAGGTGCTATCAAAACCGCATCAATAGCAGCTATGGAAATACTAACCAACCAATGCCCCATTGAATATGAAATAGAAAAAGCGGCTCTTATTCAACACGAAAAGTTGATCAGACTCCCATTTAATACATGGCACAAGAGAAATTTTACACATACACTAAAGACTCAGGAGAGCTTTCTTTCCAAAATTCAAGACATCAAGAAAAATGTACACCTTCCTAATTCAAAGGAAAACTTCATATCTAAAGTCAATCCGACACATACATTAGACATCACATATTATTTACACCTGACACAAGAAGTTAAGAAAAGTGATACTCCAACTAGTGTTCTAAAATTATTGGCATTAGAGACAATCCATACTAGATTTCCAGAACACGAATGGCTCCATATTTATACTGATGGATCATTGATATCAAACCAAGATGGGGCAGGTGCTGGAGTCACATGTCACCTCTTTCCCTATTACAAATCTTTAAGTTATGGAACTACAAACTTTGATGGAGCTCGTACATATATACAAGCAGCCATTTTGTGTATATATATATATATAATTCATATCATCTATATATAGATGATATGAATTGTTTGTAGAAGAGTAGAGAAAGAGATGTGAATGTTTTACCTAAAAGTGAGTAGAGAAAACATTGTGAATGTAACATGTAGCATTTCTATTTCAAACATACAGAAAATTGTATGACTTATTTCTAGAAGAGTGAGTAGAGAAACAGATATGTGTTACCCAAAAGTAGAGAAAATGTTGTGAATGCAATACATGGTATATCTATTTCAAACATACAGAACATGGTATCACTTATTTTAAAAGCGGGGATAAAAAAAAATTTTTTTTGTGTAAAATCACATTCTCTATGGAAAATTGTTTGTAGAAGAGTGAGTAGAGAAAGAATTGTGGATATGTTATCTAAAAGTGAGTAGACAAGACCGTTACTGTAATGCGTAGTATTTCTATTTCAAACATGCACAAAATTGTATGACTTATTGGTAGAAGAGTGAGTAGAGAGAGATGTGAATGTGTTACTTAAAAGTGAGTAGAGAAAACAGTGGATGTAATATATAGTATTTGTATTTCAAACATACAGAAAACTGCATGACTTATTTGTAGAAGAGTGAGTAGAAAGATGTGAATGTGTTACCTAAAAGTACAAGGAGAAAACAGTGTTACTGTAATAGCATTTCTATTTCAAATATACAGGACATGCTATGACTTATTTTAAAAGTGGTGATAACTTTTTTTTCTGTAAAATCAAGTTTTTTTATGGAAAATTGTTTATAGAAGAGTGAGTAGAGAAAGAGATGTGAATGTTATCTAAGAGTATAGAAGACAGTATGAATGTAATGTGTAGCATTTCCATTTCAAACATACAGAAAATTGTATAACTTATTTTAAGAGGGGATAAAAATGGTTTTTGTGTAAAATCATGTTTTTTTTAAATGGAAAATTGTCTATAGAAGAATGAATAGAGAAAGAGATATGAATGTGTTACCCGAATTTGAGTAGAGAAAACACCATGAATGTAATAAGTAGGATTTCTATTTCAGACATACAGAAAGTAATATAATTTGCAGAAGAGGGAATAAAACCTGTTTTTTATATAAAAATCTGATGTGTTGCACTCACATGACTTTCTTTACTGTTGTACTAACCATTCTTACAAACTCTTATTCCTATATCTTCTTCGTGTTAGTTAAGATAAACATTTGTACTACTTATCTTATTGCTTATTTCCTTGTAGGTGCAAGAGGAATGTTAGAATACAGTAGGCTTTGTGTTGTGGCGGGGTTTTCTTTAAAAGTGATGGTTAACACATATTTGCGTGAATATGGTAGCAAATGGAGCACTGTTTTTGCTAAAAGGTGTAAAGTTTGTTGGAGCAGACGCGATTCCTATCTGCAGGGGATGTGGTCGTGGAATGGAATGCATAAATCAACGTACTTTTATTATAAACACATTTATTCGTTTTATATACACTTTACATCACTTTTCCAGTTGGTTAATAACTTTTAAATTGGATAGCGTCCATGCTGGCTAGAAGTTTGTGTAATTCACATTTTCACACGCCATCAACAATTATACGTCTTTACACTTTGAAGTCACAGACGCTAATGATAAACTAGTCCTTTGGCGTCCCTATGACGCAACACCGCCATTCTTATGTATTCATCCGCGCAACAGTTCTCATTGGTCGAACTCAAAGTGACGGCAAGACATTGGATATTGAATATTAAAAGAAATAAGTCCCTAATACACCCAAATTATATAAATTAAAAATTTACATACTCTTATAAAAATATTTACATGAACAATTTTCTATTAGTCAATATTCTGTCTCATATGCCCCTTGTTTTGTTTTTCAAATTGTCACCTTATTTACAATCTTGAAACACAATACAATACTTCTCCCTACTTCTATGATTCAATCACTTTGTACAATATTTTTTTTTTTTTTTTTTTTTTTTTACAGTCTTCTTCACTGTTTGTCTTTGTCCTTCGTTTTGATATAATACAACATGTCTTTATAAGTTTCACATATTTGGTTACTACACAATGTATTCGGTTATTATACAATACATATCCAGTTATTGTACAACACATTTAGTTATTACACAATATGTCTAATTATTATGCAATGCATATTCAGTCATTGTACAATATATCCTGCTATCATACCATATATGTTGTTATTATACAACACACCTTCTGTCATTATACAATACATATTCAGTTATTGTACAACACATTTGATTATTACTCAACATATTCAGTTATTACACAATATATCCAGTTATCATACAATACATATTCAGTTATTGCACAATATATCCTGCTATCACATCACATATGTTCTGTTATTATGCAATACATATTCAGTTATTACACAATACACATTCAGTTTTTGCATAACACATTTAGTTATTATTCAACATATTCAGTTATTACACAATATATCCAGTTATCATACAATACATATTCAGTTATTGTACAACACATATTCAGTTCTTATACAACACATACTCAGTTATTGTACATTTGACATTGACACAAATATAATTTAAGTGTTTCATGTGGTTTTTTGACTTGTATTCTTTGCTATGAGGAGAGAAAAACAGGATACAAATTTTGAGCTAATGATTATGATCATGTTTATGGCA
Organism: Tenodera sinensis; assembly: GCA_030765045.1. Taxonomy (NCBI): domain Eukaryota; kingdom Metazoa; phylum Arthropoda; class Insecta; order Mantodea; family Mantidae; genus Tenodera; species Tenodera sinensis. Next base: position 54,410,842 of record CM060963.1, on the reverse strand, counting down.
ATATTTTATTCAGTTCTATGCCTTCTTTGTCTTATGAGCTTATGTATAGGTAGGTTATTGAGTCAGTTCTTAAACTCTGATGTTACTAATGACACTAATTTTCTTAATTGGGTTATTATTCATTGTTGTTTTGGTTCAACATTTCTTCGAGTTAAGCATTGGCTATATTCATCTCAATTCATGGGCGTTGTTTTTCTGGTTATGGTTTTCCTCACTTCACTAATTGTCATTTCTTTGTCTCTTATTTTTATAAGAGAAAACTTCTATACTTACAATTATTCTGTAATTGTATTATTTTTCTTCTCAATTTACTCTCGACATCTTTGTGTCGAAATATTATATCTTTTTCATCATAATTGATTCATTTTTATTTTTGTCCCTGACATCCTTATGTCAAAAACATATTATCTTCCGTCGCTATGATTCATTTATTTAATGACAATCAGTGTTCTCATCTGTCTTTGTTGACAATGCTCTTTGTGGTCGATATAGCCAATGACTATGTTGATTTTCTTCCCTGTTGTAATCCTATTCTGAACATAATTTCCTATAAGTAACCCATCAAAAATTGTTATCTTCTTTCATCTCTATTATTCCTGCCTTACACATTTGTTGACAAAGGCTATTTGGTCCTTTCTTTGTATGGCTTCAATTTGTTTTTATGGTATCTTCCTACCAACTTGCCATTTGTATTCTGTAGCTCATACGTGTGGTCACCCAGCTGTTTCGTTATGACCAGTGGTTTCATCTTTCTCTCTGTGTAGCCATCATGGTGTCGATGTCAATTGTAAGTTGCTGAGATTTTGTTGTTTGTCATCCACTCGGTTGGGACGAACTTAGTTGTGATTTCCCTGAGTGTTGGTGGTGGTTGTCGTTTCTGTATTCTGTGCAGTATCTGCCCTATTTGGCACATCTTCTTCTACTTCCTGCTGTCTTGTGTTGTTAGTGTACCATTGGTCTCTGCCCCTTTGGCGTGAACCTCTGTCATATGACGGTCTGTGATTGTTCAAGTGTTCCCTACTGAATCGTATGTGATTCACTTGATGGGCATGGTCTCCTGGCCTTCCACGATCGTATGTATATGTTTGATGTCTCGATTCATCCCTCGGAATTGTGTCGTGGTACCGCTGTCTTGTGTTCTCCATCCTCTCGCCATGATTATGTGGTTGTGGGAAATGGTGTGCCCCTCTCCCCCTTTCATGGGTACTCCTGGTATTTGTATGTTCTCCTTCGCTCTGGTTGTTCGTAGCCGTGTTCCGGTTTAGGATGGGTGAGTTTGGGTGACCGTTCCTATGTCTATGCTCATTAGGCCGACCATTTTGTGTTTCGAAGGCTGTCAGCAGTTCTATCATATCTGCAAAATCTACTGGCCTCGCAACAATTAATCCTGTTCTCACCGTGTCTGGGAAATGTCTCGTTATGCTGGCAATTAGTTCTGCCTCCGACAAGTTGGGGTCTAATAGCTTTCCTTTGTTGGCTACTTTCATAAAATAGTCGACCAATGACAACCCTTTGGCTGGATCGTATCTACCTGTCGCTAGCTCTACCCTAGTTTGGTTTTGTTTAGCTGGGCCCCAATATCTTGATAGGAATAAATTTCTGAATGAGCTATAAGACTCATGACCAGCTAGTGTTAACCTGAGCCATTCTAATGCCTTGTTTTTTAAGCTTTTCTTAACTATCATCATCCTAAGCTCGTTTGGTATCCTTTTCACTTTAAAGTATTCTTCCATCTCTTTAACAAAGAGTTTTGGATCGTCTCCCTTCTCCTCGTCAAATGTAGGTGGTGTGATTTCATGTAATATGCTGTTGGTGTAACATGTGTTATGTGTTGTGTCATTGTTTGGTTGTGAACCTCTTTCTCTGTATGGTGAGTCAACATTTTGTACATTATTCAAGTAATTCTCATCTTGTACATTACTTACATCTAAATCATCTTGTCTTTGTAATGCCTTCACAACATCATTTACATTAGCCAAATTTTCTTTCCCTTTTTTCATTTCTTCACAAATTGATTTTAAATCACTCTTTATTTCTAAGTGGCTTTGTTTCATATCATTTATAGCATCCTGTTGTGAAAGCATCACATCATTCATTGTCTTAATTTTAGGGATTACTATTTGTTCTACAGTTTCATTAATAATGTCTTTCTTTACAACCTCAATCTCTTTCCTTAATTCCTCAGTTATTTCTGCTTTTACATTTGTTATCTTACAGTCTACACTCGTATTACTTTCTGTTATTTCATCCCTACATTTAGCAATTTCTTCTTCTAACACAATTTTATTCTCTCTCATCTCTGATTCTATCTTTCCCATCCTATCTCCTACCATTTCTATCCTAGCTTCTAAGGCTTCCTTTGTTTCATTTAAGTTTTTGTGAACTAATTTTAAATTAGTTTCCATTACTTTCATATTTTCTTTACACTCCTGTCTCCCTAATTCTATTTTCTGTTCTAGGTTCTGTCTACCTAATTCCATTTGCTGTTCTAAGTTCTGTCTACCTAATTCCATTTTCTGTTCTAAGTTCTGTCTACCTAATTCCATTTTCTGTTCTAAGTCTTTTCTCACTTCCTCCATTTTCTGACCTATCTCTTCCTTATTCTGTTCCAGTTTCTGTTCTATACTCTGACCTAAACTTTGTTCTATATCCTGTTTCAATTCTATGTTATTTTGTTTCATTTTCTGACCTAATTCTACCTTATTTTGTTCCAGTTTCTGACCTATTTCCTTCATATTCTGTTCTAGTCTTTCAAATATCATCATCATTAACCTTTGATCTTTGCTTATTTCCGCCTGTTCACCTTCTAATCCTTCCTGATAACTAGGCCTATCTGCCCCTTCCCCCACTCCTGTTTCTATCTCTTTTCGCGACATTTTAATTCCTTTATTTAATTCACTTAATGTTGAAAGTCCTGTCACTTTTCCACTTCTTAAAAACATGCACAAGGGAAATAAAGAAACAAAAAATTTCGATCCTACTTTCTTTTCTGCTGGTTCTTCGTCCGGTTATTTACGTCTCCTGGGTAGTTGGCTTCGCTAGATGATCTCCGGTGTTTTTCCCACGTTGATTCTCCGCGTATCGATGTTTTGTTGATATCAGACGATGGTCTAATGGCGTCTTTCTCCTGCACGATAAGATAGCGTTCTTTTGGTGTTAGCACTTCGCACTCTCAATTTTGCATTCCACTCCAAATTCGCGCTCCACGTTGGGCAAGCCATTTGTGGCGGGGATTTATTCTAAAGTGTTGGTTAACACATATTTGCGTGAATATGGTAGCAAATGGAGCACTGTTTTTGCTAAAAGGTGTAAAGTTTGTTGGAGCAGACGCGATTCCTATCTGCAGGGGATGTGGTCGTGGAATGGAATGCATAAATCAACGTACTTTTATTATAAACACATTTATTCGTTTTATATACACTTTACATCACTTTTCCAGTTGGTTAATAACTTTTAAATTGGATAGCGTCCATGCTGGCTAGAAGTTTGTGTAATTCACATTTTCACACGCCATCAACAATTATACGTCTTTACACTTTGAAGTCACAGACGCTAATGATAAACTAGTCCTTTGGCGTCCCTATGACGCAACACCGCCATTCTTATGTATTCATCCGCGCAACAGTTCTCATTGGTCGAACTCAAAGTGACGGCAAGACATTGGATATTGAATATTAAAAGAAATAAGTCCCTAATACACCCAAATTATATAAATTAAAAATTTACATACTCTTATAAAAATATTTACATGAACAATTTTCTATTAGTCAATATTCTGTCTCAGTGTGATAGTCAAATGTTTTAAAGCTTTAGGATTCTGTTGTCTTTGCACACTTAACATATAAAAAAATGAATGATGATCCATTTCACGAAAGTTCTAAGTTTTCTGAAACTCGCACACATAACAAGGAATATCTCCGAAATGGTTCACCCTAAAAGAAAATTTATTCAGACATAAATTGTGTATTTTAGCAAGATCTACATTTTTTGTATAGTATGATTTGGTCTATCTCTAACGGTTTACCAGTTATGCAAAAGTCGTCCAGAGTAAATACGTCTACAGGGGCTATAGCCAGAAAATTCAAGATATACATTTCATTTGTCATCAAAATATCTCAAACATATGACATTTTAATCAAAATCGTTAGAGCCATTTACCAGAAAATCAAAATTTTCGAAAAATTTTCCATGTAAAGGGTAGTTTAGGGTGGGGCTATTTTCTTCAAAATCTTTGTGTCGCATCGTTGAAAGACATTAAACTTAAATACCAACTTTGGTTTTTAACCGACTTTTCGTTTTTGAGTTATGCTGTCCACAGACTGACACACAGACACACACACGGACCTTTTTCTAAAAATGCTTTTTTTGGATTCAGGGGGTCTCAAAACATATATTTCCGGTGAAATCTCGACATCGAATTTTTGGGTGGAATACAATACTTCCCCTACTTACCAGTAGAGAAAGTAAAAATCACATTATTCTCAGGGTAGCCACCAATGTAAATAAACTTAAGAAGCAGAACCTCATCTGAACACAGTATTTGATCACAAGCAATAGAACCGTTTCTGAGAGACACATAATATATAAAGGAATGGCTCTGTATAATAGGGAATAAAAAATGTTATTTTTTGTATAAGTTGCTTTTCTTTTTTAAGGAAAGACAGTTACATATGGGCAAACTTAAAAAGCATAATCTTATATGCACACAAAATATTAACCTAATCTTCAGAGCCATTTGTGGGATACCAGGAATATATATACAGGATGGAAGGTACTGCTTCGGCCACACGTTAACCAGGGATTCTACATGATGAGTGTAACAAATATGTCCAATACAATTTTTGTCAAGAAAGAATTGTTTTGCCGAAAAAAAAAAAAAAAAATTGTGTCAAACATTTGGAGTCATCTAGCTTCTTGAATGGATACAGATGGTTCATTATTTCACGAAGTTGCGCAATCATAGTGTGAACAACGCTGTAATGCCTTTTAATATTAATTCAAATGAATTTAGCCACAATTTAATGTTAAAGTGTCATGCAAAGTTTAATTTCTAAGTGAAATATGGCAACATCGTGGGTCACATGAAAGGCAGTTGTTGCGTGTCTGGTTGCTCGCAGGGTGAAGGGGGTTATCGCGTGGCATTTGGAGTGAAAGGGGGTGGAAGGAAAGGGAAGCAGTAAAGTACACTTGTCTGCAATAGGAAAGAATTTGCCTCGTGATCATGAATCCCTTCACATCAAGGGAGTACTTAGACATGGTGCAACTAATTTAAGAGGGAAACTCTCCTTAAGAATAAAAGAATAGACAAAACACAATAAAAAACAACATTGAGATCACGTAAATAAAGGCAGATAATCCCATTCCCACCATCCCTTATCTAGTGAAATAAGCCACTCTTTACCTCCAACTCTTCTTTAAAAAAAAAAAAAAAATAAACGAAGAAAAACAACATAAAAATAATATCGCCTCTCGTGAATTAAAATAAGACTCAGTATTAAGAACTTCAATTAAGTAATAGTAAAACCTAAATAAACACCATATTATCAGCATAAATGACATACATTTTCAGTATTTCTTGTTGTAAAGTGCTTATAAATTTATTTAGACAGCATTATGGAATTTAGGAATGTCAATATTCTTCTTGAGTCTTGAATTTTGGAAAGAAAGCTCCCCTGAGTCTTTAGAGTATGTGTAAAATTTCTCTTGTTCCTTGTATTAAATGGGAGTCTGATCAACTTTTCATGTTGCATAAGAAATGCTTTTTCTATTTCATACTCAATGGGGTATTGGTTGGTTAGAATTTCCATAGCTGGTATTGGTGTGGTTATGATAGCACCTGTAATTAGTCTCAGACTTTGGTTTTGAAAGATTTGAACTTTTTTACTTTCGCTACCGGTAAGTGGAAGGAAGTATTATATTCCACCCAACAATTTGATGTGGAGATTTCACTGGAAATATATATTTTGATACCCCCTGAATCCAAAAAAAAGCATTTTTAGAAAAAAGGTCTGTGTGTGAGTGTGCCTGTGAGTCTGTGTGGACAGCATACATAACTCAAAAACGAAAAGTCAGTTAAAAACCAAAGTTGGTATTTAAGTTTGATGTCTTTCTTGGATGTGACATGAAGATTTTAAGAAAATAGCCCCATGCTAAACTACCGTTTACATTGAAACTTTTTCCAAAATTTTGCTTTTATTGAAAATGGCTATGATTTCGATTAAAATGCAAAATCCACGCATCCAGTTCACCATGGAAAAAGAAAAAGACGGTCAGCTGGCCTTCCTGGACGTGCTGGTCAGCAGGAAAGACAACGGGAAACTTGGACACACGGTGTACCGCAAGCCTACTCACACAGACCGTTATCTCAACAAAACCTCCAACCACCATCCGAGACACAAACGAGCTATGATTCAAACTCTCCTACACCGCGCTTCCCGTATTTGCGAGCCTCATCTGCTACCACAAGAGCTACACCATCTGAAACAAGCCTTACAAGCCAATGGCTATTCTACACAAATAAAGAGAGCCTTCCGACCACCCAGACGGCAGCCGATCTCTGCTAAGCCGACCCCACCTAGGAGCAAAGGCACGGTATTCCTTCCTTATGTTCAAAACGTCACCGACAGGATTGAACGCCTCCTGCTACGCCATAATATCAAGACGGTTTTCAAGCCTACAAGAGAGCTCAACAGTTTACTACGCTCAGCCAAGGACCCGAGGGACCCCCTCTCCTCGGCTGGCGTATACCGGATCCCCTGCTCATGTGGTGCAGTATATATTGGTACAATGCTACGTAATATCAACACCAGACTAAACGAACACAAGAGATGCTGCCGTCTTGGACAATTTGAAAAGTCAGTGGTCACTGAACGTGCTATAGAAGCGGAGGGGGAGCATGTCGTCAAGTTTCAGGACACCAGCATTCTATCTAACATCTTACACTACCATGCTCGACTACAGCGCAAAGCCATAGAAATTTATAAACATGCCAATAACTTCAATAGGAAAGAGGAAGCCCTTAAGCTCAACAAAACTTGGTACCCCGTCATCGATAACATTAAACAAACAGACAGTCAAGCAACACAAACCAATCAGAATCTAGTAGCACCCGAGATGCAGCTAGCCCCCTCCCACCAACCGCACTGCCTCAGCGAGCCCTGAGCCAATCAGAGAAGACCCCTCCATGTATAAATTCCGCATCCCAGACAGTCAACGCCGCAGACGCAACTGTACCTTCACCGCAAAGACTTTGACCACGCCACCGATGATGTCCACCGCAGTAGTGGACGAAATGTCTGGACCAATTTACTCCAGCAGACCACGGCAAATCAGCCCGGAAGACTCTTTTAGAATTTCGAACACCGGCCGTGAAAGCCTACGCGAGGTTCGTGTTTCATCATCCTGATGATGGGAGAGATGTACACTCCCGAAACGTCTATGTCTCTTCATCACTACACCTGGCTTGAAGCCCGAGAGCATCTTGAATATAGTTTTATATCTGAAATTACTGCTCTGTGACCAAAACTTGGGTCTTCTGTAACTTTTTTAATCTTTCAAACAAATGTATTATAGTTAAGAGGTCTGGGTTACTGCCCGCTCCAGAGTAATCATGAAGGTTGTGGGATCTTTATTATAAATCAGTTCAAAGGTTGTGGCATTCAAAAATTCTTCCACTATCTTCCCTGTAGAATACACTTTTTCATAACCCCATCTTTTGGAATGGGCAATGAAATCCCCAATTATGATTGATTTATTTAATTGGTCAATAAGTGAGAGATCTGGTTCATTTCTGCAAAGATTGTAAATATTGTATAAATGTAGATGTGTTGGTATCCCAAAAATTTAGCTTTATTAATTCAGATTTATCTGTGTTATCCATTTCTTTAACAATTTGAAAGGAGAATTTAATATCCTTTATGAGTCCAATTAATATTCCACAACGATTGTCTATTTTTGGGTAGTAGGTTTAGTAAAAAATCCGGTAAAATTGAAGTATTTAAGTTGATCATTTGTTAAATTTGCTTCTTGAATGAAAAATGTCTTTTTTTTTTTTCAAATACAATTCTATTGAGCTCTACTCTTTTCAATTGGGGAAGACCACCTGTGTTCCATTAAGAATTCTGATGTTAGATCTTCCATTGATGTTTTGCTTCTCAAGTAGTCCCCACCCAGAGATCCAAATGGGGGACTATTTTAACTCCAGAATATTTTACCCGAGTCATATTTCATAAATTGTATTGGAGATAATTAGCAGTAAATGTAACCACTTTTTAGAGAGCACCATATTTTTACGTTTTGGCAGTTACATCGCTCTCTCACAAACCCCAGAATGTCTAGAGAATCACACCTGTCGGTTTACAGGTCTCACCGGCCTGACCGGGAGACTTAAGCTTGGGTACCTTGTGGTCGCCATACACATATCCCCTAGACAGGGACCCCTGAGGGTAAATTTAACAATTTCAATTGTTAGATAATGTTTTTCTTTCCTTTGTCGAGCTATTGTGAACCAACCTTCACCTCAGGTTCTCACACAATAATAAGAGGAATCTCTATGTAGAATTTGGGGAAGGTTTGGAACACTGATAAAATGCTAGGGAATCAGCAGTAAAACTATTTAATTTTCAAATATTCAGCTTACATGGAAGAGATTCCATAAAACACAGTTTTAGAATTCTTAAATTAAAAATAAATCAGTGGAGCTGTAGTAACTATGGCTAATATTTGCAAAAGATTTTGTACTTTACACTTCAAAACGGCTTTTATCTTCCAGTACCATAGTTGTCACCTTTTTAAAAAATAACTATAAAATAATACAGGAAATTAATAATATGGAAATACTTTTATATCTACAACTTTAAATCATTTCATGCAGTTGAATAACTTATATAAAAGAAGTACATTGCACTTTTTTTTCTTTCTCCCAGCATTTGCTTTTCACATTTAAAAAATGCTTGTGTACATATTAATCCAAATTAATTTGGTATGACATAATTACAATATGCATCTGGATCAGTTCAAAATGCCTAATTGATAAGTAGATGCCAACTTATCAGACAATACAAATACACAATCATTAACTTTCACCCTGAAAATATTAGCAATGTAACTATGTCTTGAAACTATAGAGTAAATACTGAAAATAGCAGGATGGCTCCATAAATCATTAAAAAATTGGGAAATTCTGGATCTTTCTTTACATCAATAAAAAGACATGGATCAACTTGTGAAAAGCTATGCAGAATGCTTCTGCAATTTGCTGCTTTCACAAAACATCCATTCATTATTCTAGTTTTACATTTATATAGTTGCTAATAAAAGTTTATACTTATATTAAAAACGGGAAAAGAACTTTAAATTTATGTTAGCACATTTGCCTAAATCGTTTTTTTGCCTTCCTTAGAGGTATAAAAATTAAAGAAACTCCTGTTTAACACTTTTTCTACTAAAAATATAAAATTGTGCTAGCCATTACTGATATAATATCTGTGTAAGAATTTTAAAGGTACTTGTGTAAAGCCAAGGAGAGAAACAAGTTTCCTATTGCTGAACAATGTCAGTCTACTGCAAGACAACATCCACAATAAGTTTATATATCTGGCACAATCCTTCACAAGGTCAAAAGTTTCCAATGGGTAATGCCAGAAATATTAACACAGTACGGTCTTAGTCTGATGCACATCACACGCAAAGTCCGACCCGGGGTGTTCTTGTACCTGCTTGTCCATGGCAGGTTCTTCAATCACTGTTCTGAGCAGCCCTGAAACATATTCCACATGAATATTTGACAAATCAAAGTCAATACAAGGGTCATTAATTTCCAAACATAGAGCGACTTTTAAAGCCATTTTTTCCAAAATAGTTTAACTTGTTATAAATTACACTACTGAAACTGTTTTACATAAAACAGGACCACAGATACAAGATATTTTCATGTAGGCAAGGACATGAACAGTTTTCAGAGTCTGCTGCAAAGGGTACTTGGTTTGGTAACTCCACGTTACCATCTACCCTAGTACTTCTTTTTGTACACAGCTGTGTCCAAACCATTATCTATGTATAAAATTTTTAGTGTTGGTAACAAAGACTTAAGCAATTGTAGGAGCTATCTTGACAGCAAGGCAACTAGCACCTACTACCAATTTGGCACATCTGCAATAAGTACATTTGGATTTAGCTTTTATTCATTTGATTTAATTCAAATTTACATATTTCTGACTGTTTGAAGCATATATGAGATTATTTTTTTATGTTTCAAACATATTTGGGACTTGCTATAGGAAGTAATATGAAACTGATGTTGGAAGTTAGTAAAAAAATTTTGTGGGACGTAAAGTACAGAGCTCAGAAATTGAGGTGGTTATAAATAAAACATGCATTTTTATGCACTTAAAAATTGTATGTTTCAAAAATATTGTAAGTTATCTAAATGATATTAAAAACAGGGCTCACCTTATCACTACTCAGCAAAAGAAAGCTGTTTCAGTGAACCAAAAAATATAGCTCAAATTGTGACGAGTGTCCCAAAATAGTGTTCTGTATCTTGAAAACGTGCTTTCAACATTATGGGATGTTAGCAGTCCATATATAACAATAACAATTTCTATCTAAAGGTTATTTAACTAAACCCAGGACAAAGTACTTATGAGTACTTATCTCTGGTATGAGATTCCTAGTGGCTTACCAGGAAAATATGAATCGGTAGGGGAATTTAATGTTGAAGTTTTTAGTTCTGATTCTACCTCTCAAACATTGCCCACACAGCCTGTGTGTATAAAACCACCAGTAGGTGGGCTGGCATAAAATAATACCTTTTAATATTTATGGGCAAAAACCTTCTTTGTTTTCCCCCAAAAAATCTCTTTTGATGACTTTTCAGGTCTATAGAGAAAGGAATAATGTGAATACATAAGTTGAGTTGTTACCTGCAATTTATGGTTACAATGTGTTACCTTGCAGTGTAACCTCAGTTTTGTAAACGTCCTCGCAAACCTTGCTCTGGTAATGTTGCCAACTTACCAATATTGTTTGCGCTACATTTACTCACGGCTAATTTCTCTTAATTTCAGTTTAAAATAGTATTTGTCACTAGTTTATGGTAAAAGAATGGTAATAGTAATGTAGAAATTCTCTGCCTAAGAGTGCTGTGAAATCTGCTATGAATTCGTGGTTGCAGAACAAAGGAGTGACAGTTCTATGGTAGAACAGATCTTTACAGGATGCCTAAATCAAACAAACCTAAAGAGATTCTTAAAGATATTATTGCCCCTCTTTGATCACTTTCACTACCTGTACTTGCAGGAGCAATTACTATACTATTAACTGACCAAAATTTTAATGCTTCATTCTTTGATACTGCAGGAGGGAATGAGAAGTTGTTAGACTGAATTCTTCCTCAAATATTGTAACATTATTATTGCCTATTTTGATTTCACTGGGCCACACTGTTATTTACTGGCCCCCAAACATGTGTTCTCAATATAATTTAAAAGGTGAGTTAATTAATAACACTGAACAAAACTTACAACATATTTTTCCGAGACGCGTTTCGAAGGTAACTTCCCTCCATTATCAACCGGACAATAACTGGGTTTCCATGGTGTTTCATGGTGCAGATGGTGATGCTTCTTCTGGTGTTTCTTCTGGTGGTGGTTCAATGGACTTACTGAAAATGTCTCTCTGAGGAATGTCGAAATTAAATACTCGGTTTCTATTTTTTAAAATAAAGATTTGTTCCCATGTGGACAGTTCTTGTTTTCCGGTTATGTGTTTAAGAAGTTTCGGTTCTAGCTTTATGTCATGATTTTTTTGTCCAAAAGTGAAATGCAACCGCTGATTTTTCTAATTGTTTACTCTTGATGTTTCTAACGTGTTACTTGGATCTAGTTTTTCCTATGTATATTTCATTACAATCACTGCATTCAATTTGGTATACTTTGTTCGGAACTTTTCCGTCAAACATCAGGTTTAGCAATGGGCAACCCTCTCTCGCCATTCTTAGCAGATATTTACATGAGTTCATTGGAAATAAGGATCACAAAAGGTTTCCCGTGGATGTTCAAACTCTGACAGCGATATGTGGGTGATATATTTGCAATAGTTCCAAAAAGACACATCAGTGACGCATTAAAACTTCTGAACATACAGGACAAAAGTATAAATTTCACAGTGGAAATAGAAAAAGATAATAAATTACCATTTTTAGATCTAAAATTAATCAAAAACAAGGATAGATACATTTCGGTATTCACAGAAAACCAACGCAGACAGACAACTACATAAAAGCTAATAGTTACAATCCAAGAAGCCACAAACAAGCAATTTTCAATAGTTTAACACATAGATTGGTGAACATCCCTCTTTCAGCAGAAGAATATAAAACAGAATATTACAAAATAATTGAAATAGCACAAAAAAACGGCTTTCCCAAAGAATTAGTAGATAAAAAGGTAAAACAAGCAGAAAAGAAAAAATTATTAAAAGAAACTACAACTCTCACAGCAGCAAAAACAAAAATGATATTCAAAAAATTCACATATCATCCATGGGCCTTTGATAAATTTAAAAAGGTGTTCAAGGAGTACAACACTGAGCTAGCAGCAATATAGGTCGCGCGTTACTTCTTGACGAATGAAAATTTTATATGAAAGGTTGAATGCGAGTCTCTACTCAGCTTTTGCGGGAACGAGAGAGAGGAGGTTCAGTCTGCAGTGAGATGACGCGCATGCTTCTGAGCTGAAGTAGTACAACACTACAAATCAATTTATGACACTTGCAGTAATATCAGCCACACGTATTATACACTATACCTCTATAACCGTTTCCACTTAACTTTCTTGCATTTATTCTATTCCCGATATCTCTCCCTCGTCTGAATTGCTATTTTCGTTGCATGCATACATACATCCGTACCGCACAAAACTTTTGCAGTCGACTGTATACACACACGTGACAGAGGAAAACAGAGGTGTCTGTTATCGTAGCATAAACATTTGCTGACCTGTTTATTAAGGGTAGGCTCACTCATTGGATTTCTGCTCAAGGTCATTCGTCAAGAACGAACGCGCAACCTATAAACCATTAGGGGAAGGTGGGCGAATTCTGCGCAGGAGGGTAATTCTGCGCTGCTATGTTTCTCTGGTCCTGCTCTGAATTCCTAGTTCTGTCCGGTGTTGCCATCTGCTCAACAGTTTGACTAACTAGTGTGTTGAGGAAGACGCCATTACAGCTATTCGTCTGCAGTCAGTGAGCTGCAACACTTCGGGCATATATTTCTTGTTACAGATTTGCATTAAAGAGCAAGTTAGGAATGGCATGGGTATGGTGGAATTGTTCTCATCTATCTATTACTATTAAATTAGAATTGTTTATGCTTGATATGTCTACAAAACTGCTTGAAATAAGCATGTTTTGAAGTATCCACGCTAGATGGAAGAATGTATATCGTGTCGGGTAATTCTGCGCTTCTTATGGCGGGCAAATTTGCGCGGCGCGCAGAATTGTCCCTCGTGTATTTAAATACTAGTAGCACCAGACACGAACTTCTATCCTTCCTCTGACAATTTGGATCTGCAAGTTGAAGTAGTTGAGGAGGAGACTCAGAAAGAAGATTATCGACATAATATTCCAGGGGCTGCTGTCCTGTAAACGACAGTTGGATTTCTTAGATAGCGACTCTGATGCCGATGAATTCAGTGAAAAACAACTGTGTGGTGATGATGATGAAAATGAAAATGATGTCGCTCCAATACCTAAACTATGACGTGTGATGAGTTTGGATGTGATAATGAGATGTGGTACAGATGTGTAGATTATGGCAGGTGGTCCGCGAAGAATGTAGCGCATGGGATTCAGCAGAAGATAACTTCTGTGATCTCTGCCTCAGAAAACAAAAACAAACTAAAAAGCAGTTTAAGTGAAACATCTGGACAGTTGATTTGAGTCTGTAATAGGAGTTAGTAATTGATATAATATTCTGTAGCATTTAGTTTATCATTAAAGATAATTATGACACATATACTCAAGTTCATTTCAAGCACATACGGTGCGCACAATTACCCATCCAGGTAGGTTAATTCTGCGCATTGTATACTTTCAGTTTTCAATACCTAACACCCTTTCAAAAGTGCAAGATGCCTTTGGAATTGCACTATTTCGAGAGCTTATTTAATGAAGTTACGGGTGAAACAAAGTCTGGAACTTAATAACATTTCTGTTAGTCAGTATGGCTGCTCGACCTTAAGTGCACAGAATTTGCCCACTCTCCCCTACTCCATAAAAAAACCTACTACTTTCAAACATCAAAGATGCTATTCCACCTAACAAAAAATCTGGCATATACCAAATTGAATGCAGTGATTGTAATGAAATATACATAGGAAAAACCAAAAGAAATTTAGAAATTAGATCCAAGGAACACGTTAGAAACATCAAGAGTAAACAATTAGAAAAATCAGCGGTTGCATTTCACTTTTGGACAAAAAATCATGACATAAAGCTAGAACCGAAACTTCTTAAACACATAACCGGAAAACAAGAACTGTCCACATGGGAACAAATCTTTATTTTAAAAAATAGAAACCGTGTATTTAATTTCGACATTCCTCAGAGACATTTTCAGTAAGTTCATTGAACCGCCACCAGAAGAAACACCAGAAGAAGCATCACCATCTGCACCATGAAACACCATGGAAACCCAGTTATTGTCCGGTTGATAATGGAGGAAAGTTACCTTCGAAACGCGTCCCGGAAAAATATGTTGTAAGTGTTGTTCAGTGTTATTAAATAACTTACCTTTTAAATTAAATTAATTACAACACTGTTTTCAAACTTCTATGAAAGGAAGATGTGTTCTCAGTCCCAAGGATTAGTTTGGGCCAAGGTAAAATGAATAGTTAAAGGAATGTATGAGGCAACTTATTATCTGAACTCCACATTATAATGCTTGAGGATATATCACTCAAGAGAGAGAGAGAAAGAGACTGGCTGTGTTTTTTAGAAATATAGAAAAGTCAGAAAATGATCAATGGGAAAAAGATGGAGTAGTTGAAAACATTTTTTTTTTTTATGTTTTATAAGCTAAATATACTGCATAAACTGAAAATAACTTTTAAATTGTGCTATTTTGAGCAAGTTCTTTATATTAATCTAGCATGACTGCACATGCCAAGGTTGGCAACATATGGTAAAAGTGATTAGAAGCAGAACTGCTTCATATTGATGTTTATTTGGAATTGTTTACTGACATAGTGGCTGGTTGCATTCCTGTCAGGGACCATGAGCTGGTGAACTAACTGTAAGTACTGTGTTTCCCCATAACATGGAGGCATATGAAAGAACAGTTATGTCTAATTGGGCATAAATGAACCTTAATAAACTGAATATTAAAAATAGAAGCACTATTGACAGTGAAGTATTCTTCATGTTTGAGGTTATTTTGAGTCACTTATTTACACTCATCTTCACTACTAAACTGCTTTTTTAAAGTGGTTTTAAAAAAGCAGTTTAGTAGTGAAGGTGAGTGTAAATAAGTGACTCAAAATAACCTCAAACTTAATAGACTGGTTAATTAAAAATTCACATATTGCAAGTTATATTTTTGATTGTGACATCTCAGAGTTACTGAAATCCCTTTGGTGCTGTTTTTATAATTATGAGAGGTCATGTTGATGAGCTTTTGACTCTTTCGTTATCTCGGGTTGTGGTACTGGATGGAATGAACATACACTCGGGGTTAACTTTAGTGAAACATTTTATTCGCACCTTCTTGTTCACAGTATTTAAATTGTATTACAGTAGTAAGTCTTTTATTTCAGTGGATCGACTTCCCTAGCATCACCGAGATTTAAGTCTGAAAATTTAGCGATATTTCGCTAAATGTGTTTTCTATCACTTCACACTTCGTCTATTTTACGTCCTTTTATTTAACAGCACACTTTGTATTAACTAACTGATTAAAGTTAGCTAATGTTTCACTTATTTTACACAAATTAACGGTCTTTAAACACTTAGTAAATTTACTTTCACTATTTATTATTTATTTATGCCAACAAACTTACTGTTGGTGTTTTTAAACACACAAGCCATGTGTGGGCAAAGTTTGAGAGGTAGAACTGGAACTTAAAAATTCAATGCCACAACTGGGATTTGAACCACAGACCTTCCGCTTACCGGGCGGATGCTCTACCTCTGAGCTATTGTGACAAACTGCCAGAATGGCACTAAATTCTCAAACCAGTTCATATTTCTCCTGGTAAACCACAAAGGCAGTCTCACATCAGAGACAAATTACCCCAATGGTGACTTACTATTGTAAGTACTTTATATCCCAGGATTAAATAACCTTCAGGTTGTAATTATTATTTATTTATGCCAACAAACTTACTGTTGGTGTTTTTAAACACACAAGCCATGTGTGGGCAAAGTTTGAGAGGTAGAACTGGAACACTATTTTATGACGTGCACACATAAAAATGCGTCCATCTACACCAAAGACATAGACGCTAATCCCAAATTCTTTTGGTTGCGAGTCTAGCATTCTGCCTGCCATGTGTACATCTGCGTATGCGTTCATCAAATAGTTCCCACATTGTTAGGGAAGCGATCCTTAGCCATTCTCCCTTCGCTTTCAATATTGAACACACATAATTCTTTTATTTATACATATATATTAAAATTAAATATGGAAATATTTATGACGTCTTTAAACAAACTTAATTGTTTGTAACAATGAACATTAGTAACACATTTTCGTCATTTAACCAACTCATACCAACATCAAAAACAAATTACACTCTTAACAAATATTCACATAAACGATTTTCTTTTGGGGGTCTTACAATATCCTGTCTCACCTTGAAGCCTCTATAAACAGAAACATTTGCCAAGCTTTTGGGCATTTTGTCATGGTAATTCAGCAGGAGGGCAACAACATATTCAAGGATTAATGGCATGAGTCCCCAATCGGGCATTAAAACATATTAGGTCTATTGCATTATACCCTTATACTAAAATGTGTATCTTACTTCTGCTTGTTATTTCGGCGGCCTCCTTTTTTCCCTTTTCCTGAAGCTTTTGCTGCACCTTTGCGGTCTGCTTTTGCATTGGAGGTTTTGTTCTGTGAAGACATAAAAGACATTACATATACAAACCCATGCTCAAACCAAGTTAATAGCATTCATTAAAGCAGACAATTTAAACATATTTGTATAGACCATTGTCAGCCAACTCTATGATGTCTTTTCTTGCCCCAGTTCTAAGACAGAAAACTCAGAAGCACATAGCGCAAGTGAGACAAGTAGAAACATAACGAGCTGGCTGATTGGCATATTCATATATTAACATTAAAACAGCTCTGGATGTAACATACAAAGTAATTTCTTGTATAGCCCATAAGATGTCTCCTTTTCAAAACATACTAAATTATGATATTCTTTGATCATTTATATTGGAAACCTTATTTACATTTATTTCAGCTATAAAGGCCAGTACACAAGAAAATGGGAACAGGAACCAGAACAAGAACAGAAATTGCAATACATCAGGAATGGAAGAGAGAATACATATTGATCACAAATGTTATAAGTTGATTATGCACACTGGGATATCATTTGAATGACTGATCAGTGTTATATTTTAATCTATTTGCAATTATTCCAGCATAATGACTAAAGACACACTTATTACTGCTAGTTCACCTTACAAAAATGCTGTCCACACATGGCCAAGAACTAATTTTAAAAAATAAGTGTGCATTTTCAACTTGGAACACCTAACTGTGAATGCTTACAGTAAAGTACAGACTACGCTGCTCTGTCCTGGTTAGAGGAACAAGCCTTAAAGAGTCAACATTTACAAGTTAAAGCAATGGTCTCCAGCTGAGTATGAGAGCTAAGACATCCAAAGGGAGTTCAAGTAAATTGCGAAGCCAAATTTGTAAATAATACTTCTCCACATTAATTTTTACCCACCTTTTTCATAAATTCCTCTATTAATTCTGCACAATTGAGGTTCTCCTCTGGCTCCCATGTATCCTCGTCATGAGAAAATCCTTTCCAGTGGACCAGAAATTCTCGTTTTCCATTTTTTTTGCGGTTCATCTCCATTACTTGTGCCACCTGCAGAAATTTCACACATATGACTAATCTAAAAATAAATTTTACTTCAGTTCCCAAACATTGATAAAATATAACATATATTATAGCAGTTATAATTAAAATTTGCACCTTAAATCTCTTGAATTTCTCAGAGGAAGGAAGTACAGGTGGAACATCAGAGTGATACGAAGTTGGTGGTGTGTTGGTCAACGTTCATTTCTTCAGTACTAGTAATGGCATTAAATTCTTCAAACGTAATCCATCATTCCAAAGATAACTTAAGTTATGAAATAGCCTCACTCTTGCAAGATTACTAATACGAACATCCTCAAAGGTTCAAGCCAACTTCATTCCAAACATAAACAAAGGACGATCACTTACATCCTGATATGAGCTTTGAATTTGGTATGTCAGTACAGTGCAAAACTTTGCAAGAAACTCTCGCACTTCCACAGTTAGAAATTGTTGATGACTCCATTTTGTAAGAGAGTGAATACAATAATTCTGAGAATTACCAAACGAAGTCATCAAAGCCATCTTCTGTGACAATGTATCTTCAGTCAGTCATTACTAGAGCCTGGATTCTTATGCAATTACATATTCCATTCCTTTACATGTAGACACACCAAAGCAAAGTGTTGTAGGTATTGAAGATTGTACACGGCTTCATTTTACACAATACCTGGTCAACTAAGCTTCGCTAGGCTTTTCTTTTCCTTTTTTAGTCGTTGGCCTGGGCCTTACACTGTGGTCAGTTTTAGGCAACGATCCAGTATCTGTAAATACAGTGCTGCGGTTTTGTTCCACAATTGATTTTATGAAGCAAGTGGAAGGTTATTTTATTTCAGAGATTTTAGCCTTTTAGATTGCCTTATTTTTTTTTTTTTTTTTTTTTTCTTAACATTTTAGCGTCTTTTTTTTTTTTTTTTACTTTGTAGCAATTTTAAGTTTCAGTTTTTAGCATTTTAAATGGAACGTTTTAATAGTTGTTTAGCTGCTTTTATCTATTTTAACTTTAGAGGTTTAGTTTTTTGATGGATGATATATTAACTTTTTACCGTCCATAATTTTACTTTTGGACTTGGGGCCCTAATGACCAAGTTATCGACGGGCCCTTAAACCCAACACACTCACTCACTATTCCTTTTTTTTAATCGTGATTTTATTTTGGGAGAAGATACTTATTTAGATAAACTTGAAAAGCAAAATACTAACTAAATATAAATGTTCATCCTAATTGTGGAGCCGTTTCCGTGACGAGACCTTTAATATCCTGTTGAAATTGGCCATTAACAGAGAAATTATGGCCAAAATAAGGTTTCGACTAATTGTGACCGTTATGCATAGACACTGTTACGCATAGCTAAGTCAACTTTCTTTAGACTTTCTGGAAGCTCTTGACAAGACTTTTAATATCTTGGCTTGTTTGTTGAAATTGGCTCATTAACAGAGAAATTTTGGCCAAAATAAGGTTTAGACTAATTGTGACTGTTACGCGTAAAATCAAGTTTTTTCCAGGAATGTCACCTATATAGATAAACTTATAAGCAAAACCCTATCTGAATACAAAACTGATTGAAATTGTTAAGAGTCTTTACAAGTTGCACGGAATATATATACCTATATAAGAATTGCTCGTTTAAATATATAAGATAACATACTTAGCAAAATCTTACTAAAAATAAATATTTAGCCACTTCTTTGCTTAATTATTTAATATATTTATACCTCTTTCTATGACTGCCTATATTTTTCATTTAAAACTGACAATAATTAGCAATAAAACTGAAGTAAAATCATAAGTATGCCAAGTATGTAAAAAGAAAATAGGATGTTCCATGAGGTTGCAGGTGGAACATTTACAAAGTACACTACCAAAAATAATTCACATCATTCATCAAGAAAGCAAGTTCTATTGACACAAATTCAATATGAACCTACTACCTTGAGAAATGCATTTTTTAAGCAAATGTGTTCTGCAATGGTAGCTACAGATACACTGTGGTACAAACTTCAAAATACCACAATATTACTTTTTCTTAGAGTAATACTGCCAGCAAACAGTTCCAGATGAGTCTACACTCTAGAACTACCTTGCGATTGCTGTCAAGAAACAATACAAAAAATAAAGAGCAAAGTAGAAGATTCGTGCATATGGGTAGCGGTGGATGAAACTATAATCGCTCTAATCTTAGATCTGCACTTAATGTAAACACAAGCCATCAACAACTCGCTATACGTCAAAACCGAAGCATATCATAAAATATAGTACCTTAAATATCGGCAATTATCTGTGAGTTTTCAAGATGTATGATAACCTTGGTAAGGACTACTTAAATGTAACACGATAGCAGCGCTATTCCTAAAACTCCAGAGTAAACACCATTCTGTTACAACATAAACACGAGGCGTGAGTCCACGCGGTGTTTCTTTGTGTTAGTTGCAGGTGATACAAACACCAGGTTATCGCAGAGGGATACAAGGTGCGGATCTAAGGCTGGATGGAGTATAGAGATGTAATGGGACCTATATGGAAAACCTTGTGGGAAAATGAGACCCTGAATCTCCAACCAAACCATTACGGATTGCTTCCAAAACCCTGGAACATACTAATCATTACAGTGGGAGGCCCAATGAAGGTCAAGAAGGAAACGGCG
Source organism: Tenodera sinensis (assembly GCA_030765045.1). Lineage (NCBI taxonomy): Eukaryota > Metazoa > Arthropoda > Insecta > Mantodea > Mantidae > Tenodera > Tenodera sinensis. The sequence goes on along the minus strand of CM060963.1, from coordinate 54,390,093 downwards.
TGGTAATATTCTCTGATGCATGTTGAAAGCTGCAGGTGCTCTCAAAGTGTTCAATCTGAGCCTAATACATTTAACATATTTTGCTTATTATCTGCACAGGGTTGCCAACTCGTACGATAATTATGGGGGCATACGATAATTTCAATGTTTGTACACATGGTTGCCAACCCGTATGATAATTATGGGGGTGTACGATAATTTGAATGTATGATAGTTTGACACAGGCACAACATCATTTTCACTAGTTTGTCACACCATTGAAATAAAACTAATTACAAATAGCGATATCATGTTTGCACTGATAGCCTGTTTCCACCTCTCTAAGGCAGCCGTTTCATACCCTACTAAGCCTCCTACCCTTTATCCTCTTATTGCCAGTGTGCCCAGATCTGGTAATCTCAATGTAGAAGGCACTGTTCAGAAAATTGATTATCAATGGAGAAAACATGGAATAAGTGATATTCCGTGTGAAATAAAGAACCAGCCTGAACCTGGCAGTTTCTGGAGTGGGGTTAAACGCATGTGTCACCTTGGAGGAAATGCTCATTACAAAGAATTAGAGCCTTTGCATTATCAGTGATTTCGTTGCCCCACAGAAGCGCTTCCTGTGTAAGAGTTTTTTTCAAAACTGGGTTTAATAAAAAACAAAGTTATAAACAGATTGGCACTAGGCACAGTAAATGAACTTATCCTGTCATCTCAGCTTATGAAAGAATGTGGTAGATCTGAAAACCTGCAAGTCACAGAGAAGATGTTAAGGTTTATCTCAATAACAAATTTGTGTAATCTGCAAGGTTGAGGAAGATGATGAACTTTCAGATGAATAGTGCGAGAAACATAAGTGCTAAAGTTGTAATACTGATTGAGGTCATCAATCTTGTAAGGGATACCATAAACATCAATACTGTTACATTTTCATAAGCGTTATACTGATATTTTTGCTGTTGTAGCATTTGGTTTATAATGTACGATAATTTTGAATCAAAATCTATAATTTTGAGTGGCTGGTACGATAATTTTACTTTTAAATGCTGGCAACCCTGTCTCTGCAGCATGTGGCCAAAGAAATAACCAACTTCACTGGAGTTAATCAACTTGTTTCATCCACAAAAAAATGTTCTCATGAAAGAAACTCAAAGTGTTCAGTGCTATAAAGAGTAGCTACCCAACTGCCATATGCCACAAGAGCCAATAGTGAAATGGGGTACTTGGAAACATGCTGTCAACTTTTACAATGAACATTTTGAATCTGTCAAATCTGTAGTAGACATGTTCTTATCAGAATCAGCCCTCTGAGTACATGAAAATCAAGCTGTTGTCAAGAAAACTAACGTTGCACACGTACAAACAATTTTGTTTGGATTCCAGAGACTACAAGATTGGAATCTTCAGGGCTTTCCCTGCAGGAATCTATTGATATAATGGAAGATGTGAAACAAAAGCTCTCCTCTGTGAAAGTTAACAGTTGATCTATCTAAAAATTTCACAATACAGTTGAGAAATCCCGACTTTTCTATTTTCCTCACTATACGCAAGATTCTGAATGGTGAAGAGTTACAGACATGGCATAGGAAGGAGCAATGTCCCCAAAAACCTGTGGCAAACATTCAAGACTTTGGCACTGGTTTAACCCACTTCTAAGATCACAGAGAGTCGCTGACTGAAAATGCTCTCTTCCAAGCTCATTTGCAAGAACTGGCTACCTGTGTGCCGTGGGTTGTTCATCCTGTGCTGCTGTAATTCCTGGAGTGGGAGAGTTACTACCTTGTACCAGTTTACTCACAAAGAATGGGGCTATCCTATCCTGGATCCAATTTGACTGGATCACGTTTTATTTTCTCACATCTCAAAACTTTCTTGGTGACCCTCATATGCAGAAGGAATAGTGAATGAAAAAAGTTTCATGGCAGAAGGTACCAGATTATGCACAATCTTAAGATATATTTATTTTGCAGAAGTTTGGAGAAAGGTGTGATTCGCTGTGAAGCATCTGCCTCACACAGAAAACTGTAACCGATTGATTTGCTACCTTCAACATTTTTTTTGGGAGGGTTTTCATTTGTGATCAACTATATTCTAATATTAAGTTTTTATTAAAAGGACTACAACTACAAGTAAGTGATTGTCTACCTGAATATATAAAAGCAACTAAAAACCTTCACAACTATATTCTAATACTTTTCTTGTACTAGTAAACAGATGATATACGATAAGTTCACTTTCTTCTTGCAATTATTTGTATATATGAAAAATTAAACTTGCTGCCAAATCAGAATTATGCTATTAATGGTCACAAACTGTCACAACAAATTTTTGGTATTCATAAGGACAAAGCTAGCCAACTGCACACATCACCCACTAAGGCTATGGGTACCACGCAAGTTGATACGATGATTTACCTTTACCTTCTATCGTTTGGTACACAAGTTACAAGAGCTGATCAACAAGAGCGAAACTGATTTTTTGCTGCACCTTCCTTGGTAATTTCCTTTCTGTACTATGAATATTTGAAAAGAGCAAGACTTTATGTATAATGTCCATACACCGCAGCACTCTCATATCTGTAAGTCGGCAGTACTGCTCAATTTTATAGACTGCTTACATTTTGCAAAATGGAGGTGACAGAAGAGAAACAATACAACAATAAAATTTTGCTCTCCTTCAAACTGTACACCCTCTGAAACTTACAGAAAGCTTCAGCACATGTGCATGTACCTTATGCAACAGTGTTTAGGTGATTCAAGAGCTCAAAGAATCCTGAAGTTCTGTGTTAAACAAGGTGGGTCTGATGTTTTGGCTTCTGCTGATTGTCCACGAGGATTGACAGCTAACATTACATAAGCTCAGTGAAGTGTTGAGAATTTCACATGGCAGTATCTTTACAATGAACATGATCATCTCCATATGATCCATGTCGGTGACCATTGGATGCCATGTCTGTTGACTCCTGAACAAAAGGATGTGTGAATGGAGAGAAGCCGTGAGATATCACATCTCTTTGCTGCTAAGGGAATGACAGTAATGAGTCATGGCTGCATCATTATGAAGGAAAGAAAGCCATTACAGTCTGGAACTCGCCAGGTTCACCAACACCAAAACAGACAAAAGCTGTTCCCTCTGCAGGAAAGATGGTGGTGAACCTGTTTCTTACTGTAATGGAATGATTTATCAGCATGCAGTTGCCCCTCATACTACTGTTACAGCAGCACGTTACATATCAGTATTGACTAAACTAAGGAAGCACTTTGCAACGAAATTGCCAGAATTTTAGCTGACTGGGTGCCGACTTATCATGTGTGGCCTCACGTCACAAATCAAGTCGTGCAGTTTTTGGCTAAATTCGACATTACCTATGTACCACATTTGCCTTATAGCTCTTATCTAGCACCCTGTATTTATTATTTTTACTCCCATCAAGCAGAGCTACAGGGCATTGACTTGACAACTCTGAAGCCAGCTTAAGAAAAGTGAGGCAATGACCCGAACCATGTTTCAAGGGCTGGTGAAGATGCCAAAAATGGGCAAATAGGAGGGGATTACTTTGAAAAAGAGAACATTGAAATGGAGTAATAAACACTGGTAAAAAAAAACAAAAAACATTCCCTTATTGTTGATCATCCTTCACACATATATTATCACAGTCCTGGATACCGGCATAAGTTTATTAACATTAAACACTTGCCCATCCTTACCAGGAATCAATTTGAGTCTCTACATATTAGCCAAGAGTTCTGCTTACCATTCCACAAGGTGGTGGTAGAGAATAGCAAAAGCAAACTTCTTACCACTACACTAAGCACTTTTGCTTTAAATAATTGTTTATTAACACACCAAGCTTCAATACCTACAAATATCTAAATGGTAAATTTGCCAAAAAATAAAATTGTAAGTTACTAAAAAGTGAAAAATAAAATCTCAGAGAAAGCATACATGCTAAAAACTAAGAACTACCAACACAGAAGAGACAAACAGAAAAGAAACATTAAATAAGGCAAATACTGTATTGGTTGCAAACAATAAAACAATAGTATCAATCTTAAATACGAGGTGGATCCAGAAAGTAAGTCCCAATGACCGATAAAGAGAACAAAAACATCACTAAGCAAGAAATATTTATTGGAATAATTACATAGACTCAATGGCTACTTTTCAACATAGTCACCACCATTGTTGAGGCATTTATCGCAAGGGTGCACCATTGATTATATGCCCAAGTCATAGGATTCTGCCGCCAATGTCCGCAGCCACGAAGTCACTTCATTCTGCTCCTCAGCATCCTGTGAAAACATTTTCCTGCCCGAAAACGCTTCATGAGACAGAAGAGATGAAAGTCACTTGGAGCGATGTCAGGGCTGTAGGGTAGATGCTCGAAGACCTCCCACCCAAACTTAAACAACACATTTTGTGTGGCGTTGGCTTTATGGGTTCTTGCATCGTCATGCCCAAGCACAATGCCTTTTGTCAACATTTCACGTCTCTTGTTCTGGATTGCCCGTCTTAGTTTATGCATTGTCATGCCCAAGCACAATGCCTTTTGTCAACATTTCACATCTCTTGTTCTGGATTGCCTGTCTGAGTTTATGCAACGTCTGGCAATATCAATCAGCAGTGTCCCCTCGCGGTAAAAAGCTGCACAAGAGGACAGCATGTCGATCCCAAAAGACAATGCACGATTTTTTGACAGAGATTGTCTGCTTGAATTTGGTCTTTACAGGTGAACCACTATGCCGCCAATGCATTGATTGTTGTTTTGTCTCTGGTGTGGCATTCGCCACAAATGCTTCATCCCCAGTGACAATATTGCTGAGGAACTGGTCACCTTCCGCTGCGTATCGCTGTAGGAATGTCAATGCTGCGGCCAGACGTTTGGTTTTGTGTTCATCTGTCAGTTGTCTAGGCACTTATCTTGCACACACTTTGTGAAAACCAACCCACCAGGAGACAATTTCGTGCAAAAGCGAGCGAGACATCTGGGGAAACTGACAGAGTTCTGAAATTGTGAAGCGCCAGTTCTGCACAATTGCTTGTAGCACACTTTCCAACACTTCTGTCGTCACCAGGGACGGTCGGCCATTAGGGTCTTCGTTGTGAATATTGGTTCTTTCTTCCCTGAATTGCCTGCACCATCATCTTACCTTACTGTCAAGCATGTCTTGTCCATACACGTGACACAATTGGCGATGGATCTCTGCTGGAAATTGCTTTTGAGCATGCAAAAATCGGATGGCTGCACGAACCTCGGATTTGGCGGGAGACAATATCAGAGCAGCCATTTTCTCCTAGCACAGAGTAGCAACTACTGCTATCACAAAACTGAAAGTTTACTACAATGTTACCATATACTTCCTCTCTTCTCCTGGCAACGCGCATTCCTATCCGACTGGTGGTGCCATCTCTGGACACGATCGGGACTTACTTTCTGGATGCATAAATAATTTGTTGGCATAAATAAATAATAATTACAATCTGAAGGTTATTTAATCCTGGGATATAAAGTACTTACAATAGTAAGTCACCATTGGGGTAATTTGTCTCTGATGTGAGACTACCTTTGTGGTTTACCAGGAGAAATACAAACTGGTTTGAGAATTTAATGCCATTCTGGCAGTTTGTCACAATAGCTCAGTGGTAAAGCAGCCGCCCAGTAAGCGGAAGGTCTGTGGTTCAAATCCCAGTTGTGGCATTGAATTTTTAAGTTCCAGTTCTACCTCTTGTACTCATGTATTTGCATGTTATACTGATATCCTTTACATGTATATAAAATATCAATAATTCCAGGATTCTATAACGCTTTCTCATGAATTAAAGCTATACTACATGAATGAGTTTCATTTCATGGAAATTTAAATTTAGGGTTGGTTTTATAGGGGAGTCTTCAGTTATAATCTGCTTTGATTTGCACAACATTCCGCTCTACATATCGCTTTGACTGTGTCCCCTCTGTTTCATTTCCCTCTGGAAGAAAATGCTGCAGAAGCAAGTCTACATTATCTCTTTTAATGTGATTATAACAGTTTATAGCTGCTCACATCCAAGTCCCTGCATATTGTGTAATTTTTTAGTTCCCCAACCACTTAACATACAGTAGAGGAATTATTGCATTCCGCTCAATAATTTGATATCGAGATTTAACCAGATATACACCTTCTAAGACTTCCTGAATGGGGAAAAAAAAATGTCCAGTTACGCTGCGTGGACATGATCATGTGAACATCAAAACCCAAGCAATTGCTTAAATACCAAATTTTGTATTGAAGTTTAGTATCTTCCGAGTGGAACATCCAAAACTTCCTTTTACATGGATAAATATTTGTAATTTTTTATTTTCCAAAAATGGCCATTATACTCATATTTTGAATGCACATGTTTAAGATATTTACATGACAATTTAAATGAGGGTTTTACCTTTAATTTTTTGGGAATGGCCTGTAAAGTCCTGTTCATTCTGAATATTTGTATAATTGGTAAACTATAAGGGATAGTTGAAATCTTTCCACACAAAAATGTGTATCTAATTAAATCTAATTAAAGCACGCTACTTGTATCATTTTTCTTTTTGGGGGGGGGGGGGGGGAGAGTGAGTTTCAATGAAATAGCAATTGCGATTTGTCTGAACTTCCAACACAAAGCGATCGTCTTTTCTAAATTTAAACCCTGATTTCCTCAATTTGATGGTACTGAGTCTATCGCAAGTGATATACTGAAAGTATATTGTGTTTTGCGATTATACATTGACCTCCTCTGCAAATGACAATTAAAATGTATGTAACATATCAAAATGGGCAATTCCAAGATTTTAAAAAGTGTTATCATGAATTAAAGCTATACCTATTTTGTGATTTTCATATTACTTATTTTATAGGAAACTCTAGATATACACTGTGTAAGTACCTGAATTTTTCCATATCTGAGAATCATGTACAGACCCTAGCCATCCTGCAACAACACTCAATTCTTTCATTTGTGTTGCCCATAGCCCACACATTAATGCTGGGAACACCTTTCTTGCTGATGTAGTCATTGCCATGTACATTTGGTTTCCTTATAACAGTGGTGTCAAGGTCACAGGCATTTGAGAGCCATACTGGACTAGAGCTGCAACCAGCAGGCAAAACATGACGTAATACATATCAACACTAAATACTGCGGTTCATCTTTAATCTGAGCCAAAGATCAAGTAATTTACTTGATTACAGTCGGAGGTATGGTTGATCGAAAGGTGAGGAGCGTGCAAATTTTGGGACATTTCAAAAATTAATATCTACCAAAATAATTTTTTTTTATAAAACGAAGAAAAATAGGTCAAATGTATTTTGTTCCAAAACACCGAGAAAAAAAAATTATCAAAAAAATCTGAGATATTAAGGTCAATTTTTACCATATTTTGTGTGATTTGACATGGAACGAGTCAAATACATTAAGACAAAATAGGGTGATATAATTAAAAAGAACACTGACAGAAGTGTAATTATTAATAGTAATATTCTTGGAACACGTCCACATAATAATAGATATAATCGTCATCTTCATCTTCCAGGTATTCATTTACAGGATAATATACTTTATTAACAAATAAGACTTTTTGCAGTTTTTTTGAAGTTATTTTAATTTTCCATGTCTGATTATTTGTGATAATTTATTCTATATTTTTATTCCAGTGTAATAAGGACGTTTTCCAATAATGCGAGCCTATGTGCTGGATATTTGATATTTTCCTTTCCTCTTGTGTTGTAAGCATGTTGATGTTGACTATTTAGAAATGTATTGTAATTGATTTTCACATACAGAACTAGATTATAGAGATAAGGGGAAGATTGAGTGAACATTTTTAATTACTTAAAAAGTGGTCTACAAGAATCTCTGAAGCTTGAATGGGTAAAAATTCTATCACATCCAAAGCATTTCCTCAGATAGCTATTCCCTACGAGAGAATAGAGTGGAAGTAGCTAAAATATATTATCCTTCTTGTTTGTAGATTGGTTGTGCCAAAAGGTACATGTGCATGTTAACCTTTCTTTTCTATGTAGTTTAGTTGGCAAGAGCATTTCAAATGTTTGTCTACAAATAGCCCTAAAAGTTCTACTTTGTTTTTATTTGATAATTTACTGGGTTTATTTGTATACTATTTACAGCCATGGATTTGAACTGCAAGATTTCTGTTTTGGTTTAATTTTGTTTTAAATCATTAGATGTAAACCATGTCTCCAATTGTTTTCTGGCTTGGTGCAGTTTGTTTTTAAGTTTTCCAAATTTGAGCCATTTAGGATAATTGTGGTGTCATTGGTATAACACATTGGGTAGCCACTGACATTAGATGGCAGGTCACTTGTGTATATTATGTAAAGCAGTGAACCCAGTACAGAATCCTGCAGCACCCCATTTCTGATGCATGAATGCATGAAACTGGTTTTACTCATATGCATTATTTTTTTGTTTTCGTTCGAATAAATATGACTTGAACCACTCTGTTAATATTTCTTACACGATAGTGATACAGTTTATTGACAAGTATTTTGTAGTTTAAGCAGTCTAATGGTTTTGTTAGTTTACAAATTAAAGCAGCAGTTCCTTTTTTCATCCAGATCTTTTGATATTTTGTTAATAAACGCTGAAGTGGTTGAACATATTTTCTGAATCCATGCTGACAGCCTGGAAGAATTTTTTCATCAGGTAAGCCAATAGTCTTAGGTGCACAATTTTTTCTAGGATGGGAAAAAACTAGAAAGTACAAAAATTGGACGGTAGTTTTTTAATGTGTCTTCCCCTCCTTTGTAGACTGGATATATTACGGCATATTTCATTATTTCTGGAAAGAATCCCGTAATGAGTGACTGACTATAAATCCATACAAGTAGCTCACTTAATTCATTGCAATTTTGACGATGTTTGGTGGGATCTCATTCCAACCTTTTGACATTTTCCCTTTGCATGTGGACATTAATTTCTTTTACTTCTGTCATGAAGCTATCCCTAGATTAACCTCTTGAGCGATGGCCATTTAAAATGTCAGCGAGCCGAGAACTGCTACCCAATATCCGGCGCAGGGCATTTAAAGTGCTTCGTATATACACAGCTGTATTTTGTGTAAATATTAAGTTATTTTAATGAAACAAAAACTGGTATAAAACTCATTATATGCAGTATAAATGTACGTCATCAGCAAAGTTGAGTTGTATTTACAAAATGTGGAAATGGCACTATTTTGTTTCACTGTGGTGAAAAGTCAACTTTGCTCTGTCGAACGCATCTAATATAAGTTCTCTGAAGGAAACAGCAGCTGACCCATTGTATGTGTGGCTTATGCGTCAGCATACTGTGTAATAAAGCAATACTGTATGCGTGGTCTCTTGAGGCACATTGTAACTTTTGCTTATGCGAGTTTCGTAACTTAGTAGACTCCGTTTCTTTCTTTGTTGAAATACATACATATACTTTCCTGCTTGTAGCTGAAGTGAGAAGTGGTATAAAAAGGTATTTTTGCACCAACTGAATATAACCATATACAACTGTTTCGTAATTTGGAAAGCTCTAAACCCACAGAGGACAATGACCTACCTTGACTTCCGATTATGAATAGCTCGCAGCCTAATTGAACAATACCAAGTTGGGGGCTGAAAATCCAAAACCCCTGCACCGCTCAGACTTCAAGGAAAACATTATCCTAAAAGGATACCACCAACAGCAAAGAAGTCCCGCCCATCTCGAAAGTGTTTCGTGTGCCGCAAGAAGGGAATTCGCAAATGTGGAGATGTACCCTTGTGTGTTTATCCCTGTTTTGAGGCATATCACTGCAGAAGGAACATATAAAGGTAAGTCAGTGAAGTATATAGACTTTACTTACATGTTTCACAAAGGGAAAATTAAAATAAGTTGTTAGATAAGGGATAAAAAAGGGTTAAATGCTTAAACGCACAGGACGTGTATACACGCCCATATCGCTCATCCGTCATTTTAAACGGACGTGATTTCACGCCCATATCCCTGAAGAGGTTCAATTCCTTTGAAACATACAAGCTATTTTGTACCATTTTTTGAATTGCATGAGGTACCATAGGAGACTATCATGGACTAGCTACGTTTGTAAAATAATTGTTCAATTCTTCTAATCTATTATTCTTGGTACTATGCTTTAGGAGACTACTTTGATTGCACTAATTCTGTTTTTTTTTTTTTTTTTTTTTTTTCATATTGCTAGTTTATTTTTTATGTTCTAAGTTGCCTTTGTTGTATTTTCAGAATTTTTTATACATTTTTCTATTTCCATGTATTTGGCCCACTTTATTACACGTTTATATATCTTTTATATTTATTGTAAAAACAATGTAATTTTAAGCTTCCAGTAGTTTTTTAAGATCTTTATGTAATATTCTCATTCCTTTGCTTGATACCTGGATAGCTGTGTGCACCAATCAAAGTTTACATTTTTTAATATTTGTTCACGTGTTGTCTTTGGAAAAGAATGATTATACATGATTAGAAATTTCCTTAGAAAATCCTTGTAGTCCTCAACAGTTTTTGAATTCTTGAGAGGGCAAATTTTGTTTACTAGCAGTTTATTACAGTAGGCTTTAATTGATATTCAAATGTTTTAAGAGCTGTTGCTATGTGATAGCTTTGAAGTTCCATTCTCTTTGCTCCTTAGATTTCATTTGTTATAAAAATAGCTTAACCATATTGTATTTTAACCAAACTGTTAAGAGAAAATCAACTTTTTTTTTTAAATGTTCCAAGTGAAGGATAGTCTGGGGTGGGGAGTTTTTTTGAAAATCTTTGTATCGCATCCTGGAAGATGCTGAACTTAAATCTCAAGTTTGGTGTTTAATCAACTTCATTTTTGAGTTATGCTGTTCATAGACAGGCATACGGACACACAAACACATAGATCTTTCTCTAAAAATGCTTTCTTTTTTAGATTCCAGGGGTCCCAAAACTTGTATTTTCAGTGAAAATTTGATATAAAATTCTTGGATGGAATGCAATACTTCCCTGACTTACTGCAAGTACGTAGTAGAGAAAGCAAAAACTGAATTATTATTGATAAATCATAATTTATTTAATCTTCAGCCTAAACATTTTACGTTGGCCGCTTTGTAAGAGAATATACTTTTCCTCCAACAATATTAAAAATGGGGTTAAATTTAAGTTAGGTTTACCAATTGCATAAAATTTATTAAAAGTAAAAGGAACTCTGCAGGCTATATCCCCTGACCCTAACGTAAAATGTAGTTGGAGGTGGAGAGAATAAAATCTCCATATTCATATTCCAAAGATACTGAGCTTATCCACCAAGTTTGTATTTATCCAACATTATATAAATGAAATCATGACTGCTTGGCAAGTCATCTCTACAGAATAGGTATCTCAGCCTCACCAATATGTGTCCTGTGTAACGATCCAGCAGAAATGAATAAAGAACACTTGAAGACCTGTGAAGCATTAAGATCAGAAGAAACTACAGTTCAAAAGTATTGGAAAGCACGAATGCTAATGGCTTCATTGCCAGATGCAAGGCACTAGAAAACAACAACATTATATAAATGAAAAAAGAAATCGGGAGGAAGCAGTTTAAGTTACAATTCATTTATTTCTTACTTTTCAACTTTGATTAATTTGCCATCACCTGGTCATGACTGTCATCACCATTATCAAGGTAGGTTGGTCGATAAGAAAATTTACTTCTAAAGCTACTGATGTAACCATTAAAATGTTCTGTAAACATAGATTTTTGGACACTGGAAACTTGGAGGTGGGACATGGGAAACCTATCTGGATCCCATGCATCTATATAAGGAATCAGTACAGTTTTGCAAGTTGCTGCTTCAAGAGTAAGCACTAAGAAGAGGCAAGTTACAAGCCGATCACCACTACAAATCAACCATTTACTCAAGCGAATTAGTGTGGTATTAGTTTAAGCCTGTAGTATCAAGCAGGGCCTCAATTATTATTGCTGGAGCACCAACACAACAAAAATACTGGACATAGGACTGTAATACTTTACAACAGTTCTATTGCTGTAGGAATACTTCTAAGCGACTGTCAAATCACACTCCTCCATGCTTAACTTGAAACAATGACTGATGATAGAAACAGATCTCCAGGTTTTTGTGAGAATAAAAATTGGAGTGGGGTACATACCAATGCAAATGGGTGTTGAATGAAGACCTACTCCAATAAAATCACTGGACAAGAAAATAATATGAAAAACCTTCAGAAATGTAAAGGTACAATTTGAAATGTATAACCTATAAAATAAAATAACTAATATTCACCACAAAATGTTTAAATACTTAGCATTCTGATGGCAAGCATCTCAATCTTCAACAGTTACAAATCCAAAACTTAATGAAGAAGAACAGACAAGCTGTGCTAAGGGCAACCAATACAGTCCTAGCTTTGTTCCTGCTGCAAAGAGTTTAGCACAAAGTGTTTCCTAATTAACCTCTTACTTCATATTCTTTTTGATCAGCTTCTTTAGCCTTGCCTTCGCTGAAGCTCACTCTAAGCCTCTTTGTTTTACTGTTTGGTGACTTCGCATTTCTTTTCTTCCCTTTACTTGGTAACTGACTCATGAAGGCTTTGATTAACTCTGGGCAGCTTAGATCTTGTTCCTCCTCCCAAGTATCACTTTCAGGCCCATACCCTTTCCATTGGATCTTAAAGAGTCGTTTCCCTCTACTCTCCTTCATATCAACAATCTTCTCCACCTGCAACAATGAAAACATGCACAAAGTGCTTAGAATATACGCCATTATCTCAAGACTGAAGAACGGTGTTAGTGAAGAAGGCACAAGTAACAATAAATTGTTAGCTGCTCAAATGCTGCACTTTGGCAATTCATCTTGGACAAGGCATCAAGTTGAAGATAAAATCAACTCAGGTGCTTAACAAGTGTTAATCAAAGTCGAGCTGAAACAGAAACATGAAGCAACGTGCTAAGACACTGATTAAAATGCCTTGAAAGTACGAGGATGAACTGAAAATGTCCTCTTTAGGAACCCCATGCAACAATTGGCAATGGGAGTTGCCGATAAACAAGACTAAGTGAGATAGGAATTCATTTTGCTATTCACCATGATGATCAACATCTTTAATTTTATATTGAAATACAATGTAAAAAAAATCTGTAATAAATACACTGGCACAGAAAGATTTATTTTGTTTAAGCTACCATTGAAATAGCAGAATAAATAGGCACAGTAAATGATATGTTTTCAAACCCCTATTTTCTAAAGCATTACACATACAATTATAAGTGAAAATAATTATAAATCTGTCAGTTTGTATTGTGTGTACCAAGATAATGCCTTTATAAAATGTTAATACAGCAACAAAAAAAAAGTTTTTCTTTGCTGGATATGCAATTTGCTTATCTGTTATAATAGCAGAATGTACATTCAGAAAAGAGTGCAGAAAGGAACCACCATGTAAAACAGCAATAAGGAGCGGTATCAGCAATTTAAGGAAACTGGTTGTATATATAAATGGAAAAGTGCCAGATGAAACAGTGTCGAGAGTGAAACTTTCCTGCATAGTCCAAAAACTCTGTGATCCTACTCCAGTCAATGGTGAGACATGCTTAGCACTGACAGTTACATTTCATACCATCTGTAGCTCGTGCCCAATTGAGTGCCAGAAGATTATGTTTGGCACCTGATAAACTGTCTCTTAGCATATGTTTACAAGAAAGGATAGCAGCAGGGGCTGCAATGTTGTTGAATGGAAGCAGAATAGAATTCCAGAACGCCACACTTAAGTACTGGAAAATGTGCAGGCAATTCTGATCATTTGGACACCAAGGGACTACACTATACTAAAATACACCTTCAATAAACCCTTCAAGGTGTTGTTTGGAGGGCAAGAAGAATGGAAGAGAACTGGTTTGAGAATTTAATGCCATTCTGGCAGTTTGTCACAATAGCTCAGTGGTTAGAGCAGCCGCCCGGTAAGCAGAAGGTCTGTGGTTCAAATCCCAGTTGTGGCAATGAATTTTTAAGTTCCAGTTCTACCTCTCAAACTCTGCCCACACGGCTTGTGTGTTTAAAAACACCAACAGTAAGTTTGTTGGCATAAATAAATAACAATTACCAACTGTAATTCAACTTACAAAACATTGAAATATCAGCATAAATATCTTCTATTTATATCACGTGGTACTCAGTAATTCTCCAATTGTGTTGTTACTGTAGTGAAGTGATGCTCTAACACTTGTATTACTAGTAATGCACGTGCAATCAGTGTGGCAGAGTGTTCAGTTCCTCCGACTAGGTAATGAAACAAAAGTGGAAAGCCTCTAAGAAGTGGTGAAAAGACTTGTATTATATGTGTTTAACTTTTTCTTTTAAAGTTATGGCACTTTGGCTGTGAAAGATGTAACCAAATTGACGTCTGAAGCAACTGGTATTTCTATGTACACTTTCAAATGTGAGAACGGAAATGAAACAAACAGGAACTGTAAAGCTCCTAAAAAGAAAAGGGAGGGACCATTTAGTGTTTTAGGCAAAGTGGATGACTGTTAAGTGTTACTTGCTTTAAAATGCATAGTTTCTTTTTAAACGGGCCTCCTATAATAGATATGAGCAGTGACCCAGATCTTCCAAATTTTAGGTAAAGCACATTCCATACTCTGTTGAAAGACATTGAGTCTCAGTTTACAAAAAGAAAGACAATGTGACATTTGATCGGGAAGCTATGTTGGTATGGAGACCTCACCTGAGATCTGAGGGTTCCACGCCTCAATCTGATGACTCAGGTTAACGTAAGTTTTTACTCGCAAAATTAACTTAATAACTTTTCTTAACCAATTTCTTTAATTAGTTAATGTAATTAATTTAATAAATATGAGCCAAGTGCAATTCTAACTTCAAACTGCTACAGTGAAAGAACTGACAGTTGCGATATCAGTCAGATGTAAACAGCTGTGCGCAGACAAAAACATGTTCTTGTTGGTGGAGTGATATGATCGCAATGTTTATGTGCGTACCCACTTTAAGCTTGGAGGGACTATAAGTAGGAATCAGGTAGAGCTCATGTCTGTATTAATGACCAGGCATGGGAACTTCAGGAAAAATCTGCACAAACTAGGGTATTACAAAAATGAACCTATATACAAAATTTGTATCAGCCTCTCATTTGATCTTTGGAAGTAAAGCATTGCACAGTGGGCCAAATGACAGTCAAAATGGGACAAAAGTATTTCTATGAAACAATTGATCTCAATAATGGGTAAAATATTTTTGTCCTTCAACGTAGTGTCATATTTGATGATAAATGAATGAAATGACTGAAATGATGCTCTCAACTGAGTCAGAGATCCATATAGCTTTAAGTTACCAGACATTCATCTTCTCAAGATAAGGGAAAACTTTGGAAAAAACCTTATCCGGATAACCCACCCAAGAGAAGATCCGAACTTGTGATCTCTTGGACATGAGGTACACATGCTACCACACTTCAGAAGTGGGCGTAAAATACATATCAATGCATAAATGGAATAGTTTCTTATTTAGTGGTCTTTTCTAAAATAAATGGATGCATTTTATAAACTATCGTACTCACATTATGTCTGAATGCTGCTTTTTCGCCCATGCTTGCTCTCTCTCCCTTCTTCCTCTTGTAAATCAATTCTTTTACTCAAAGCAACTTTTCTGCTTCTTCACAGAGAGAAGTCTTAAGTTTTTCATACAGCTTTTGTAAACTTGAAATTGAAGGATACAATGACACTACAAATTGTTCAGCAGATCATTCATCGTATTATGGCGAGAACTTATTCTTCTATCATGCTGTCGGATCATTTAATATCCTAGTGACCTGCCTCTTGTATCTCCTCAGACAGTTGACCATTGGATGTCATTGCTGAATTTATGATCTGAGATCCATGAATTAGTACTTTGTGGACGCTAGCAGACAGGTGAAACTAGGGGTTTTTCTTTACAAAAAGTTGTGCAGTTACAAGTGAATATACTCTTAAGTCAAATGAACTACAATTTATACCCCTTCCAAAAGAAATCACAAACTCTTGTCTTTTGCGTGAATTTGATGTGGTTAGGCCTACAGTATTTTGTTGACAGTGGTCACGGATTTTGCCAGTAGTTTTTGCACTGTCATCTCTTTCACCATCAAAAGCAGAACAAAGGACACCAAAAAATTCTACAGCAGATAAGTTACTTTCATCAGTCTGCTTAAATTCTTAATGATCTGTAGTAGCATCACAGCCCCATTTGCTGAATAAGTTTAGGTTACTGTGTTTAAAAAACAGTTGGAATTGATTCTAAACACTGAGTAATCCGTTTAAGTTTATGGTCTAGGAATACTTGTAACTTTATTTCAGCACTAATTTCTGTGACATGAATGTATTCTTTGAGTCCTTCATTATATGCTGGGTATAAGTCAGCTTTTTTATTCTCTGCTCCGAGCTTTTATACTGAATTTGACATCCGTAAGTGCTAAAACAGGGCGGGTCAAAGAAACGGGAAATTTTGAAATTGTGAAATGAAACCTTAGATAATGTATTAAATGAACTTTTAGCATAAGAAGACCTGGAAAATAATACGCCATTTGCTATAACCACTATTTCTCAAGTGTCCACCAGCAACACGCACACATTCTTGTAATCGATCTTTAAAGTTTCTCATCGTTCTTTGCAACATAACTACTGGGATTCTCGCAATTTCTTCACGAATTTGTCTTCAGGTCGTCAATGTTTTGTGTTTTTTTTTTTGCGTATACTTTACTTTTGGGATACCACCATAAAAAGTAATCACATGCAGACAAATTAGGGGATCGTGCAGGCCATGGAATGTTTCCATTCCTCGATAAGACATGATTCCCAAACAAATTTTGCAGTTCCATCATAGATATTCGTGCAGTATGTGCTATTACACCGTCTTGCTGAAACCAAGTTGTTCTGTTGATCCCATAATTTATTAGACCAGGTAAGAATTGTTGAATCATTGTGAAATAACAATCTGCAGTAACAGTTTGCACGCGACCATTGAAATCTTCAAAGTATGGCCCAATAATTCCTTTGGAAGAGACAGCACTCCAAACGGTTACCTTTTGTGAGGCAGAGGCCGCTCATGAAGTTGCCATGGATTCTCTTGTGCATAATACCTAAAGTTCTGCTTATTTACGAAGCCATTCAAATGGAAGTGAGCTTCATCAGACATCCATAAATTTGGAAGAACTTCTTCGATATTTTCGATCTCATTAAAAAATTGCTCACATAATATGACACAATTATTTACGTCCTGCTGATTTAATTTATACACAACTTGCAACTTATAGGGGTGAAATTTTAGATAGTCTTTCAGAATTCTTCGTACACTAGAGCGATCCATGTTAAGTGCCAGAGAATGTCTCCGGACTGAATGTGTCGGGATGTTCACTATAGCAACTCTAAACTTTCTCAATATTTTCAGGTGCACAAATAGATTTTGGTTTACCTGGAGGTTTCTTCTGATTTATGAACCCAGTCATTTATCGCATGAGCAGAGGGCACAGGATCATGACGACAGAGTTGAAAATGACAACGAAACTCCCTACGAGCAGCTTCGGCGCTTTGACCATTTAGATAAGATATAATTATATAATAGATAATAAGCAAATCCTCTTTGCTCACCAGTCCACTGTTCCATGCTTACTAAATTGTAACTATCACGCTCAACAACGACAAGAATTTAAGCCTTCTGATAAAAACCACGTGCTAACAACAACAAAATTAAAATTTCCCGCTTGTTTGACCCACCCTGTACTTCATTGCTATTGTTTTTATTTATATTTTCGGAAGGATAGTTTTTAAATGAAGACAATAATTTGGTGGCTTTGTGGGGTTCCTTAGTGCAGTTTCAAGTACTTTCACTGTATCCACTTTCCCAGACTTTAATAAACTTAACTGAGTGGCAAAAGTTTCTCGGTACTACTTGATTCTCGGAGATTCTCGGTTTTCTGTCTCTTCAAATTCATGCTTTCTGAAAATAGTTTTTTTTTTTCTGCCAAGGAGAGCTGATGGAGCAAGTTTATTTGTATTTTGTTCATTGTAACATAATGTGATGTCGAAATTCTTAAACAATCACTACACTTCAGTAAAAAGTTATCTTTATTTCTTTAGAATTTGATCCATCGTAAATTGAAGCTGGTACAAAATGACTCCACGTTTTTTCTAATTGCGAAAAACTTCTTTACTATGGTAACTGGAAGTATCTATTTTAGAAATTATACAGTTGTAAACAACAGACTCGTTACCTTGGTTATTTACCAACAGTACTTTGTATAGGTCTTGGCACGTAAAGCACTGACCACATGTAATGTGAAGTCGGAGTGCGCCACCAGACAAAATATGCTCTGCATCCCAAAGTCACAGATAAAACTTTTAGGATACGCTACGAAAGGTACATTTAAGATGTAAGGTTACGTCTATTACAAGATAAAAAATCTATTATATAATCTCTATTTGTGTCACATTTGACTCAACATATCCACTATCAAGCTCTATAGAATGTTAAAACGCTTATTAACCAGTTGAAACCCGCCCTCTGAAGCTATTGTATCACTGTTTAAAGATTACCACAGCACTATAAACAGAAATGATACACTGCAGCTCTGCATAATTTCAGCTAAGTAATGGACTTATCTGACCTATACAAAGTCACTCTTCTGGGGTGCCAAAAAAAGGGGCAAAGAAACGATTTATTGATGATTTTCTAGAATTTAACATCGCTACTTTCACCTCCAAGTTTTTTAATTCCCAGTTTTTAACACTTCAGTTAATGACTTTTGACCCATTTTACTGCCTTCTGGCCCACTGTGCATTGGTCTGAAATACATTTAGGAGCTAAGAAGTATTGCATAAAAGTCTAACAAGAGGCATAACAGATCTTCTTAAGGATATAGGCCTCAATTGTCAAGCAACAGAAGATAAAGCTGTATAGTAAGGTGCAGACTTCAGTGCAGGGTTGGAGATAAGATCCATAATTTATCCCCCTGGTATAATTGATCAATGGCTGGCACCTGCAATGCTGCATCACAATGCAGTAAGCACTGGCAGATGATTTTCTACCAAGCTGATATTCAATGATGAAGCAACATTCCATTCGTCCGGGAAGGTTAATCGTCAAATGTGAGATTCTACAGCACTGAAAATTTGCAATGGTAGCTTTTGGAAAGCTTCACCAAGGTGTATCTTTTTATGCAAAATGCCATAGATAAATATGTATGTAATGTTTTCCTTCTGTGAGAAAAAGCTTACCTGGATATGTTGCACTTGAGGTTGTTTCCACAACTGACTGCGGATTACAGGAATTTTGTCTTTCAGCAATACAGGGTACTCCCTACCCTGGAGCATCATTTTATGTTGCTACATAAACTTCTGCATTGCTGATCTAGCTGCTCCCTTAGACCCCAAAACACTTGAACTAACAATGCCACTTCTTCCTTTGCAGATATGTTAAGAACCCAGTTTCATACCCCCATTGCCAAGGACAATTTAGAGCTCAGAGAATCCTTCAATGCTGCAGTCATAACCATTCTTAGGATGAGTAGTCAGAAGCTTTCACGTTAGAATTAAGGTTAGATTTCTTCCGGGCATAAACGGCACCTTCAGTCATAAACGATTCTGTTGCACTGAACCTTCACTGAGAAGACTCAGACTACGCCATTGATGATGTCCAACACAGGTGTGGACGAAACGTCTGGACCTCAAAACTCCAGCAGACTGCGGCTTTTAAGCCCGGAAGAAATCTCTAGCCTTAATTCATTCTTAGGATGATGCGATAAACTGTGTGGAACTAATGAATTCTGCCTGTACGTGTTATGTGACCCAAGGGCCACACACAGAATAATTGTGGAGGTGAGAAAAATCTAGGCAACTTTAGTTCTTTACATGTATCAATCATATTTGCAACGGTGATGCTTTACAAAATATGAGTAATACCTAATCAGTCAGAAGATACTTGTGCTTCAGCACTATTAGAGAGTAATCAATAATGGTAGAATGTTGTAAGAAATACTTTTCCACAATGGTTCCTATCACTTTTGGCTAATAATGTTTAGTTTGTTGAATCAGAGTACATCTGTTCTACAATTAACTTCAGACAACCTAAAATAACTGATGATAATTCATGCTAATAAGAATATAGCATCCTGAGAGCAGACAAGCTGAAACTTCATTAGGTCAACCATTCCTGAACTTTGAAAAGCCTATCATTAAAGAATGCCTGGATTAAAAAAAGCTCATAATTTTTTTCACATTCTGGTTAGCCTTACAAATAATTTGTCATGGAACCATGTGCTTAGTTTCAACTATCTACTGTGGAAAACACTGTTGGTTTGTAGCTATGTCCAGTAGGAGAATAACATAGATATAAATAACAGATTTGTATCATTCCACAGCCACGTGCATTAGAAATGACAGAATGCAAATAGAACACATGCTCGTCACATTAACCATTACATGCAATTTCACCATTTATTCTATTATATTTCTATATAACACTAGCATACTAGGCATGGAAGTGAATTGCTACTTACTTGATCACTGTTTCATTAATCCAAGCTGGACATTGGTTTGAAAAATATTTTTTTGTAAACGATGCTATCAGTTGCTAGTATATCAGCATTGCCCATGTGCTGGAAGAGTTCTTTTATGTCCTAGTAAACTTAATGACATGGGACTGTCGCTTCGAAGCACAGTTAAAAACCATAAATCTGGACTGTGCTAAATTATCACCTAACCACTGACCCACACAGACCAACCATTGGTTTGATACCTTCCAGATCAGACATTTTGATGTAACATCCCCTACCTGCATAACCATTTTCCGCACTGTTCAATAATAACCTCTAAGTCCCAAACTTTTTGTTGTTTCCTACATATTAGACACAAGCACACAGTTTTCAGATGTTACATGGAATGTATCTATAATGTGTCATTACGATCATCTATATTTCCAGATAAATTAAAAATCTCAAAGATTATGCCATTTTATAGAAATGGGGAGAAGAGTAAGAGAAAATTACAGATCAACATTGATCATATTATTTTCAAAATTATTTGAAAAACTGGTTTATAATAGAATATGGAATAATGTTCTGGGATGGCTGCAGGAAGGCAGATAGCATTTTCAAACTACCAAAAAGAGTTATAAGAATATGAAGTGGGGTACATAATTAGACATCTTGTCAGCCATTATTCAGAAAACAAAATATTACCTCTAGCTTATACGTTTATTTTAGAATTAGTTATCAATCTAAAACGAAACAATCTACAGATACAATGACATAAATGCAGATATTCACAAATACTATACATGTAAAAAGATGACTTTCACATTCAAAGTTGTAGAACTTCAATTTTCAAGTCCAGTGCAATCAATAAAGGTACAAGTATGAGGAAGTATTAAACATAAGAAGAGTCTAAAGGGCATATGGAATATGAAGGCACATGAGGCTGAGCTAGACGAAGGTGGGCGAGAGCAAGTAACCTATCCTAGAGAGGTGACGTTGCCCAGTTCGGTAACGCACTGCCTAGCACAATATTTTCTTTTCACTTAACAAATCCAGCAACGGCTAAGTATTCCATTGTAAAGAGCCGAAAATTTTGAACCTGACTGTCCAAGAAACAATATTTTAGGTGGTCTGTAGCCCAAGATATCAGTAATTAAATAAAAACGGCCACCAGCAATTACAAACGACACTTGCCTTGCATCATGCTTGTTTATTTATTGTCTCAAATAATTTTCTTCTCAAAGGAGAACATGAAAAGGAGTTCAGTTGTGTGTCTTACAGTTACTGTAACTCATTTTGCTGTTAAAAAACATGGCATTATCGAAATGTAATGGCTTACAGACGAGTAGATCGAAAGGGAAAGTGTGGCATTCAGATGTGTGGGCAATTATTTTCAGTGTTTACACTTATCTAAAGGAGTTGGCCTTAGAAGAAATGTGTACAAGCACTGCATTTAAAAACTCGGGTGCCACAGCTAATGCATGTAATATAAGTGAACATTCAGTGAACTTCATGAATTCAAGTACCTATATGTTCTTTAAAGTATATAGTTTTAGGTATTGCATTTTAAGAGGAATGCTGGGTGAATTTTTGAAAATCCCAAGTGCTTTTCTGGGTGTTCTAAAACTATAATGCGTGTTGTACCTGTTATAAAGAAGTGTGGCTGCAAAGTTTGATGCATATATGTTAAGTCATTCCTGGATTACGTGTTTTAAACCACAAATGTAAGTTATTTTATAAACGATTGTCCTCACGATGTAATGATCACAAACACACTTGCCTTACATTAATAACTGCATAATTAATTTTAGTTAGCACCTATTGGGGAAACTATTTCTGTAGTTTCACTCTGATAACTTGCAAATTGCATCGTAAGGAACATTTTAAATGCTGAAAAATGTCTAAAATACATAACCAAGAAAGCCACAGTGGAAAAATAATCGTAAAAAGTGGTCTGAAATTGTGCTTAGACAGTTGCTAAGAAATAATGTTAATTTTTACTTAGAATACACAGTATAGAAACTGATTAGCATATAAGCAAAAATTTTGTGCCACAATGCTAGAAAAATATGAGAAATATCAGAAAATGGCTAAAATGCGTAACCATGCCCTCCACTTAAATTTATTCAAATCGTCGCATAACTCTTTCATATTTACTCTGATAAAAATATTTACACAAAAATGTTCCTAGAAAATCGGGTGTAATAAAAAATTAAAAAGCCAGAATTGTAAGTTTAATCACTTAGCCCAACTTTCATCATGAAGGATATAAACTCCCTTGAAACAATAGATTGCAAATGGAAATTGCCTGCTTAGACGAGGAATTTATATTTGAAGCAAATTATAGTATTACAGAGCTATCGTCTCGTTTTAAAGGGAGAGAAATTGTTATGGCTGGTTTTAATTTGGCACCTTGCAATCCTTCACCGCCATCACTACTGTCTCACGTGCATCCCTTCCTTCTCTTTCACACAGCGATATGATCAGGCAACAGCGCACCATAGGTGATTAGGGATTGGAGATACTCATGTGCCTTCTTATTTTGCGTGTCCTTTAGTACGTTTTAAAAAGGCAGTAAAACTTTTTACTGCAGCATTCATTTTATTCAGTAGATAGTTTCTGAGTATACCAAAAATTCAATTAACTTGAGTTTTAAGTGACTGTAAATATCCATAAATGTAATCCTTATACCACCACATGTCTGATATCACTGTATGAACAAAAGGACAAAATAAATTGAATATTGTCATTCATTTCTTCATGGTTGTCTCCAGTTGTTTTAGATATGATTACAAGATCACTACCTCCAAAAAAAGCTATCTTCACTTTCTATGTGCACTATTGTAAAGACACTTACCCCTCCCTGTAGGATCTGTAAGCTCTGCACTAATACCCGAATAAAATACCTGCTTCCTTATTTTAGAAATAAATGAGTTGACCTATAAACAATTATAGTTTAACTTATTTTTGTCCGGATGCATTACAGGACCAGCGTCTTCATTCTCAACAGCTTCTCGACTGGCAGTTGAAGAGGGAACATTTGTTGTGGTAGTGACCATGCTATCTGGGTTGCTAAGAACCTCTCTGATTTTACAGCTATGTAAGTTCATGCTTTGTCTTGTGTCCCTCATGAACTAAAGTCTTGTCCAAATAGTACATCTGTGTACTTTTGTGCTTGGTATTCTTTGATTTTATGGACAAAACCTCTCTACGATAAAGTTTCTTCTCTATCCACAATAAGTTTCTTTTCCTGCTACCAACTTCAAACCAATTTCCAGCAGCAGCTCATTGATTGTTTTAAGGGTTAGGATTTAAGTTAGCACTTTGTCTAAGGGACCCCCCAATCATTATTAACTGCAAACTGTGGAACATTACAGCAGATTGCTGACCTCACAGAATCCAGCATCCAGCACTTGCATTGACACACAGCCCCTTCTTGCTGGGAGACTTAATTGCACCAGCTGGACGTTTCTTTACACCCATGATAAACACTTGAAACTGGCATGACGTCAGTGTGCGCAGCCCAGTGCCTGTCATTGAAAACTGTTTTTGAGTTCCACCCAAAATAACCAATGATCCCAATGAGTCAATGGAAGGTCTTCTAAATCCAACCTTCATTGCTGGGGGTTTAGCTTCACAGTTTGACTACGATGTCCTGCTGCTGGTCTGGGTGGCTCAGTTAGACACTGACCTACTGATCCCACTGTCGCAGGTTCAAGTCTGGCCCAAACTGATGGTTTTAAGTGTGCTTAAAAACAACAGCTCCATGTCAGTAGATTTGCTGGCATATAAAAGAACTCCAGCAGGGCAAAATTCTGGCACATCGGCAATGCCGTCGTGTCAATTGACAACGTTGTTAAACAACAAAATAATTTAATTTGATGATGTTCTGCAATTGTGGCCTAAACTTTGGAACCTAAATCAGCTGTAATTTGTGTGGATCATAGGGGTTTAGTTTAATAGATGCTATGGCTGTGCCCTGACTTTAGGCCATAATTGCCTAACCCTGTTGTCAGCAACTACTTCGCTCTTCTAATTATAAAACCTGTCCCTTAGCGATGCTTTGTAGCTTAGGGCATTCAATCCCTCAGCAACGTTTTGCGGCTAAAGGCCCTAAATCAGTCATACAGTGATATTTTTTAGAGGTGGTGCGTGACCTTGTCACTTGCGCATATCCGAGCATCACGCAAAGCGATGGTGGGGGTAAGTTTCCACCAGCAGCCAGCTGGCTAGAAGGCTGGAAGTCGAAGAGATACTAACCAGACACCCCTTTTATCTTGCAATAGACAAGTGGACTTGACCATGAACTACTGCGCAACATTACGACACACGCCACCTCTAAAAAATACCTCTGTACTTATAGTTCATTAGTCATATGGTGACAACTTTACTTTTCTGAATTATATGCACAACAAGAGGGACCCAGCATGTGCAGTACAGCTGGCCAGTAAGCCATAACCCATGACATGAAGCTGCAACAACTTTTCGCACAAATGTAAGTAGATAAAAATACATTGGAAAACCAACACATGTGATAAATCCCAAAATACAAACTGAATGTACCCATTCTTATATCTGGATTCAATCACCTAGGACACAATGTGGAGGTTAGAACCACCCTGAGCTGTGACAAAACCATTCTCATAGCAAATCCTATCAAGATCAATAAGCATGTCACTCCAATTCATATTGGTGAATATGCTCGTGACTTATCGCAATTTAACCAATTTTTCATGGAGCTCAAAAGTTTGACACATGTGTATAACACATAAAAATCCTTTGAGGTAATGTACAATCATTTGGTGGCATTATGGAAAACTGCTATCATCAAAAAATGCGTAACATAACTATCAGTTAAAATTCACAGACAAAACATATTGGACACTGATAACACTAATAATTTAATTATTACTTGCATCAAATCTCCTGCATATGGCAGTAGCCAATAGGAGCATGCTACAACATAGCCATATCATGTGCTTGTGAATGAAAGAGAATAGTGTTTCGCTATGTGCTTTATACAGAGCTATTAAGTGGAACTGTAGATCAAAACTTAAATAAAATTTGACTAATCAGCTAAACTAAATGAATAGCAATAGAAATGGATTGATTTATTCCACACACTACATCAGTTAGCTCTTGACACCTTTCAAAATCAAGTTTGCACCTTTCTTTGTCACTGAAGTTCCTTTTAAAAACTATTACCCCATATAAACAACTTGTATTTGGTACGTAAAACACTAATTTTTTTCCTCTTCTATCACCAACACAATCAGTTGCTTTGCTTACTAACAAGTTACAAGCTTCTACAGAACTGCACATTATCTATCTGTTTTGTTCCTGGTCAGAGTAATTAGGAGAAAGGGGAAGCATAACGGCACTCTTATTCACACCTTTATTAACAGCTCAAGGTAT
Organism: Tenodera sinensis; assembly: GCA_030765045.1. Taxonomy (NCBI): domain Eukaryota; kingdom Metazoa; phylum Arthropoda; class Insecta; order Mantodea; family Mantidae; genus Tenodera; species Tenodera sinensis. Next base: position 54,364,179 of record CM060963.1, on the reverse strand, counting down.
GCTTCATTACTGACCAAATACATGTAAATTTAATTGCATATAAATGCCAAATAGCTGAAGCTACAATTATGCTCTTTTTCCGTACATTCTATTTATATCTGACCATGGGCATCGGGAGACCCTTTTCCAAGGGATGCCACATGAAAGTTTGCAGTCAAACAATATTACTTCATTATTTTGCTGTCAAAAGTTATAGTATATGTTGCAGATAACCATATTAATTTGTGCTAAATAAAAATTGTTCTTTACATTAAAATAATAGTATCTTCCTTTCATAGAAGTTTGAAAACAGTGTTGTAATTAATTTAATTTAAAAGGTGAGTTAATTAATAACACTGAACAACACAAAATATTTTTCCGGGACGCGTTTCGAAGGTTCACTTTCCTCCATTATTGTCCGGTTGATAATGGAGGAAAGTTAACCTTCGAAACACGTCCCGGAAAAATATTTTGTAAGTGTTGTTCAGTGTTATTAATTAACTCACCTTTTAAATTAAATTAATAGTCAGCAATTGATTGTACATTGAGTGTATTAGCTTCCAAAGGGGGCTGTGCCCCCCCCCCCTTCGTGATGCTTGTAATAAAATATTAATGTCCAGGCATTTATCTAGTAATTACTGAGCGAGATGAAGCTACTCTAGGCAACGCTGCAAGCCTGTGACTTGCTACAGCCGTGGAGCCTCTCAGGTCATATGCAGGAGGTTTAACGCAAGTCTTAGCACTATTTATAACTCGTCAATTCATAAGCATGGAACAGAAATGATACAAGCTATAAACGATGGCTTCAGTAAAACTGCTGTTCACTCACATTGCGAGCCGCAAGTAAGTATTGTGTGCAAGTGACAAGTCTCAGGTGTATTGACTCATGTACATTCTTAGTGCAGTGACCAGTGTCGGGAGGGACTGGTATTACAAAGGAGGTTTAAATTATAGTATGAGGTTTTATAAACACTAATCATCAACTAAATATACTGGAGCTCCTCAAACATTTAATTGCAATTTAATGCTATGTATAAGATGAAAGTCCCAGCTGTATCTGCAGATACCGGGAGTATAACGTTGGAAGATCTCCAGGCCCAAATGTTTCTTAAACAGACCTAATCACTTTCAAATGTGGAATGACAACTTTTTAAATAGATTCAGACTGCAAAAAGAGGCAGTCCTAACCTCATAACATCAAATTTGAAACTGGATACAGAAAGCAATGAGAAGTTATGAACTGTAATAATGAACAATTTGTAGAATAGATATACAAATAAATCATAACTAATGTAAAGTACGTATTCATGCATTAGACTTTGTTTAGTACAAACAAAATGGCATGAAAATGCTGAATGCATCTAAATTACCACAAGCTTTGATATTGCAAAGCTTATTTTTTGTCATGAACAGTAGCCTGCACTGTTAATTAAATGCTAAACTGTTGTATTTATTTTTCATCCAGTATGCTATTATTTCAGAACATTAACCTTCTTTCTAAGCTAGCTGGTTGACAACAGCATTTTAAAGTCAGCGAGAGCTAATCTGACACTTGACAACTAGCTGATTTACTCACCTGCAAACGACACTAGTCCTATCTTGTCCAATCGACTAATAGTTGCATGATGTGTTTGTAACGTGATTGGATGAGATAGGGCTAGCCTCGTTCGCAGGTGAGTGAATCAACTAGTTGTCAAGTGCCAGGTTAGGTCTTGCAACTTTAGTTCCAGTGCAAGAAGATTGGGGATCAAACTTGTCACTGCAAATGCTACTTTTTTCATTGTGAATGGTTGCTTATCTTGTTAATTTAAGGTTACGCTTAATTTCCATCATGAATGGCCATTATTTTAGAATATTTCAACTTTTTTCTATGCTGTCAGATGTACCAACATCGTGGAAGAGGAAGAAGAATTAACATTTCTTAATTAAAACTGATGTTGTGTTGTATAGCCCTGGAAAGAGCACAAAGAATGCTGCAAAATACCTTTTCCAGCTCTGTAGCTCAATTAGGACAGTTTCTAGAACAATTTAAAAAATGCCTGTTCATGCTTTTTTGGCTAGTTTTTGAAAATTTCGCATAGCCACATTTCAAAAATGGTTTGAAATAAAAAAAAAAATTGAAATTTGGTATTTTCCTTAGTCTCAGCAGCCACTAGGACTACAAATTTTTGCAAAATCTAAAATGGTGAGGTAAAATTTTTATTTAAAGTGCATTGATTGCACATGGAATGACCCATTGGTGGCAGAAATAAAATTGTGGAAATTGACGAATTCAAATTTGGGCACAGAAAGTACAATAAGGAACGTCTTGTGCAAGGGCACTGGGTGTTTGATAAGGAAACTGGGGATAAAAGCCACTTCTTTCTAATACCTGCTGAACAAAGGAGTTGGGAAATTCTCCTGCGTCTAATGAAGGATCGGATATTGCAGGGAACAATAATAGTTATGACACTCTGGACCACTTTCCTGCACAGACCCTGTGATCCCGCTCATTTGTGCACAGGACTTGTTGCATTGTTTTGTTTCAGAGGTTTTCCACACTCACAGCACCATTTGGTAGTATTTCGAGTGCCAATGTTGGCAACAGCTCCACAGGAATGGGAGGGGTGAGCAGTAGAGAGACACTCCCATGATGCCTTAGGTAAATTGAGTCGACACCATTACCTTCCTTTCTTGAAAATTCTGCACTGTGTCAATTAAGCGCATTTTACAGAGTTGTTGTTGTTGTAGTGTTTAACGTCCGCTTTTACTACTACGGCACTGCAGCGATGACACTGATGACACACGGAATGAAGATGGAGCACCGGTGGAATGAGATGGCAGGGAAACCAGAGCACCTGGAGAAAACCTGCCCTGACGCTGCTTCGTCCACCACGAATACCACATGCGCGTCCCTGGGATCGAACCCGGTGCGCCTAGGTGGTAGGCGAGCCCACTAACCGCTCGGCCACAGCGCAGCCGCATTTTACAGACATATATGTATAAATGCCATATTATGGGTATCAATTTTGTTCCTAAAAACCACTGTAGAACAGGGCATCCCTCCATAAAAGTGGATGATCACACACTATCAATGAAATCTGATTCCATGATAAAAAAAAAAATTTTCTCAACCCTTCAAAGTAAGTATTTCTGACAGAAACAACGTTGAACCCTATTTAGTGCATTATAACTGTCTAGTAATTTATACTGATGACTCATACATAAATAGAAAAATTGGAGTAGGTATCTATTATGAGTCGAAGGGCAAATGCAAATGCAAAAGCATATGTAGATACACCACTGTCATTCAGGCAGAGGTACTGCTTATACTCAAAAATGCACACCAAGTTGGAAAAAGGGACTTGCAGGGAAAATATATCCTTATAAATTCTGGCTGCCAGGGTGCACTAAAAGCTCTCAGTTCCCATCACTTCAAGTCTGAACTAGTGTGGAAGTGTTACCACATATGAAATTTCCTCCCGCAACAATGTACAGTTATGGTGGATACGCGGTCATACAGGTATTGCAGGAAATGAAAAGGCTGATGTCCTAGCAAAGGAAGGAACATCTCTCCCCTTTGCAGGATCAAAACTTTCTGTGGAACAAGAACGTTAGAAGCCAAAAACACAGTATAAAATTGGGTTCATAATGAAACCCAAAATAAATGAGAAATAATACACATAAACAAACTTTACAGGCAGGTTATCAAGCCTGAGAAAAAGCTACGTAACTCACTCATTAACCTAACCAAGCTGCTACTTAGAAGAATTATAGGTTATATAACTGGACATGGAGCATTCAGAAAACATCTAAGGACAATGGGATTGTAGCAAATGGAGCCCACTGGCTGATTGTGTTTAAAAGCCAATGAAATGGCGAAACATCTCTTATTAAACTGCGAAGTCATAGAACAAAGTAGATACCAAATTTTCGGAGCCGCCGCAAAATTAGGGAAAAATTCTAATCTAATGAGACAAATACTACAACTATGTATGTAGATATCGATCCCAAGATTAGAAAACAGGAAGCACACAAAATGTCTCTATTGGTTGAGATGCATAAGGGAAACCTGCTTCCAAACATAGTCATAGTCACTGTATCTAAAGGTGTATTCTTAATTGCACAATAAACTAGTGCAATGCAGTACTTAAAATGTGCGAAAAGCAATTACATGTTTTAGCAAATATGCAATATTAACCAAGACCACACTAGTTTTCTTTAAACTGTTTATATACACCAAACTGCAACCTAACTCATATAACAAATATAGTAATAAAATACCAGTTTTCTAAAAACAGCTTAGGCCAGGCTAACCTAACCTAACCTCAGTAGGTTTAATGAAAGAACATATACATATTTAAACTGCTAAATGAGTACACCATGATTACCTAGACTCCCCAAAAACTTAGAGGGTATTGTGCCTTCATTTGGGTTATTACAGTGAGTGTTAGAAGCATTTTGGGAATAAGCCAAACTGGGTCAGTAAACTATGGAATGTGGAATCATTGTGATTGGGAACGAAAACAGTACAGGTGTTACTCGATGGATGGGTCAAAAAGGTGTTCATTTAATTTATTTCGATCCCCGAGTACTACTTCCTGTTTCTTGAGAGTAAAAACAAACAGGTAAACAAACCGACATGTCACGCATTTTATAAAACCGGGTAGCTAGGTTGGCAAGTTTTCTTTAAAACATGAACTATAAATAAATAAGCTTGTGAACACTGACTTCAGTTTTAGAATTTAAATATATTTAAACACTTCAACGTGGCACTTTACTCGATAGCGTCCACTAGGCATCCGCTTTAAGTGCAACTGACGCCACTTTTAATACTCACCTCATATTCTTCCCCTGGTTCTTCTGTAGTTCCCTCTGCGGAAGATTTGACGTTTCTTGTAGCACGTTTCGCCTTCTTTTCACCTGGTTCAGCGTTTTGGGTCTCATCTCCGGCACTTTCTTCTTTTTTCCCGCGTTTACCTTTGCGCTTCTTGGCTGTGGTGGCGGCGGCGGCCGTACTCTTATCTTCTTTATCCGATTCACCCCCACTTCCAGACGCAACAGTATCCCCATTTCCTTGTGTCGCAGTTTCCTCACCTTCGGGTGCGGCATCTTTTTCATTATCTGTTTTTGATTTTCCTGCACCTCGTCTCATTTTGTTTTAAGTCTCTCCTTAGCACACTGAAAAGCACACACAGTGGTACACTCGCTAGGGACGCCGAAGTTTGCCGCACATCTGTGCAGGGTTGCCAGTTCGCCAGGTTCTCTGAGTTTGAATGCGGAGTTCATATCAACATAACGTAATGTTTTAGATGTGTTTTCCCAGCAACTATTAGCAACTTAAACAATTAGTATATTCAGGAGCCTAATCAAACGTTATGCTAGATGTTTTGATTACTTTTTCCCAAAATAGTTGCTCGCGATCACCACATGACGTCATATGATTGATATATGTAGGAATGTGAAAGATGAAAATAAAGACGAATCTGTGAAGGGAGTCCCATTTTCCTAAAAACCACAGCTGTGACCACAGCTAAAAACTGACCGCTATTTGGTTAGTAGTATTCCTACTAGGTGGTCTGTGGTAGTATTCTATCATGCTGGTCATGCATTAAATATGTACATTTCTGTATTTCAGGTATATTTCTTATAGCACCATCAATAAATATGCATGTTTACCACAATCTTTTCTGAACGCATTAACCTCAAGTTGTCATAATCAAGAATGAATACGCAGAGTATTGCGTATTATTGATTGTAAAATGCGGAATTAGAATTCAAGATTTAGGAACATATCAAGTGTGGAACGGAGGCTTAGTTTGTTGCAATATGAACTATCAAACTCAAATTCATTATTTTAAGTTGAGTAAGCAATAATCCCTTGAATTTCTACAAAAATTTCACATGAAATATAGTACTGACAGTTCCCACATACATATGGATTATAATTACGACAGTATGTCGTTTTATTGAAGTTAGAAAGCATTGCTTCGCAGAACCTAGAATGATTCCGTGTTTGAGATCCGCAAAACTACAATGATCTACTTAACCGGTGACCAGAGATAACCTGTAGTAATATTTCACAAATGCAATTATTGTTGACGATACTTTAATGCCCTTTTATGAGAGTACATTAATCCATATGAAAACTTGCTAATTCAATTTTGTGATATATTTTCATCAGCATGAAGTGCTATTCGAAAGTCACGGTAAATAGAGTAGCTAGAGTAGTTCGACAGTATTGTAGTTCGATAGTATTGATGCTAGTCATATAACACTTATATGTTTGCGACGTTGCCGTTTATCCACCATACTTCTTTCTCACAAAGTATCGCTGTTGGCTTTGGTTAGCAAACAAAATTATGATCAGAAGTAACTAAAACTGTCTACTCCTCGTAACTATGAAAATGTAGAAGATTTTTTTCCTGATTCCTAAATCCTCATTTCATTCCAAATTCTACGATGTTCTCAAAGCAAATGCATTATTGTAAATATCCACACACTAGACCATCACATCTTTTGACATTAAAGTTACGCACACCGTGTCACATCATACTTTTGACAAATCTTATGTTTAAAGCCGTTGCGTCATTAGCAAGTTATTGTGACAAAATCAAGTCCAGTTACATTTCTATCGCTTTATTTTTCTTTTAAACTTTGGCACAAAACATAGTTCTCTTCTACTGACGTTAACACAGTCAACAGTCTTTTATGATACTACAACTCTCAGCTTTTTTCTTCTCATAGCCCTGACTCAGTCCTTTCAGTGCCTTTCTTCACTTTCTCTATCTCTCATACACTAACTCCACGATACAATCACTAGACCCTCGTTAGAACTAATTCACTTCGACACGATCTAACTTACATGACTGTACCACACCAAATACATTCAGTAAGTAAATACTACTTACTCCACTCTTTTAACATGTTACTGAATGTCAACTCTATAGCCCTGCCATCTGTTTACAAGGATTGAACAAGTTAAAAAAAAAACTTCATAATATTTATAAGCGTGAGATTTATTTATTTAGATTATTTTATTGACGGCTAGTGTTGTATAAAGGATGGTTAAAATAAAGTAATAAATAAATGACAGTCAGAATAATTATTTTGGCGCTACAAACACTAATAATTTGGAATTTATTGTTTAATAAATGTTTCTTCCTATTCATGCATTTTTACTTTCTCTACTGGTAAGTAGGGAACGTATTGTATTCCACCCAAAAATTCGATGTCGAGATTTTACCAGAAATACATGTTTTGGGGACCCCTGAATCCAAAGAAAGCATTTCTAGAAAAAGGTCCATGTGTGTGTCTGTGGACAGCATAACTCAAAAACGAAAAGTCGGTTAAAAACCAAAGTGGGTATTTAAGTTTAATGTCATTCAAGAATGCGACACGAAGATTTTGAAGAAAATAGCCCCACCCTAAACTACCCTTTACATGGAAAATTTTGATTTTCTTGAAAATGGCTCTAACGATTTTGATTAAAATTGCATATGTTTGAGATATTTTGATGACAAATGAAATGTATAGCTTGAATTTTGGTACGGTTATTTGATCTTCTTACTAACCAATCGTTGTTGATGCGACGTTTGAGACAGTTATTTAAGTTTAATGCAGCTATGAGATACTTTTCATCGAATTTCTCGACGTACCTCAGGGCGTGGTATACCTACGCCTTACAAGGATGATTAAATTTCCTTTTTATATTTTTAATATACTTATTTATTGTTCCTTTACGTCACAAACAATAATACAAATATTCTGGATTGGCGTCCTTTGTCTCAAGCCCTGCGGGGTTCACACAACCCGAACACGGACTACGTAATTTTGCGAGTTCGTAATCTTCCTCTATTTTTTGATGCAGCCTTACTAATTATATATTAGTTCTCTGCATTGTTACTCCTGTTAACTTTTAAAACACAATGTTCTTCCAATAAACACTATATGTCGATAACTTTTCAAATTATTCGCGGACTTTGCGATTTCCACATGACGCCAATCCCGATAACACATGAACAAGCTAAAACAATTGAAGATCCATATCATTGCCCACTAGGACAATGATTCACAATTTTAGAGGGCTTTTTCTGCCACCACTATAAACACAAATTTTAACTATTTTAGGAGGCTTCTTCTAAACAATATCGCCTCAAATGCCTCTCATCAGAATGTATAAAATTTCTAACAAACACAAAAGAAATGTAACAAGCACAAAACAATATATTACATACATTCTGATGAATGCCTCTTGACAATTAAATTACAGACATGTCAACAATCATAACATTAATACATAAACATGAACATATACATTACAAACATCTATATACATTGTCACAATATCTGATTTTTTTAAACTTTGTGGTTCCCATACCGTAACCTCGTGATGGAATTACCGTCTGTCTGGTCATCCTCAACATTATGTCTGTATGCCTCGCTTCTGTATTTTTCCTTTGCGAGTGCCGTACATTTTTGTTATTTTGAGTTCCTAACCTTATTCTCTCATGTTGGTATTTCTCGTTGTCGCTAACTTCCTCATCAAAAGATGATGGGGTTAAGCCACGTAACAGGTAATTCATATTGTAAGGGTGACATTGATTTGCTATATGATAGATTTTAGTTAAAACATTTCCATGGAGGTTAACAATGTTACTACCATTGTCAGGTAAGGCAATCTCAGACACATTCCCATCTACATTTACATTTTGACTTTCGTTAACATTATTGGCCTGCAATGCAATTACAACTTGGGTTAACTTCCCAGTATTTTCTTTTTCTAAATTATCATGCAATTCCTGCATATTAATTTTTGCTTCCCCGCTGAACTTATTGAACTCCTGACGTTGTAATTGCATTTCAGCACCCATAGTTTTCACAACATGCTTAGGTTACTAATTTCTACAGCAATATTACCCTGAGCTAATTTAGTTTCATTGTGAACTGTCTTAGAATTTTCTGCTATTGCATCTATCTCTGCCCTGTTTGCTTCTATCCCATGCATCATTTTGTCCTCTAGCCTTTCTAAATCTACTCTTTGTTTTTCCAATTTCTCATCCTGCTGTTTCTTAAACTCATCTAACTCTTTAACCATTTCTGTCTGCATGTCTTTCACTACTCTTTCTTGCCCTAACTTGATTTCATTCAAATTCTAACTTAATTATATCCTTTTTACTAGATCCAATTTCTGCCCTTAATTCTAAAGACAATCAAAATTCTAAGGCTTTCACGGCCGGTGTCAATACTAGATGCAATAATATTAACCGGGCTTGTGGGCCGTGGTCTATTGGGTTCCTTCTTCTTCCCAAACGTTTCGTCTGCGACTACGGCAGACATCTTCAGTGGCGGCGAGGTCGAAGTTTCCTGGTGGAGATCTCAGCACCAACTGTGCTGGTCACCACCAGAGGTGCGGTATTTATGTCGGCGGCTGGAGGGGAAGTACGTTGTGATAGGTCCGGGTGGCCAGTGGGCTGGACTTGTACCAGTGGAGTACTACAAGCAGCTGGCGTCTGATTGGCTGGAGAGGGGTTCTGGATTTTTGTTTTTGTTAACGCTGTTTGCCATATTCTGTTGAGTTTAAGTCCTTCTTCTTTGCGATTGATATTATCTTTGTGCTTGTGTATTTCAATGGCTTCACGGAATAAGCGAGAATAGTAGTGGGATGTAGATGCCAGAATATCTGTGTTACCATATTGGATGATGTGTTCCCCTTCTTCGAGTATGGCATGTTCAGCAATTGCTGATTTTTCAGTTTGACCCAAGCGACAATTTCTTCTGTGTTCTTCAATGCGGGTTTTTATACTACGTTGTGTGGTTCCGATGTACACCTTGCCACACGAACAAGGTATTCTATATACTCCTGCGGTGGATAGAGGATCCCTGGGGTCTTTGGCGGAACGGAGTATGTTACAAATCTGTTTAGTGGGCTTGTAGACGGTGTCAATGTTGTGGCGTTTAAGTAGTTTGCCTATGCGGTCTGTGACTGATCTGATGTACGGTAAAAAGGCCTTGCCCTTCCTATTGTTTGCGGCTGTTTCTGTGATGTTGGGACCTTTACTAGGATGTAATGCTCTCTTAATTTCTCGTTTTGCGTAGCCATTAGAGTGGAGCGCTGACTCTAAGTGTTGAAATTCCTGGTGTAGAACTTGTGGTTCGCAAATGCGTGTAGCTCGGTCTGCCAGAGTTTTAATCATAGCACGCTTTTGTTTCGGATGGTGGTTGGAGTTCTTGTGACGGTAGCGGTCTGTATGGGTCGGTTTACGGTACACCTTGTGGCCTAGTGTGCCATTCTGTTTTCTGTTTACCATGACATCCAAAAAGGGCAATTTGCCGTCTTGTTCCTTCTAAAGACAATGTTTTCAATTCTTCTTTGTATTCTTTCCTACCCAGTTCAATTCTCTCAGTTACAGTAACTAAACTATTATCCATCTTATTATTTAATTCCACTATCTTATTGGATAATTCCAACTTTATTTCATTTAAGCTACTCTCATTACTATCCAATTTGTTATCTAAATCTGACTTCGTACTGTCCATCTTATTATTTAATTCCACTATCTTATTTTCTAAACTACTCTCATTACTATCCAATTTATTCTCTAAATCTGACTTCGTACTGTCCATCTTCTGAGATAACTCCATTATCTGTTTAGAGAATAATTGCATGTATTCTTTCAATCCTAATTCTGTCTCACAAACCTTTACCACTGATTCTTCACTATTCTCTCCCTCTTTACTACCACTTAACTCTTTAACATTCTCCATTTTTTTACTAATTTCCTATTTCTCAGTATCATTAAAACTATTATCCAAAATTAATTAATTTTTTTTAATTTTACATATAATTAGAACAGTCTTACTTGTCAAATATTTCACTTCACTAATTTCTCCTCTCTTCTAGCGACCTTCGCTGTCCTTGGGTTCCCTCGTTTCTTCTTCTTCCTCTTCTTCTTCTTTTTTATTTTAATTCTTGTTACCTCGCGTTTACCCAATTCGAGCCTAGCGTTGAGGCGCCATTTGGTGAGGTTATTTGATCTTCTTACTAACCAATCGTTGTTGATGCGACGTTTGAGACAGTTATTTACGTTTAATGCAGCTATGAGACTCTAAATGCTTTTCATCGAATTTCTCGACATACCTCAGCGCATGGTATAGGTCTACGCCTTACAAGGATGATTAAATTTCCTTTTTATATTTTTAATATGCTTATTTACGTCACAAACAATAATACAAATATTCTGGATTGACGTCCTTTGTCTCAAGCCCTGCGGGGTTCACACAACCCGAACACGGACTACGTAATTTTGCGAGTTCGTAATCTTCCTCTATTTTTTGATGCAGCCTTACTAACTATATATTAGTTCTCTGCATTGTTACTCCTGTTAACTTTTAAAACACAATGCTCTTCCAATAAACACTATATGTCGATGTTGTTGTTGTTTGGGGGTTTTTTTGGACGCACTATCACACTCCTGGCAGGAGTAATCGATGTCTGCGTCGAATCGAAATATGTAGGAGAACTGAGAAAAACGTTGCATCACTAAAGGAGGATCGGAGCACAGATCATAGTTTCATTTTGCAGTTAAAGGGATGGCGAAGTAGTAGCCGTGGCAAATTGGTATCCGCACTATATACCAGGGAGGAAATATTCCATGGGCCATTTCCATAACATCTGGCTAGTCTGCTGATAAATTGCGTAACTGGGAGTGCGTGTGAGGGGCAATTAAGAAAGATGTGGTTGATATCACCGTAGGCACCACAATCACAATTTGGAGAGGCTCTTTGGCGGATTTTAAATAGGTAGGCCGGTGTAACGGCGACTCCTAATCGGAGTTTTGAGATCAATGAGATTGCAGCTCTACTGAGAGTTGATTTCTTAAACCATGGGTAGCACTCCGTTAGGGGAGGTGCGTCGGGATAGTTAGAGAGGTGTGAAACCACGTGGTTATATATAAGCCGTGCAGCATCTCTCCAAGGGAGGGTTATCGGTTCCATCGGTGCGAGGAGATGAGCCGCCTCTCTAGCCAGGCGGTTTGCGGTTTCGTTGCCCGAAATATTTGCATGTCCCGGGACCCACAAGAATTGAATTGTATTGCTGCGGTTAAAGTGTTTTGAGATTTCTAGTCGACACATCACCTCCCACCAATCCATCCCCGGATGCATACTGGGTGAGCTGATGCTTCGGAGGGCACTCAAAGAGTCTGAACAAAACAGGATCGTGGAGTTGGAAATACCAAGAGTAGATCGTAGAGCTTGGTAGAGGGCATAAATCTCAGCAAAATAATTGCAGAACCCCGCAGGGAGAGAAACCCGTGCCGACGTTAGTGTTGTCCAATTTATGAACGCCGCTCCCGCACCTGTTGGGGTAACGGAGCCGTCGGTATATAGGTGGAAAAATGATTGAGTCATGGATGCCTTGTGTTGGGACATGAAGTGGTGGAACCGTTGTGGAGTAGACGGGTCCCCGCGATGCAGATCGGCAGTCAGAAGAGTCGCCTGTGGTTGGTGGACTAAGTAGTCCACTAAGTATATCGGTAGCCTGGGGAAACTGGGCATGCCCTCTAATTCTTGGCATTTCCGAAATACTATTAAGTAAACCAACGGATGGCGTGTGGAAGCAACTACTTGGTAAAGTGGTAAGCGTGTACTTAACAGGAGTTTCGCGTACAATGGCGTTTCTCGATATTGAAATAGTTTGGCTATAAATCGGACTGCAAGAACCACCTGCCTATGCAGAAGAGGCTGCATTCCCAGCTCCTTGAAAACCTTATTCATAGAAGGTTTGCCCCCTACCCCAAGTATGGCTTTGCCAATGCGGTATAGGACCGAGTCTATTTTCCTCTGCCACACCTTAGGAAGATGAGTAATGACTATCAAGCCGTAGTCTAATTTTGCCTGACATAAAGATAAGAAAATGTTGTATAGACTCTGGGGGTGTGCTACCCAGCTACGGCCTTGCAAGTAGCGGAACAGGGTACTAGAAGCCAAGAGGGATGAGTGCAGGTGTATCGCCTGCGATTTCCAACTCAGGTTATGGTCCAGGTGTAACCCAAGAAATTTGACGGATCGAGCTAAAGGAAGCGGATTTTCCCCAATGGTCATATTAGCATGTAGCAGAGGTGGACCGCGTTTAAAGAAAATCGATACGCACTTGTCGGGGTGAACCGTCAGGCCAAGGTCTTTGAGCTTGCCAAGAAGGAGGTCTAAATCGGCCTGAAGGGTGGTCGGAGAGTGACTCACAGTATGTAGAGGGGTTTGGGAATATAAGACTAAGTCGTCGGCGTATAAAAGTAGTTAGCTATGCTTAAATGGTAATGTACTTAATGTGTGAATGTAAAGGATAAAAAGGAGAGGACTGAGGGACGTGCCCTGGGGGAGACCTTGGGAACAAAAACGTGGGGATTGTAACGTATAGCGAGAATGAAGGTAAATGCAGCGATTTGACAGGAGGTTGATAAAAAGTGTAAGTAGGGAAGATGGGAAGGCAAAGTGACGTAATCCTTGGATTAATGGGCCAACAGACACAGAATCATAGGCATGTAATATGTCTAAAAAGTGGGCTAAAACCCCTTGGTTCTGATGCCACGAGACTCGAACGTCGTGTGTAAGTTGTACCAGATTATGCGTAGTAGAGAAACTCTTACGAAAGCCATACTGTCCCTTTGGCCACAGACCAACGCGTTCAAGGTAGAAGGATAGCCGCGAGACCAATATTTGTTCTAACAGCTTGCGCAGTACGGAGGCGAGCACTATCGGTCTATAGTGTGCTGCTTCGTCGCCCGACTTGCCCGGTTTGAGGATAGGGATCACATAAAATGTGTTCCAACCTCCGGGAATCGTTCCTGTGGTCAGGATGTGCGAATAGCATTCTGTAAGTAGGTGTAGAAGTTTGCTCGGAAAATGACGAATCATGTCATAGGAAATACCGTCTGGGCCCGGCGTGGAAGAGTGGTTGTGTCGTTGGAGAGCCATTTTTAGTTCTTCGATTGTCACTGCGGAAATCAACTCTCGTCTCCCAGGAATACACTCCACACAACTGTCAGTTGTGTCCTCCACCTCCGGTTTCTCGGCTGCGTAATCTGGGGTTACGGAGCATAAAAATTCCTGTTGTAGCTCAGGGTTATATTCTATGGGAGACATTGGTCCCCGAACACGCGACGTGAACCATCGAAGTTTACGCCATATCTCACAGGATGAGACGTGGGGTGCGAGGTTAGAACAGTAATTCCTCCATCCGAGGCGCTTCGCCTGTTGTAGAATTCGTCGAGTTTGGGCATATTGTCGTTGCGTGGCCAAGTACAGGGATCTGGTAGGAGATTCTTTGTACTGTCGCAGGGCCTGGCGCCGTTTAGCTACTGCCGCAGAGCACTCCGGTGTCCACCACGGAGGCTTCGCAGTTCGTGTCAAGGCATACTGACGAGATTTGGGGTAGTATTTAGGGAGGGTAGTGTTTAGCGTGGCATCCAACCAATAGGTCGAGGGGATTAGAGGCTAGTTGTGTGGAAGTGATTTGAAGAAAGGCACTATCCAGGTCCTGCGTGAATTGGTTCCAGTCTTGTATTTGCGGGCGTATTGGGATATGGCGAAGGCGTTGAGCCGGACCAAGCGGAGAAATTTGCAGTAGTATGGGCCTGTGGTCACTACCGAGGCTGTCAAGATCCACCCTCCAGGTAGATTGTGGCCAGAGTGAGTCAGAGATAAACGTAAGATCGGGAGACGTCGGACGTTGGGGAGGTGGCCCATAGCGCGTAGGGTCATCGGTATTCAGAAGCAGGAGACGGGAAGAAGCCAAGAAGTGTAGCATCCGGTGCGTGTGTGCACCGTCCCGTATCTGCTGTGGTGTGAGTCCGAGGTTAAAGTCGCCACATATGAGGGTTGGTAGATGGGGTTTAAGCAAAACGTCGGAGTTCCAAAAGGTTTGCGATATATGGTGTGCCGGAGCATTGTAAACCGTGAGGATCTGCAGTTGAGGAAGTTGTAACAGCACTGCTTGAAATTGTTCATCAAAACTAGATATTTTCTGGACGGAAAGAATAGTAAGGGAGGGATGAAGTAGGAGGAGTAGACCTCCCCCCTCCCGGTTACGATCGTGCCTAATAATCCGGTGAGGAGTCCAGCGAAATGTGTGGTGTGGCGCTAGCCAGGATTCTGAAATAAGTACCAAATCAACATATTTATTAGCCAGGTACTGTTGGAGTTCCGCCCGTTTAGAGCGGATGCTACGCGCGTTCCACTGGAGTATAGATAGTGGCTTGTCCATGGGGCAATTAGGAGGCATACTGAAGCGTCTGTGCCTGGATCAGGCCCGCGAGAATACGCCCTGCCTGTTCGACCCAGTTCGACGCTTCTGTTTCCACTAAGAGACGTAGATCTTCGAGTTGTCGGCGAAATGCGAAACTGTCTACTAGTTGTGTTACAACTTGAGGTTTGTTGGCGGGAGCCTCCGCTTGGGATGTGAATGAGCTCAAAGGAGCACTCGGGGTTTGAGAAGCATATACAGGTTGAGAGGGGCCTGCCTGAGGTAGGCGACCAGAGGAGTGGGGGAATGCGCGCTTCGGAGGCGGCTCTTGAGCCAGGCGAACACGTTTGGAAGTGCTAAAGTATGGCGAGGTTTTTTCGGCGACAGGGGGCGGGGGGGCACCGGTCCCTCCTCCAGCCAGACGTTTCTGTTTAGTCAACGTTAGAGTCTGGGGTGTCGGCGTTGTCTCCCCGGGTCGTTCTGTACGTGGAGCATTTTCTCGCACTTTATCGGCAAACGAGGAAGACCCCTTAAGCATCGCCAGAGCTTCGTAGCGCGTGACCCGGAGCTCGGCGACACGTTTCAGGACTGCTTCCTCTCTAAGGCGGACAAGGCAAGTTTTTGCATTTGCCGGATGTGCAAGCTTGCAGTGTACACATCGTAGGTTATTTGATGTGCAAGATGAGGTGGTATGTGATTCGGCACACTTAAAGCATACTGTATTGCTACGACAAGCTTTAGCCGAATGTCCATATTTGGCACAGTTGTAACACTGCATCACGCGGCTGATATAAGGGGTAATTTTAAAAGAGCTGTAATATAGTCGGAAAGAACGAGGAAGGGTTTGACTGCGGAAAGTAATGACACAAGCCTGAGTAGGGTGGTATACAGTTTCACCCTGCGGGGTTACTTCTTTGCGCTTGAATCGGTAAACATGTTGAATGGGGGTATTAGATTCTGTATTTCCAAATTCCATAATCTCCTGCTCAGTAATGTCAGTGTCCACATTTCTTATAATGCCCTTCGTCTCAATGTAATGTTGAGGAATGAAAGAGCGCATATTATTCTCAGAGTCGAAACCGGATAGCAAAAATGCATTCGCCTCGGAATACTTTTCAAAATAAATTTCAAATCGATTTGTTCCAGCTTTTTGTAATTTAGAGATATATTTCGCATATTTTTCAAAGAGAAGTTTACCGAGCTTCAATGGGTGTAGAGAAGCTACATCACCCTTACTACTTGTAATGACTACTAAAAATGGAGCTAAATCATTAAGAATATAAGAGTTTTTCCTTAACGGGAGTCGGGAGGCTAGCAGTAGTTTCCGAAACCGGCAAAACCGGAGCTTCGGCTTCAGCCATTTCTTTGTCCGAGTCCGGGAACGATGGCTCGTCCATCGGCCGGCGAGTAGTACGGGATCCCTCCCGTCACCGAAGAACACTTAAATGTCGGCACCTGACCGTATCAATATATTTAAATTATTAAAGAAGATAAGAAGAAACGACAAGATCAAAAGTACGTGCACTGTAAATAAAATGCACTTTGTATGGCACCACAATCCTGTGACTTGAAACACAAGCACACTAGTTAGTCACGAGCACTGCACTACGAACACGTGCACCAGGTTTCTATATATTATTCCAATATCTTCGTTTCCTCTGTATAACACCAACTTGACCACAGATTGCACAGTTAACTTGCTTTCCCTTGAAAACCACAATTTGTGACAGAACCTTATCTAAATACTTTTAAAGACCTCAAATGTTGCTTAGCAACCTGTATATGTCGATAACTTTTCAAATTATTCGCGGACTTTGCGATTTCCACATGATGCCAATCCCGATAACACATGAACAAGCTAAAACAATTGAAGATCCATATCATTGCCCACTAGGACAATGATTCACAATTTTAGGGGGCTTTTTCTGCCATCACTATAAACACAAATTTTAACTACTTTAGGAGGCTTCTTCTAAACAAGATCACCTCAATTTTCTGACTATAGCCCCTGGAGTCGTATTTACTTTGGACGACTTTTGCATAACTGGTAAACCGTTAGAGATATATCAAATCATACTGTACAAAAATTTTAGATCTTGCTAAAATACACAATAATTATGTCTCAATAAATTTTCTCGTAGGGTGAACCATTTCGGAGATACTCTTTGTTATGTGTGTGAGTTTCGAAAAACAAAGCTTTCGTAAAATGGAACAGCGTTATTCATTTTTTTTATATGTTAAGTGTGTAAAGAGAACGGAATCTCAAAGCTTTAAACATCTGACTATCGCACAAAGCCTACTGTATTCTAACATTCACCTTGCCCCTACAAGAATATAAGCAATAAGATAATTTGTACAAATGTTTATCTCAACTAACACGAAGAAGATATAGGCATAAGAGTTTGTAAGAATGGTTATTACAAGAGTAGAGAAAGTCATGTGAGTGCAACACATCAGATTTTTTGCCTTAATATTCCTCTTTTGTAGTATAGCTTTCACGGTATCGTTCATGGATTTTGCAAAACGGTTAATATAAATATCTACCAATTTCTTTAGAAACATTGCTTGACATTCTTTACATAGAGAATAATCTACTAATCTACTTATACATTAATTCATTTAATTAATTTCGATCTCACACCATGCACACTTTCCAATAGATACTGTTTTAGACATTGATCTACAGACATTTTTATGTCTGCTGACAGACAATTAACTTAATTAGTTGGATGTAATAGAGAAGTGTACTCATAACTGTTATTGTCAATGTGAACTTCGTCATGCAACATTCATGTTTCATGAGTGGATACTTTCATCTTATAGCCAATGTGTAGAAAATTATTGTTTTCTTGAAATGTGATGTTTTAATCAGGAAAACTAAAAAAAAAATGTCTTAACTTACACCGTATTACGCACCCAGTACTAGAACAAGTGTACATAATAATCTGAAGATGTGCATAACTCAAACTTTGAATTTTCCTTTAGCTGTTAATTTTTCAAATTGCTGTCGCCATAACAATAAGGAACAAAATGAGTTTCAAATTCTCAAACATATAACTTCCCCTGTTATCACGTAAGATGGCTTTGGACTGACTAAATAATTGTTAAACTTTACATGACGTAATGGGCGCATATTTAAGGTTGCATGAATCTTCTGGGATGTACTCAATTTCAGACATCGGTACCACCTTCATTTAGCACTCTGTTAATAGCATTGAATGTCTTGAATCCTGGGGTTTTCTGCAAACTGGAAGCGAGCTTATCCTTCACTGCAGCTCCGACTGGCTCTTGCACACTTTCCGGCCAAGTGACTACAGAATGAACATCAAAGACGTCCGAGAGTTTTATAGATGTTTCCAGAGATTTAATGGGACGTATAAGTGCGAAAAATTACTCTGGATGTAGGCAACATCATTTTTAAGCTTCGTATCACTAAATGATTGCTTTGCTGCTTCTACATAAACTGCATCTTCGGAATAAAAATGCTGTAGTACTTGTTTCAGAGTCAAAATTCTTCTCATAATAGCTCGCAGAATCAATCCAGCTCCCATTTCGTTAGAATTGGTTAAAGAGGGAGTGAAAGCTCAAGAAAAAGTTCTTTGAATTGATCTGCTCTATTGTAAGCCTTTAAAAATACCTTCTTTGTATTTGAAATCAGTATGTCAACATTAGGCAGTTTATATCGAACCAGTTCTAATGTGCGATGGAGTGCATGCACAAGGCATGTGAGGTGTAACATTTTAGCATATAAAACTTGCAAAGCGGTGGCAGCTTCGCATATGCATGGTACTGCATCCATCACTAGAAGGAAGATATTCCTGTGTTTCACCCAATCAGGTCATAAAAATCCCATTGCATCACTAAATAATTTGGCAGTGTTTTGATGGTTGTATTTTGGTAACACCTCATAAGTTAAAAACAGAGGCTTCACTATCACATTTCCAATGTGTTTTTCCTGAATACCTGTTGTCTCGTCAATTGAGACCCAAATGGACCCTCGCCTATTTCCAGACGAAGTGAGTAGGTTATTTCCATGTATAAGTCAGGTACATAGTTGTTTCTGATTTTTTTTTTTTTTTTTTTTTTAAATTCCAGATAGGGATATGAACACAAGCCATAGCACAGCACAGATCGCGTGCAAACAGATTTCTGAGGTCCTGAATGTTTCTGAGCTGGAGGTTCAGTGAGTAGCAGCTGCTTTTGAGACGTGGTCTTCGAAGCACGAGCCCGATGATATGATGTGGATAAGTGTTGCAAGACTTAAAAACGTTGAGAACAAGGTACGTTCTTCTCACAAACCTAGCAGAAAAGTAACTATTGAAATTCTTCGGTACACAGCATGTTTTAGTACAATATTTAAATTGAAGTTAAATGCTGAGGTGACACGAGGCATAGTTACTGTTCAGTGCACACACGCTAGTTGACACATTGTTGAGATGGCATGACTTGGACATGCAGTGGTAAGATCCGCGTCATATGACAGAGAAACGTGCAAACGGAAACAAACGGACAGTGAGATTCAACACAAAGCATTTTTTATTGTCTCACGCTTCTAGCATGTGTATTTTAAATGAATAAAATTTCAACTAAGCAAGGAAATATAAAATATGTACTCAAGAGAAAAATATGTAAATATATCTACATTCAAATTCACATTTTTAGGTCTTCGTTGTCATGAAACTCCAACGTATTATAATTTATCTTAATTTTAATAGTAATAAAGATTAATAATAGTAATAGTAATAGTAATAATAATAATAATAATAATAATAATAATAATAATAATAATAATAATAATAATAATAATAATAATAATAATAATAATAATAATAATAATAATAATAATAATAATAATAATAATAATAATAATAATAATAATAATAATAATAATAATAATAATAATAATAATAATAATAATAATAATAATAATAATAATAATAATAATAATAATAATAATAATAATAATAATAATAATAATAATAATAATAATAATAATAATAATAATAATAATAATAATAATAATAATAATAATAATAATAATGTAAGACGAAGCTTTCACGGCGAAGTTATTAATCATGGTTTCACGGGTGACCAGCCATGCTATCACATGACTTTCTCTACTCTTGTACTAACAATTACTGCAAACTCTTATCCCTATATCTTTTTTTGTGTTAGTTGAAATAAACATTTGCAGGAATTACTTTATTTACTTATTTCCTTGTAGGTGGAACGAGAATATGGGAATACAGTAGGCTTTGAGGGATAGTCAAATGTTTTAAAGCTTTCAAATTCCGTTTTTGCACGGCTAACATATAAAAAATTGAATAACGTTGTTCCATTTGACAGAAGTATAAGTTCTCCAAAATTCACACAAATAACAAGGTCTAGCTCCGAAATGGTTCACTCCACAAGTAACATTTATGTAGACATAAATTGTGTGTTTTAGCGAGATCTACATCTCTTGTGTATTAAGGTTTGTTCTATCCCGTACGGTTTACCAGCTATACAAAAGTCATCCAGAGTAAATAAGACTACATGGGATACAGCCAAAAAATTCCAGATATACATTTCATTTTTTTCATAAGAATATATCAAACATATGCACTCTAATCAAAATCTTTAGAGCCATTTTCAGGAAAATCGAAATTTTCGAAAAAATTTCCATGTAAAGGGTAGTTTAGAATGGAGGAAATTTCTTCAAAATCTTCGTGTCACATCCTTGAAGGACATTAAACTTGAACATCAAATTTGACTTTTAACCGTCTTTTCGTTTATGAGTCCATAGGCTGCAGACACATACACATAGAACTCTTTCTAAAAATGCTTTTTTTTTTTTTTTTTTTATTTAGGGAGCCTCAAAACACATAATTCCGTTGAAATCTCGACATCGAACTTTTGGGTGGAATACAATACTTCCTACTATACTATACGTAGCAGAGAAAGTAAAAATGTGGAGCCTAAAGCCATACCAAACCCCACGGCTATCATCATGAACTGAATAAGCTATAAACTGCCATTCCAAAATCATTGCCGTCTTCAGGAAACATTGATTTTTATAATTCAGCTCCAGAAGCTCGATGTACCTTGAATCTAGTGCTACGAACGGTTGAATCAAGAAAGCCTGTGCTTTTCCAAAGTAATAATCGAACCCGTTGCGCAAATTCCATACTCCAGTGTTACTACTTATGCATTTCACCCTTTCGTGTTATATTTGTTCCTGTTCCACTGGGTTGTCATACAGGTTTACTTTTGAGTTTTACTTTTTGTTTAAATAACTTAAAGGGTTATTTCAAGTAATAAATGCCTGAAGAAGATCCAGCACCGATACTGCAAACTACTGTATATATTAAAAGATGCAATTTCTTCATTTATTTATTATTTTGGCTATTATGAATAAAACAATTGCGGAAACTACAACTCAGGCCTTGTATGTTATAATTTAAAGCAGTGGCGGCTGAAACATGTATCCATTGGTCGTGCCAACAACTTTCCCCAAATACTTGGTTTTATAATGCACAACGACGGCGACTACCACTACCTCCACTACGACTACCACTAACAATAACTTATTTTCTGCAATTTTGTCCATAACGACACTAAGTTCTGCTCTATTTTCATACAGTGTCTGTACACCACGAGGATGAAAATTCCATCTTATTTTAGATAATCTAGGTAATCCTTTCTTTCGTGCATTATGTTGTCTAGCATTTGTGTTGTCTGTGGAGACTTAGTGAAAATAAATACAAATTCCAGATAAGTGTGAAAAAAACTTACGAATTTGGCTATTTATTGAGGATGCCTTGGCCATTGTAAGGATCATTTGACGAATGAAATTTGCGTATGGATTTTTGTCGCGAACAATTTTGTATACATCTCTGATGCTCCCGTTTTTATCCAGCATCGTAACTTTGTGCTATTGTTTGTATTTTGACCTAGTATGGTTTATAACTCCTTAAAAATGGTTCATCATGTCTTTCTGGCATATTAAACGACCAAAATCTTTCTACAGGACAACCCTGAACAATGTACCGCAATAGCACTACCAGGTGTAATTGATATGGCGCATCTGTTGTTTCATCGTTTATAGTGGTAGCGTAATCAGCTTTGTTGATTTCTTGAATGGCATCGTGATATACCTGTAGCATGCATTATAAAAAGTCATTCTGTATAGTTTTGGATGTTTCCTGAATGCAATGGAAGATAAGTGTAACTTAAATTCCCATTCAGCTCAGCATTTAACTGGATTAATTCTCGTAATACGCCTTTATTATTTGAGTAATCTGTCTCATCGTGTCCGCGTAGTCCTAATTCTAACTTTTCACACAATCGTCTGCAATTGATTACATTTAGCACATATCTGTGTCTGTCTACATGTTCGTTACGCTTGAGGCTGATATTGGGCGTCAAGTTTACCTCGGATGTCTGTGCTACCTAGTACAGTTAAGTTCATCACATTGTCATATGTACTGCTTGGATTTTTAGCTGATCTTAATTTTTTCCGATTCACCAACAGCACGGCTCCGAATTCGTAACACAAGAACTACTCCTTCTCACACTTTACCGCTATTTATATCTCCCAGGCACTATTCTGGAATCTTCAGGAAAGTTCAGCTATTATTGCGGTGAAATACAAAGCAGAGAATTCCAGAGGTCTCTATCCCTTTCTCTCTTTTGCGGTAGTGCCGACAATAATGCGATGGACGACACTGCTCCCTCCTCAAGGCTGGTCGTTAGGCCAGGTAGGCGACTGGCTGGGTCCCCCCTCCCCAGTGCGGCAATCAGTTGCGGTGGGCGCGGTGACACTACACACAAAAAAGTGTAACTTCATCTGGACTAAGGCAAACAGCAACTAATGCCCATGCTCTGTTTTCAAGACCGTTGGCAACAGAATCCAAAATGCAGTGGGCATACATGGGGATGAAGCCTGTGTTTGGTGCTAGCAGACAACTTTCGCCCTTTGGTGTGATTGTCACACCCAATGCATCAAATCTTGTCTGATTATTTTCTGGTTTTTTATGTAGCAAAGCTCTAACTTAACAGTAAACTATAATTATTTAGAACATTACAAAAAACCAGAATGCTGAGTTCAGTTAAAATGCATCAGAATAGTCCCCTTTAATGTGGAAATTAATTGGAAGTTAATACAGTAGAACCCTGCTAATCCAAACCATACACATCTGAAATTCTGTATAATCCGAACACAAATTTAAAGCTTATTTGTAATGTAGAAAAAGCATTTTTACTATAGGACTGATACTCATCATTGAAACTACACACATCGGAACGAAATTTTTATTGGACAAAAATGTTTTGCTGATCGTTTGCTATAAGCAAAGTCTGTAAATAATGCATTTAGTCACCGTTATACAACAATTTCACATTTACTTAGGTACTGTACCAGTAACAATCACATTTTATGAAACAGTAATTTTCACTTAATTTGCAAAATTGCTAAACTTTTTTTGCCGTAAAGAACTAAATCTGCCAATTTTGTAGCACATGCCCCCTTGTCAAGTTACTTAAGCACTTCCAGTTTTTCCTTTAATGTACAGAAATTATGCTTTCGTTTGGTTGACATCGTAATTTACGGTATACGGAACAGGTGTTTTGTTCTGTATTAATTTATACCACCATTAATACATGCGATCAACTAAGTCCATGGGTCAGAAGAATACATTGTCCTTATATTGACTACAATATACAACATAGTAGTGGAAGCAAAAACGCTATATGGGAGTGAAATTTGTGTCTGGAGGGTGGATGGGAAGCTGTGGATGCAGTACACATGATTTTTTGTTGAGAAATTTTGGGACTACCAAGCCCCACAGCAAAGGAATTTGCTCAAATTGAAATGGGCAGGGTAGGAACGAAAGGTGTGGTTACGGAGAGAGCAAAGTTTTGGTTTAGAATTCTCTATCTAGACAAAAAGAACTTGCTAAGACAGTGCTTAGAATATCAAGAAAGGAGTTTAAAAGGTACTGGATGGTGCTACAGTATACAATATAACCCGGTAAGCAATGGTATGGGAGAAACTTGGAAAATGAGGGGAAAAAATGTAAAGAGTTTTTGGAAAGGAGTTAGGAGAAGTTTGGAAGACATGGAAATACAGTGTTTGGGGACATTGCTGGAAAAAGATCATTAGAATCGTACATTACAATTAAAAGTATATGCGAAAGAAAAGTAAATATAAACAAACTAAATAAAGAACAGAGAGAGGGTATAGCATGGGTGAGAGCGGGTGTGTGGAAACTGAAGGGGGTGAGAAAAGGATTTGCGCAGAAACAGTACCCAATATGCGGGGAAAAGAAGATTTAGAGCACATTTATGAATGTAATGGGACAGAGCTTTGGAGAAAAGAATGTATTAATGAGAAATGGCTTAAAAGGGATAGGAAGGTAGCATTAATTAAAATTTTCAGCAAAGACTATAAAAAAGCTGGAGATTTTTTAAAGTGAAAAAGAAATGGTATTGGTCAGTGAAACAAATGTAGCTGGTAGAAATGGTATAAGGATTATGGTAGGTTAACAGTCTGGGCTGAACACTTTAACATATTCCTTGTATCTATACATGGTGGAAGGTACTGCTTCGGCCATAGGTTAACCAGGGATTCTACATGATGAGCGTAACAAATATGTCCAATACAATTTTTGTCAATAAAGAAATATTTCCCTGGAAAAAAAAATTTGTGTCAAACATTTGGAGTCACCTAGCTCCTTGATGAATGGATATAAGCTGGATATACTTTCTATTTGCTGATGATACAACACTATTAATTTCGAATAAAAGTTTAGATGGACTTAAAGAAACCTTGCATCATATAACAACATTAATGCAATCTTGGTTCAATGCAAATGGTTTGCAACTAAATGTTAATAAAACAAATATTGTAAAATTTACTACCATTAATGCCGCACAGCATAACTTTGCAATAGACATACATGGTAACTCTGTTCAAGATTCAAATGCTTCTAAATTTTTAGGTATACAAATTGACAAGCACCTAAATTGGAAAACCCACATAGATGAAATTGCCCCTAAACTGAGCTCCGCATGCTATGCATTACGACTCTGTCCTCCTTCAGTGATGCTCATACATTAAAATTAGCTTACTCTGCGTACTTCCACTCGGTAATGAAATATGGTATACTCTTTTGGGGAGGTTCAACAAATTCAAAGAGAATTTTCATCTTACAAAAAAAGGCCATCAGAATTATATCACACTCTCATCCACGAACATCGTGTAGAAGCATTTTCAAAAACCTAGAAATATTAACCCTTACCGGAGAATACATATATTCACTGATGAACTTCTACATAAAAAATAAATACTTCACTACTGATTCTGACATCCACAATATCAATACAAGATCTAGATCTGAACTTCATATACCATCAACTAACCTCACATGTGTCCAAAAAGGAGTGCATTACCAATGTATAAAAATATTTAATATGCTACCTAATGAGTTAAGGACCTGTAATGTTAAGGTATTCAAAATTAAGCTAAAGGAATATCCTGTTAAGCATTCATGCTATACCATAAATGAATTTAACAACATCTAATGTAACCATTAGATCATTTTATGTTTATAATATTAATCCTGTTTATTGTAAATATTGTATAACATATTGACATGTTCCACATCCTGTTGCCAAGGCAAATTGTAGGATCTATGGAATGCAAATAAATGTATGTATGTATAAATGGTTTACTATTTGACTCGCGCAAACACTGTGTGAACAATGTTGTAATGCCTTTTTATCTTCATTCAAAAGAAATTTAGCCACAATTTAATGTTGAAGTGTCATGCAAAGTTTAATTTCTGCGTGAAATATGGCAATGTCGTGGGCCAGTCCAAGCACCAAAATTCGGCTGCCTGGGGGAGCTACCACTTCACGGTGTGAGGGTCAGCAGAAGAAGGACGGGTTAAGGTATAACTTTCTGCAATATGCAAGAATTTAGCTTGCGATCATGAATCCATTCAGATCAAGGAAGTACTTAGACATGGTACTACTAATTTCAGGGGGAAATTGCCCTTAAGAATAAAAAATAAATAAATGGACACAAAAATAGGAAATACAAAATAAAATTAAAAACATAACAATGAAATCATGTAAATAAAGAAAGATGGTATCTTCCTTTCATAGAAGTTTGAAAACAGTGTTGTAATTAATTTAATTTAAAAGGTGAGTTAATTAATAACACTGAACAACACTCACAACATATTCTTCCGGGACGCGTTTCGAAGGTTAACTTTCCTCCATTATCATTATTGTCCGGTTGATAATGGAGGAAAGTTACCTTCGAAACGCGTCCCGGAAGAATATGTTGTGAGTGTTGTTCAGAGTTATTAATTAACTCACCTTTTAAATTAAAAAGACAGATGTTCCCACTCCTCCTCACTCCTTACCTAGCGAAACAAGCCACTCTTTTATCTCCAACTTTTCAAACAGGAACAAAACCAACAAAGTTAATGTCTTTTGTGAACTGAAATATGACTCAGTATTAAGAACTTTTAAGTAATAAAATATAAATAGACACACATAATCGGTATAAACGACATAC
The DNA here is from genome assembly GCA_030765045.1 of Tenodera sinensis. Lineage (NCBI taxonomy): Eukaryota > Metazoa > Arthropoda > Insecta > Mantodea > Mantidae > Tenodera > Tenodera sinensis. Next base: position 54,337,414 of record CM060963.1, on the reverse strand, counting down.
TTTTTCAGTATTTCTTGTAAAGTGGTTATAAATGCATTTAGATAGGCTTATTGAATTTATTTTAAAATACTGACTGGTATTTGTGTTCTATGTTAAATAGTACTTGTAAATGTATCATTAGAGTATATTAACTGTGCTTCAGTCCTTTATTAGATACGGATTTGGTTTGTCTTAAGTATAGAGAAACTCCATATTATGTATACTGTAAAGGATAGTATCATTGTCATGTTTACTTGTAGAGAACAATTTCATTTTGCTTGTCTTCTTATTTAGGCGCCTTTGTGACGACAGCTGCAATTCATGACAAAATCATTCGTTTTCTTTCAGCGTGATAATCTACAGAAGAGGAAAATTGTTTTAGAAAAATCTGATGTGCTGCACTCACGTTACTTTCTCTGCTCTTGTACTAACCATTCTTACCAACTCTTATAACTATATCTTCCTTGTGTTAGTTGAGATAAACATTTGTACAAATTATCTTATTGATGAGATTCCGTTCTCTTTGCACACTTAACATATAAAAATCTGATGTGTTGCACTCACATGACTTTCTCTACTCTTATACTAACCATTCTTACAAACTCTTATTCCTATATCTTCTTCGTGTTAGTTGTGATAAAAACTTGTGCAAATTATCTTATTGCTCATTTCCTTGTAGGTGCAAGGGGAATATGAGAATACAGTAGGCTTTGAGCAATAATCAAATATTTTCAAGCTTTGAGATCCCGTTCTCTTTGCATGCTTAACATGTAAAAAAATGAACAAAGATGTTCCATTTCATGAAAGTTTTAAGTTTTCCAAAACTGACACAAATAACAAGCAATATCTCCAAAATGCTTCACTCTACAAAAAAATTTATTTAGACATAAATTGTGTATTTTAGCAACATCTACATTTTTTGTAGACAAAGTCTGTCCGCCTTTCTTTCAGTCAAGACTGCAAATAGCTGCTGCACTATTAGGTTGTGCTGATAATATCTCAGACACACCCACACTCTCGACTGGGCCAAGGTGCTCTCACACTCACATAACTTTCTCCACTCATTCTCATAATACTAACTATTCTTACATAAACTTATTCCTATATCTTCTTTACGTTAACACACCTAAACATAACAGGGGTCTCCGTCTAAGGGATATGTGAATGGCGACCACAAGGTACCCAAGCTGAGCAGAACATTACTTCCACTTACTGGTGTTTTGCTCCTCACTGTAGCTTTTCTATCTGACCTTACCTTGGTCATCTCTTGTTCTCTTCCGACCCCGATGCTATTAGGGTTCCCGAGGGTTAGAGAGTCTTTATTTTTCCAACCTCTCCATTTCTCTAATTTCTCTATAAAACCTCAATCCCTAACATGCTGACCTGTCATGGCATGTAATACGTCCTCTGATTGGTAATCAGAGGATATGGCCGGTGAATTTATTTTGTTAATTCTCCCGGTCAGGTCAGTGAGACCCGTAAACCAACGACAGGTGTGGTCCTCCAGACATTCTGGGGGTTGTGAAGGAGCGATGTGACCACCAAAACATAAAAATATGGTGCTCTCTAAAAGGCGGTTACTATACTGCTATTGCTCTATCAATATATTAAATATGGGAGAGCAAGAGGATTAATGACTTCATTGTCAGAAATCCAGCATTAGCTAACAACAATATCTTTTGTATAGTATGATGTGGTCTATCTCTAATGGTTCACCAGTTATGTAAAAGTCATCCAGAGTAAAAACGACTACAGGGGCTATAGCCAGCAAATTCAAAATATACATTTCATTTATCATAAAAATATCTCAAACATGACATTTTAATCAAAATCGTTAGAGCCATTTTCAAGAAAATAAAAATTTTCCATGTAAAGGGTAGTTTAGGGTGGGGCTATTTTCTTCAAAATTTTCGTGTCACATCCTTGAAAGACATTAAACTTAAGTACCAACTCTGGTTTTTAACCTACTTTTCGTTTTTGAGTTATCCTGTCCACACACACACACACACACACACACACACACAACCGCATGCACGCGTGCGCACACACACACACACGTACAGACCTTTTTCTAAAAATGCTTTTTTTTTTTTTTTTGGATTCAGGGGGTCTCAAAACATATTTCCGGTGAAATCTCGACATCAAATTTTTGGGTGTAATACAATACTTCCCCTACTTACCAGTAGAGAAAGTAAAAAAATGAACGATGTTCCATTTCATGAAAGTTTTAAGTTTTCCTAAACTCACACACATAACAAGGAATATCTCTGAAATGGTTCACCCTACAAGAAAATTTATTTAGACATAAATTGTGTTTTAGCAAGATCTACATTTTTTGTATAGTATGATTTGGTCTATCTCTAACGGTTTATCAGTTATGTAAAAGTCGTCCAGGGTAAATACGACTACAGGGGCTATAGCCAGAAAATTCAAGATATACATTTCATTTGTCATAAATATATCTCAAACACATGACATTTTAATAAAAATCGTTACAGCCATTTTCAAGAAAATAAAAATCTTGAAAAATTTTCCATTTAAAGTGTAGTTTGGGTGTGGCTATTTTCTTCAAAATCTTTGTATCGCATCCCTGAAAGACATTAAACTTAAATACCAACTTTGGTTTCTAAGCGACTTTTCATTTTTGAGTTATGGTGTCCATAGAGTGACAAACCTACAGACACCAGAGTGGCAGACACACACACACAGACCTTTTTCTAAAAATGCTTTTTTTGTAGTAGTAGTAGTAGTAAGTAGTAGTAGTAGTAGTAGTAGTAGTAGTAGTAGTAGTAGTAGTAGTAGTAGTAGTAGTAGTAGTAGTAGTAGTAGTACTAATAATAATAATAATAATAATAATAATAATAATAATAATAATAATAATAATAATAATAATAATAATAATAATAATAATAATAATAATAATAATAATAATAATAATAATAATAATAATAATAATAATGAGGAGGAGGAGGAGGAGGAGGAGGTCCACTATTAGGAAAATCTGTATCCCTTTATGTCAACATTGTTTTACCCTAAAATACATGGTTTTGATTGATTCATTCTTCTGCTGTCTTAACTATTAAAAACTACATCTTCATTATTTGAACGAACGTGCCATTTCAATTATATTTACACCTTTCAGGCATGACATATAGACGAGTTTGTGACTGCTCCACTGGTAAGTAAACGATTGCTTTGTTGATATCTGATGGCACATGCTGGTTGGGTTGAACATAAGTCGCTAGTGTGTGCAAGAACTGATCCTATGCACTGGACCAGTTCTGTTTGTCTTAGTGCAGTGCTGGCACACGCTGGTCATGTTTCGTTTACAAAGGTTGACAGCCAGTCGCACGCCAGCCAGGTGTTTTGTTTATATCTGAGGCAGTATTGACCTGGAAGCACGCACTGCTCGGGTACCACACAGGCCGTTGGCGTGTGCGAAGACAGCACAGTGTTGCCATTTACACAACTGAAAAACTTAAATTTTTACAAAACTATTAAACCTGCAAAATGAAACTTAGCATTTTATGTTTCTTACACCTGCTTCTATTAGACAGATTATTCTGGCCGAAGTAGTACCTTCCACCCTGTATATGTAAAGAAGCTTAGTACTAATAAATAAATAAAAATATTGAATACATTGTCCTTAGTTAAATATGTCATTATGTTGTGTGTGGTAATTGCAAAGTTGTCACTTCCTCACATCACTACGCTATGTTACATTGTAGTTGCTACTCCTATAGCTCAATTTATACACATTCTTTTTGTTTTTCAGGTAATCTGAACATTTGCCAATCCAAACAGACCACACTCCCAACTAATTCAGATTAGCGGGGTTCTACTGTATACCATTCTTAATAAATGTAGTCATATGTACTGGAATATATGTCTTTCTTTACCCTCAGAAAATGTCAGGGCTGGAGATACAGAAGTGGTATGTAGAAATGTTCCTTTTTTGCTGATGCACATTTTTATTGATAGCCAAAATCAATGCAATTTCTCACTCAGAAATTAACCTTAATTTCTCTTCCTCTGTTCCATTTTAGTTCTGTATTATACTTACCAAGATTGCACATTATACAGAAAAGCCCAAGTTTGAGTAAAAGATCTGTAAATAAATCCTCTGAATGTAATATGGCAACTTACATAGGAATATATGCCAGAAAAACAAGTATATATGAAAAAACAATACGATCTGCAATTTAGTTTTTAAATTCACATACTTTTCTATCTTTCATGACAGTTCATTACATAACTTTAACATTTGCTGAAGGAGATAAGGTGACTAAAATCAAAGTAATTTATTCTTTTAAGCTTATCTGTACATCACTGAGGTTTATGCTGCAACAAAATGATATCTACATAGTAAATACTGAGGTCCTAACTGTGTTAGAGCCCAAGTTGAACACCAAATCCAGGTCCTTTAGGTTCCTCCGTGAGAGATGTTAATCCTCCAAGAGGCTCTGATGCAAATCGCCCACTCCTGCAAAGATAAGGCAGCTATGGTAAACTATTTACTAGTGCAAAATTCATATACTAGAAATTCTATCCACTTGAAGGATTTAATGAAATATTACGAGAGGCGTCTCAAAAGTAAGTTGCACTATGTTTTTAAAAAATAACAAAACGTTTAAATATTTTAAAAAGGGTATATTTTGAAAGCTACATTCAGCACCTATTTTTTCACATAATTTCCTTAAACCTCAATACATTTTTGATACTGTGGTAAGTTTTTTTAACCCAATGTCAAACCACTCTCCCGCCAAACTGAACAGCCATCTACCCACTTCTTGTTTCAGTACTTCGTTATTTACGAAGTGCCTTCCCCCAAGAAATTGCTGCAGCTCCGGAAAAAGATAGTATTCACCCAGTGCAAGGCCAGGTGAATAAGGTGGATGACTGAAAACATCCCATTGAAACTGCTCAAACAGGGCTTGAGTTTCACGAGCAGCGTGCGGACGAGCGTTATCAAGGATCAGAAAAACTGTTTTACTCAACTTTCCCCTGTTTTTGTTTTGTATGGCTCTTGTGAGTTTTCTCAGCACCTCACAATAGCAAGTAGCTCTCATTGTGGTCCCACGTGGCAGCTAGTCGGTCTGGGTGGCTCAGTTGGTTAGATGCTGGCCTACTGATCCCAAGGTCGCAGGTTCAAATCCATCCCAGATCGATGGTTTTTAAGTGTGCTTAAAAACAACAGCTCCATGTCAGTAGATTTACTGGCATGTAAAAGAATTCCTGCGGGACAAATTTCCAGCACACCGGCGACGCTGATCCTTTCGTTTCCACACCATACTCTGTCTTTTGGATTCGGTTGTCCAGTGATGGATCCATGTTTGGTCCCCAGTCACTCTTCTGTCGAATAAGCCATCTCCCTCATTCTCAAAAAATTGCAATGAGGCATCAATTCTCTGCTCCTTGTGTTGTTCTGAAAGCATGCAAGGAACCCATCTTCCACACACTTACGACAGACAGATCCTCAGAAATAATCCAGTGAAGCGATGCACGGCTTATTTCAATATAAGGAGGAAGTTCAAACAAAACTGCATCAAGTGTAAGGCCCTGATATTGAACTTCGTCAGCAATATTCGGAACGTGTGAAGTGGAAGGTCGGGTGCTTCATTGCTCATTGTGTAATGTTATTCTCCCTTCAATGAACGATTGGCACCAACGAGAAACCATTTGTCTTGACATGACGTCTTTCCCATAAACACTGCACAACTCATGATGAATTTCATTCACACATTTATTTTTTCCTGTCAAAAAATTAATTACAGCGCAAACTTTGCAATCAGTGGTAGGATCAAGTGGAGTCTCTATTGTTACTGTCGTTTTAATGTCCAAACAATAAACTTAGGTGCCTAGGAATTTTACAGTGCTGCTATTACACCCATACCTATATTTCCTGGGACTTTCAGACCTTTCCCGTCTACCGCCCGGATTTAAAATAATAGTGCAACTTCCTTTTGAGAGGCCTCTCGTAGAAGGTAATATGTATTTTATCAGTATCATGCTTTGTTAGTATAAGTTCATTTCAACCTGATTTTGTGGAATTATTTGAGTCGATCTATAGACACTTAGTTTTACTCAAGTTACTTTTTATTCGGGTGGGTTTCAAAAACCATCATCTTCATTATCAACGGTTTCTCAATTGGTATTTACAGAGGAAGAATCTGTTGTAGTTGTGATTGTGCTGCTATCTGAATTGCTGGATGTAAACTTCAGGATGTCATCTGCTTGTGGTATTTCAAAATTCATGGCTTGGTGAACATTCTTCTTTATGCATATTTTTTTCCAAATTATTAGTTCAGCTGCAGTTTTTACATTTTAATCATATGAAATCCTGTTTTATGGTATGCTGAGTTGATCAGAAATGATGGGCTATGCTGGTTTGTCAATATGTTTATGTTTTATGTTCCTAATGTGTTCCTTAATTCTTGTTTCCCAGTTTCTTTTAGTTTGGCCAATGTATACCTGGAAACAGGACTGAAGGAACACACAATTCATTGAAAAGTTTCACTGTTTATATCAGTTTGTACTTATTAAGTGGAATTAATAAATCCTGTTTTGCTTGCATTGAATATGGGATTCATTGTGTTCTTACAACTAATACTTTTAAAATACAACTATAATACTACATGAATTTGCCTATTGTGTTGGTGCAGTTTTTTGAATAAAAGATTCTTAGTTATTATTTAAACGTCTTATCTCGCCTCACTGCGATGCCATTTGATGCAATCTTTATGTATTTCTTGATGATCAGCGATGAGCAATGAGAACTCTTCTTTTCACCTCGGGTCACAGCTCTGAACCCCATTTAAATTTGTGAAGTTATTTATTTGCACTCTTATAAAATATCACAATTATTAAGCTGTTATATTGTCACACGTTTTTCACTATTTTGTGCTACTTGGCAGGTCCGAAACTATATATTTTTCAATTTCTCTGATTATTGGCAAAAAATGGCATTTATCTTGCATGAACATGTCAATCCAAGAGTATCTGGAAAATTATCTTATACACTATCATGACAATGTCATTTGACTATTGTTTCCCTCACAATACCTTCTTATGACGTTGTCATGATGTTATACATTGCGTATAATGCGTGATATAATTATTTTGAATTTGCCAGGAAAATAATGTCAATTTACATTTTAAAACCCTTAACATGGTATGGCACAAGGTGATCATTAATTGTATAAACATAATTGAAATGTCGAAGTAGACAATGATCACCATCTCAATAACTTTATAATTAACCATATAAAACAAAAGAGGAATACTAAATTAACAAGATCAGCTGATGTTTGATATGATTTGAAGCTTTCCTGGCGACGAACATATTCAAGTTGTTCTCGGGCTTCGAGCCAGGAGTAGTGATGAAGAGCCATCAACTCTCAGCTCGATTGACCGCCAACTACTGGATTCCTTCTGGCAGTTATCTTCGAGGCTCTCACCAATGATTGGGATAGGGTAGACCTATCTACCTTTGCACAAGGCCACACCACGCTTCTCCGGAGCACCAAGAAACAGACAAGGAAGTTCGACTCATTGCTGCATTCCAAGGAGGCCATGCCTCCTCTACCATCCGACCGGCTCATAGTCAACCTCACGCTTGGATTTAGACGAAGCCACTATCTCCGTGCTGTCCAAAGGTCTAAACTTTGCGCCAACACCGAGAATTCTTCCAGTGGCTGATATCGTCAGCGGGGTGGAATCCGCTATACAAGAGCTCACGGTAGATAGCGCTGAAGAAATACGCACGGCAGTGGCCGCTGCTATCACGTGCACCTCGCTTCCTAAGCCGAATATAAACCGAGACGAAAGCATTGCGCTTAAGAGACTGCGGAATGACGAGAGCTTGGTCGTCTTACTGGCAGATAAGGGGAATGCAACTGTGATCCTCCTCACAACCCAGTACATAGAGAAAATGGAGCAGCTCTTAGGCGATCCAGCCTACAGAATCCTCAGGAAGGATCCTACCACCTCCATAGTGCGACAGGCCACTCAGCTAATTAGAAGATCCAGCCTTACTCAGAAACCAAGCAGTTTATATCACCGTCGGGATCCAGACCTCCTAGAATGTATGGGCTCCCCAAGATCCACAAAACAGACGTCCCATTACGCCCCATTGTTGACGCCACGGGCATCCCTACATACCGACTGGCACGCCACCTAGCGGATCTGTTGCAACCTCTGGTAGGGGATTGCCCACACCACATGACGAACTCCACACAGTTCATACAATCCTTGGATAACATCACTACTGGTCCTTCTGATCTTCTCGTCAGTCATCATCCTGATGATGGGAGAGATGTACACTCCCGAAATGTTGATGGCTCTTCATCACTACACCTAGCTCGAAGCCCAAAAACAACTTGAATAAGCTGATGTTTGGTTTACATATTTCTTGGGATACATAACTATTTCAGTGTGAAAAAAATGTTCTAGTAACGTTTTGATTTTCTGTTTAAATTTTCTTCTGACTGTGTTTTATACTTGATGGACAATCTGTCATATAGCTTAATCCCATGATAAATTGAATTCTTACCAGACACTCCAATTATACAACTAAAAAGGCACTGTTTCATCTACTGTAGTGGTTAAAAACTATAAATATATATGTATTGATTGTTAATAATGTTGTCAATTGCCAAGATCATAGCAGCAGCAATGACTGACAGAATTTTGTCCTGCAGGACTTCTTTTATATGCCAGTAAATCTACTGACAAGGGCTTTTAAGCATACTGTGGTGGTTTTTTCATCAGTGATGAATTGGCAATTATCTCTAGGACATTAACGGGTTAGCGGATAAAAGATGACAAGGACTTACATATTATCAATTAATAATCAAGTTTCTGCCAAAATTAACTTTATTACAATGAAGTAGCAATATTATGACGAACCGTTTCGCTCTTCATAAATATAAGTGTAGTAAATTTTATAAGCTATTTGGTTTAACTTTGTTAGATATTCTTTGTAATTCTTACATACGCTAAACTCAATATAGTGTCTCTTGGTTTCTTAAGCTATTTCAATTTTTCTCATAGAATATTACTCAACTTAATTGTGTGAAGTAAACTGCAACGCTTCTGCAATAACCCTTGACAATCCACTCCTTGATTACATACTGCTGTTATGCGTAATCACTTAAATGTACGTCTATACTACTATGACATTTTCATAAGTAGTCTCTAGGATCCTGTACGTTATCTTCCTAGTTACATGGCTAACAACCATAATTTATCTTTTGTTATAAATAATAAATTTTCCTTACGATCGATGTTGGCCATTTTTTCTTCCACTGAATAGCTTCGGATTTGATACTGGCATTTACAAAATAGACACAATATTCATAAAGCAAGGAATTTACACATATTAAATGAAATGTTACTGTGAATTTACTCATTAGTTCACTTGGACACATAATTCCTGCTGCAACACTTACATACCATTGGTCTGGGCCAGGAATGAACCTTGGGATCAGTATACCAGCACCTAGCCAACTAAGCCACCCAGACCAACTCACCCAGTATATAATTCAATATCTTATTAAAATAAACAAAGTATAAGTTTCTCACAATATTAAAACTTACAGCTTTATTGACAGCTTTAAAACAGAAGTTAATTTAATTTAGTTTAGCAGCCAGTTCTTCTACATATATGTCCCATTTTAAGTACTCATCAACCAACATACAAGGGTCATTAGGTAAGTACTGAGACAACAAAAGCTAAATATTCATAGAAACTTTTTGTTTATTCCAGTTTCTAAAAATATTTCACTAGTACTGTATGCAGCGTTCCATCCTCTGAAACTATTTCTAAAACTGCCATGTCACTCAGTTTGTGACATTGCGGATAACTCTTCTTTGTATAATGAAACTGCTTCTTCAGGGCTAGAAAATCGGTGACCTCGAAGTCAGTTTTTCACAATAGGGAATGGGAAGAATTTGCATGGTGCTTGGTTGGGATTATACGTATGTATATGAGTATGTAATTCTGCCTCAGTTCCTTGTAGAAACTCCATTGTTACATTAGTGGTGCAAGAAAATGCCCCTCAGTCAATCTTTTTGGATGATAATTGTTATTTTATACCAACAGTAAGACGTTCGGTATGAAATAACAATTACCATCTAAAGGTTATTTAAGTAAATCCGGGATATAAAGTACTTAGGGAATTAAGTCCTTATCTCTGATGTGAGTGGTCTATGGGGAAAATACGAATCAGTTGGGGAATAGGTTAGAGCAGCAGCACGTGAAGCGGAAGATCTGTGGTTCAAATCCTGGCTAGTGTGAAAGAACAATTAATTTCCATTGATTAACCTTATAGTTGGCTAAACTATAAAGCCTGGGACTTAAGCACTTACAGCACAGTAAGTTCGTCATTAGGATATTTTATCTCACATGAATTTACCAGAAAAAATACAAGTGGGTTGGAGAATTTAACGTTGTGTCCATGATAGCTCAGTGGTTAGAGCAGTCAGATGGAGACCAGAAGATTCATGTTTCAAATCCCAGCTATGGCATAACATTTTTGAGTCTCATTCTACCCCTTTCCAACCTTGTCCTACACACAGCTAGTGTGGAAGAACAATTAATTTCCAGTGGTTGACCTTAGTAGTACAAGTGTTAGTAGCTGTTATAACAGAAATATTTTTCTGATAATGATTCAAATAATGCCAATTAACTGCATGAAGACAAACTGAACATTCCAATCACTTCTGAGAAAGCATAAATCCACAACAAATCTACGGATATGGCTACTTATGATAGGTTCTTCACAATACTCACCTAGGTCCAGGCTTTGGAGCACGATCATTCATCAAATCGTCCAGGATCTCCTCTGTATCCTTGACTGTCAAGTCCTCCTAGAGGGGAGAGCATTACATGAGTAACTCTAGACTGCTGATAGAGATAAGTCTTCAAAATATATCCCAGTAAGTTAGGTTTAGAAAGTGAAGCTAGAATAATAAACATCTGAATTTGTGCATATATATGTGAAGAATCTGAAACTACTTCATCCTACATTACAAAAGAGAATGTATACAGTGTGGAGTTTAACCTCTTGAGCGCTATGGACATAAAATCACATCCATTTAAAATGATGGATAAGTGTTATAGGCGTGTATACACGTCCTGTGCATTTGTGCATTTAACCCTTATTTATCCCTTATCTAGCTCAACTTATTTTAATTTTCCCTTTATGAAACATTTAACTAAAGCCTATATACTTTACTGGCTTTCCTTAATATGTTCATTCCGCAGTGATATGCCTCAAAACAGGGATAAACACACAAGGGCACATCTCCACATTTGCGAATTCCCTTCTTGCGGCACAAAACACTTTCAAGATGGGTGAGACTTCTTTGCTTTTGGCGGTATTCTTTTAGGATAATGTTTTCCTTGAAGTCTGAGGGGTGCAGGGGTTTTGGGCTTTCTACCCCCAGTATGAAGAGGCCTCTCAACATGGTATTGTTCAATTAGGCTGCGAGCTATTGATAGTGGGAAGTCCAGGTAGGTCATTGTCTTGCATGGGTTTAGAGCTCTCCAAATTATCAAACAATTGTATATGGTTATATCTAGTTGGTGCAAAAATACCTGTTTATACCACTTCTCACTTCAGCTACAAGCAGTAAACTATATGTATGTATTTCAAGAAAGAAACAAAAGGAGCCTGCTATCCAAATTACGAAACATGCATAAGGAAAAGTTGCAAACATGCTTTATTCTGAAGACTCATAGACCATGCATGCACTAGCGCTTTATTTCACACCATGCTTTATTTTGCTGATGCAGAGGCCACACATACAATGGGTCGACTACCGTTTCTTTCAGAGAACTTATATTAGATGTGTTCGACAGAGCAAAGTTAACTTTTCACCACAGTGAAACAAAATAGTGCCATTTCAACGTTTTGTAAATGCAACTCAACTTTCCTGATGACGTACATGTGTACTGCATATAACAAGTTTTATACCAGTTTTTGTTTCTATCTGACCTTACCTTGGTCATCTCTTGTTCTCTTCTGACCCCGATGCTATTAGGGTTCCCGAGGGCTAGGGAGTCTTTATTTTTCCAACCTCTCCATTTCTCTAATTTCTCGATAAAATCTTAACCCCTAACATACTGACCTATCATGGCATGTAATACGTCCTCTGATTGGTAATCAGAGGATATGGTTGGTGAGTTTATTTTGATAATTCTCCTGGTCAGGTCGGTGAGACCCATAAACCAACGACAGGTGTGGTCCTCCAGACATTCTGGGGGTTGTGAGAGAGCGATGTGACCGCCAAAACATAAAAATATGGTGCTCTCTAAAAAATGGTTACTATTACTGCTATTGCTCTCTTCAATATCATCAGTGAAAAATATTGGAGAGCAAGAGGATTAATGACTTCATTGTCAGAAATCCAGCATTAGCTAACAACAATAATTTAAATGCTAGCAGTTCTCAGCTTACAGACATTTTAAATGGCCATCGCTCAAGAGGTTAAATTCCCCAACCAGCTTGTGCTTTTCCCGTTAGACCAGAAGGAAATCTCACATCAAAAATAACTACCCCAAGGGTGACTTACTACTGTAATTACTTTATGTCCAAGGATATAAAATAAAAAATCTGATGTGTTGCACTCACATGACTTTCTCTACTCTTGTACTAATCATTCTTACAAACTCTTATTCCTATATCTTCTTCGTGTTAGTTAAAATAAACATTTGTACAAATTATCTTATTGCTTATTTCCTTGTAGGTGCAAGGGGAATATTGGAATACAGTAGGCTTTGTGCGATAGTCAAATCTTTTAAAGCTTTGAGATTCCGTTCTCTTTGTACACGTAACATATAAAAAAATGAACGATGACCCATTTCATGAAAGTTCCAAATTTTCCGAAACTCACACACATAACAAGGTATATCTCCGAAATGGTTCACTCTACAAGAAAATTTATTGAGACATAAATTGTGTATTTTAGCAAGATCTACATTTTTTGTATAGTATAATTTGGTCTATCTCTAACGGTTTACCAGTTATGCAAAAGTCGTCCAGAGTAAATACGACTACAGGGGCTATAGCCAGAAAATTCAATATATACATTTCATTTGTCATAAAAATATCTCAAACATATGACATTTTAATCAAAATCGTTAGAGCCATTTTCAAGAAAATCAAAATTTTCGAAAATTTTTCCATGTAAAGTTTAGTTTAGGGTGGGGCTATTTTCTTCAAAATCTTCGTGTCACATCCTTGAACGACATTAAATTTAAATACCAACTTTGGTTTTTAACCGACTTTTCGTTTTTGAGCTATGCTGTCCACAGACTGACAGACACACAGACGGACCTTTTTCTAAAAATGCTTTTTTTGGATTCGGGGGGCCTCAAAACATGTATTTCCGGTGAAATCTCGACTTTGAATTTTTGGGTGGAATACAATACTTCCCCTACTTACCAGTAGAGAAAGTAAAAAATAACAATTACCATCCAAAGGTTACTTAAACCCAGGGCATAAAGTACTTGTGATTGTCTCTCCTTTGGGGTGCTTATCTCAGATGTGAGATTCCCTTGTGGTCTACCAGGAAAAGTACAAATCGGTTGGGGAATTTAATGTCATACTGGCAAGTTGGCCATGGTAGCTTAGTGATTAGAGCAACTGCGCGTGGAATGGTTCAAATCCCGGCTATGGCACTGAATTTTTAAGTCTTGATTGCACCTCTTATAACATATGTTTCAGATAATCTGAGTTGTCTGGACATTATCTTCTACAGAATGCCTCACCATCCACTTCTCAAAGCTGTTTATAATTTTCTATCAGTTTATGTCTGTGTACAGTTCCAGTTTTAAATACTGATCTCTTAGATCTGAGAGATTAACACGATAACTGATGAACAAAGAACATTTTAAGCTACAGAGTAGGGCTATGATAGCATAAGATACTTTATTTGTCACATACATTTACATATTGGACATAGGCCCAGTAAACTGGAGACTCGTATAAACAGACACTGCAATGAAACTAGTTCAAAATGGAATTGACATGATCATCTTATTTCCATCTTGGTAAGATTTTCTTATTATTAGTGTACCATATTTACTTGTATAATGTCCCCATTTTGTGATTACCCCCTCCCCTATGATATTAAATGGTTTTCAAACAAAAGTAATTTTCATTGCAATTTTTGTGAAAAATGTGAGACATCCCCTGATCTTCAGAGATTTTGTTTTGTTAAGAGTTCCTAAAATACCCAACTGGGCATATAGGTACATCACATACCTGACCATTAATCGATCATTAGAGTGCATATGTTTCACACATGTACAAAAGCAACTATCATATTCCAAATTGTTTTAAACTTCTAGCAGCATTTGAGAGGTAGAATCAGAACTGAAAAGTTAAACCACAGACCCTCCACTCCCCAGGCAGTTCAAATCCTGGCTGTGGCATTGAATTTTCCAGTTCCGGTTCTACCTCTCAAACGCCTACACATGGCTTGTGTGTTTAAAAACACCAACAGTAAGTTTGCTGGTGTAAATAAATAATTCTAACATGTCATGGCAGACTTTACGAATGGTGCATTTGCACTATTAAAGCGTGATTTGCAACTGAGAAGTAAATCACACATCTGAGTCATTTATGAAACTAACATCCATAAAATTACACGAAATAAAAAGCTATAAAAGGATTACCTTTAAAAAAGCAATTCCTGCAGTGGCTCAACACCCCCAGAGTTATCATTGTCAACATTATTTCTGAACCGCCTTGGGAGCTGCTATCAGTGTCTAAATTTATCACAATACTGTCATGAATTATTTCAATCATGTCCACATTCCACATATTTTTCTTGCACTGTATCACATGTTTTACATAGTTTTTCCAATTGTCCATTGTAACATTTAACACACCTTGTATCATCAGCTCTTTAACTGTTGCTAATTTGAAATCCTTGTTCCTGGCAGCTGTGTATCTCTTAACCTGGCTCCAAACACTTTCGATGGGATTAAGTTCTGGGTGATAAGGAGGAAAGTGAAAATTGTGACCCAGCAGTTGTTTCTATTTTCTGATATGATATTGCTTGCAATATCGATTGCGAATACAGCATAATATTTTTACTAATTCAAACCTATTGCTGTCCTCTCTGAACAGTATGTTTTTGTTCTTTAACCAGGTCATTATGACTCTTCGTACTGTTTTTCTTGGCAGAATGGCAACTCGCATTATCCATAAGAATTACAGATCCTGGTGGAACATTCGGCAGAATCTGCATTGCAAAATACTTTATATGGGTGTGTCCATTTCTTTGTGGTAATCCTCGTGTTTCTTCCCGTCAAACAAAAGCATGGCACCAGGTACAAACCCTTCTTCAGAGCCATCATGTGAAAGAATAATCCTTTCACTTTTACCTGTTGGACACTTCATTCCTGTTGTTAATCCCTTGCTCCAGGCTTGTCTGGGAGTCTTAATAGTGGTATCGGTCCAGCATTTTGAAGTGGTTATTCCTGCATTTGCCCATGTTTTATTGGTGTATATTATTTTCCTCCCCTCTTCTTTGTATTTTCTTATCTGTTGCAAATATGCATACCTCCATGCAATAATGTCCTCGTGGTCAATAATTAAAGCATCACGTTTGTGCTTCATAGACTTGAATCCATTTCCAGTAGTAGTCTATGCAACGTAGACTTTGATATGTTAGAAATAGTTCATCCTCATCCATGAGGTGTTTTACTTTAACCAAAGTTGGTAGATCATTTTCTCCATAGAGGTTATGTGTGTCTTCTTATGGCTGCCTGTGTAAATGTGTCATAAATGTACAGGCGAGTTTTCTGCAGTCATTTGGACTTTTTTTGATTGTTGAAGTGATGTTTCCACTTTGTTTGAATTTATTTTTTACAGTAGCTGTTGTAGTAATACTGATTCCCGTGGCCACCGAAGTTTCAGATAATGCATCTTGTATGGGTAGTATTCTGTTGTATGTATTTTTGCTTCTGAAATATTAATACACATTCAGAACTATACACTGTTCACCCGAATTTAACGGTACGCAAACATTATAACATTCAGGAGACATCGCTTCCATTTTCACTGATCACACGACACACTAATGTGAAATAATAAACAACAGTTAATGCACATATCACTTTAACCTCCCAATGAACACACACACAAACATGTGGTAGAATATAACAGAGAGGTGGCAACTATGAGCGCCATATGCAGTTGCCACATTGTGCTTTAGCAGTTGAAAACCAATTGAAAGTTTAGTGAATATGGCAAAAAAATAAGCTCTGCATTTGTTTCTAGTGTTACATATAGAAGCACTTATACACTTAATCATTTCGTTTTGAGACAGAATATTGACTAATAGAAAATTGATCATGTAAATATTTTTGTAAGAGTGTGTAAATTTTTAATTCTTTTAATTTGGGTGTACCAGGGACTTATTTCTTTTGATAATACTCAAAATAGACAATGTCTTCTCAACTGTTTGAGTTCAACCAATGAGAACTGTTGCGCGGATGAATACATAAGAATGGCGGTGTTGCGTCATAGGACGCTCAGAAACTACTTTCATTAGCGTCTGTGACTTCAAAGTGTAAGGACGTATAATTGTTGATGGCGTGTGAATATGTGAATTACACACAAACTTTTAACCGGCATGGACGCTATCCAATTTTAAAAGTCGTTAATTAATTGTAAATATGATCAGAAGTGTAAATAACTAATAAATGTGTTTGTGAGAAAAGAACGTTGGCTTTTGCATTCCATTCTACGACCACCTTCCCTGCAGATAAAAGTGGCGTCGGCTATAACAAACTTTCCACCTTCTAGCAAAAACAATACTCATGCTGCTATATTCACGCTGATATATGTGTATCCCATTAAGAATAAAACCCCGCCACAAATGGCCTGCCCAACGTGGAGCGCGAATTTGGAGTGGAATGCAAAGTTGAGGGTGCGAAGTGCTAACAACAAAAGGACGCTATCTTATCGTGCAGGAGAAAGACGCCATTAGACCATCGTCTGATATCAACAAAACATCGATACACGGAGAATCAACGTGGGAAAAACACCGGAGATCATCTAGCGAAGCCAACTACCCAGGAGACGTAAATAACCGGACGAAGAACCAGCAGAAAAGAAAGTAGGATCGAAATTTTTTGTTTCTTTATTTTATTCCCATTGTGCATGTTTTTAAGAAGTGGAAAAGTAATAGGACTTTCAACATTAAGTGAATTAGATAAAGGAATTAAAATGTCGCGAAAAGAGATAGAAACAGGAGTGGGGGAAGGGGCAGATAGGCCTAGTTATCAGATAGGATTAGAGAGTGAGGAACAGGCGGAAATAAGCAAAGACCAAAGGTTAATGATGATGATGTTTGAAAGACTAGAACAGAAACTAGAACAAAATAAGGTAGAAATAGGTCAGAAAATGGAACAAAATAATGCAGAATTAAAACATGACATAGAACAAAGTTTAGGTCAGAAAATGAAACAAAATAACATAGAATTGAAACAGGATATAGAACAAAGTTTAGGTCAGAAAATGGAGGAAGTGAGAAAAGACTTAGAACAGAAAATGGAATTAGGTAGACAGAACCTAGAACAGAAAATAGAATTAGGAAGACAGGAGTGTAAAGAAAATATGAAAGTAATGGAAACTAATTTAAAATTAGTTCACAAAAACTTAAATGAAACAAAGGAAGCCTTAGAAGCTAGGATAGAAATGGTAGGAGATAGGATGGGAAAGATAGAATCAGAGATGAAAGAGAATAAAATTGTGTTAGAAGAAGAAATTGCTAGATGTAGGGATGAAATAACAGAATGTAATACAAATGTAGACTGTAAGATAACAAATGTAAAAGTAGAAATAACTGAGGAATTAAGGAAAGAGATTGAGGTAGTAAAGAAAGACATTATTAATGAAACTGTAGAACAAATTGTAATTCCTAAAATTAAGACAATGAATGATGTGATGCTTTCACAACAGGATGCTATAAATGATATGAAACAAAGCCACTTAGAAATAAAGAATGATTTAAAATCAATTTGTGAAGAAATGAAAAAAGGGAAAGAAAATTTGGCTAATGTAAATGATGTTGTGAAGGCATTACAAAGACAAGATGATTTAGATGTAAGTAATGTACAAGATGAGAGTTATTTGAGTAATGTACAAAATGTTGACTCACCATACAGAGAAAGAGGTTCGCAACCAAACAATGACACAACACATAACACATGTTACACCAACAGCATATTACATGAAATTACACCACCTACATTTGACGAGGAGAAGGGAGACGATCCAAAACTCTTTGTTAAAGAGATGGAAGAATACTTTAAAGTGAAAAGGATACCAAACGAGCTTAGGATGATGATAGTTAAGAAAAGCTTAAAAAACAAGGCATTAGAATGGCTCAGGTTAACACTAGCTGGTCATGAGTCTTATAGCTCATTCAGAAATTTATTCCTATCAAGGTATTGGGGCCCAGCTAAACAAAACCAAACTAGGGTAGAGCTAGCGACAGGTAGATACGATCCAGCCAAAGGGTTGTCATTAGTCGACTATTTCATGAAAGTAGCCAACAAAGGAAAGCTATTAGACCCTAACTTGTCGGAGGCAGAACTAATTGCTAGCATAACAAGACATTTCCCAGACACAGTGAGAACAGGATTAATTGTTGCGAGGCCAGTAGATTTTGCAGATATGATAGAACTGCTGACAGCCTTCGAAACACAAAATGGTCGGCCTAATGAGCATAGACATAGGAACGGTTACCCAAACTCACCCATCCTAAACCGGAACACGGCTACGAACAACCAGAGCGAAGGAGAACATACAAATACTAGGAGTACCCATGAAAGGGGGAGAGGGGCACACCATTTCCCACAACCACATAATCATGGCGAGAGGATGGAGAACACAAGACAGCGGTACCACGACACGATACCGAGGGGTGAATCAAGATACAGAACACATAGATATGATCGTGGAAGACCAGGAGACCGTACCCATCAAGTGAATCATATACGATTCTGTAGGGAATACATGAACAGCCATAGGCCGTCGTACAATAGGGGTTCACGTCAAAGGGGCAGAAACCAAGGGAACATCGACAACATAAGACAACAGGAACAGAATAAAAATGTGCCGGATAGGACCGATACTGCACAGAATACAGAAACTACGATCACCTCCAACGTCCAGGAAAACTAAGTACAAGTCAACTTTGTGTCCCGGAAGTTGACCTGTGTGGCAGTAGGGGCAACATTGACCAATGTAATGTAGGTACCTTGAGAAGACAGGCGAGTGAAAGAAAGGAGATAACCAATCCACCAATGATTAGGCTGAAGGTATGGGGTATCGAATTGCCAGCAATGATAGATACAGGAGCCAGCACATCAGTATGTGACGAACAGCTGTTCCAGGAACTGATAACTAAAAGGAATGCTGAATTCTTGCCTGTGTGTGGAGTATATTGCAGCACCGCAATTGGCAAGAAGAAGGAACATGTTAAATACCAGGTAAGGCTGGTAATTGAAATCGGAAGTTGGAAGTTCGATTTTATTGCCCTAGTAATACCAAGATTAACAGCTACCCTAATCATTGGCAGTGATTTGCTTAACCTTTGGAGGTCGGTAATTAACTATGACCTACATGAATTTATCATTAAGGAAGGAGCCTCAGAATGCACTGCGAAGTTCCTGGAGGAAGAAACATGCCAGGAGGAACCAGACCAGACAGGGATCCATCCGGACGAACAATTCTTTGTGGAGAACATCAATGTCCACGAGAATAGGTTGGTAGACCTAAGGGTCAATAAGAAGAAAACAGGTTGGACGAGCGATGAAGAAACTAACGTTTGCAGCCATTGGATCTGCACAGAAGACGAATATGTTGCCTGGGACAACTACCAACCTGAACCACTACCAACAGATGGAGAAGAATCGATGCTACAGCTAATCGATGAAAAGGTCTGGGGGGCACATGGCATCTCTGAAGAGGAAAGAAGCCAACTTAGGAAAATATTGGTTAAAAACAGAAAAGTTTTCGATAAAAAGCCAGGTACGTGTAACAAGTACGTACATACTTTCACAGTAACAGATATAACCCCCTATTCACACAAATCCAGGCCCATCCCCAACTCCATTAGGGAGGAAGCTGACAGAGTAATCCAGAGAATGTTAGCAGACGGAATAATAGAGCCGTCGGACTCATGTTATGTGAATCCAGTAGTATGGGTCCATAAGAAAGGGGGAAAATTGAGGATGACCATCGACGCAAGGAAGATTAATACACATACCTTGCCGGATCACTACAGGCCTGAGGGGGTAGACCAACTAATATCGAAATTGAAGGGAGGTCAACATTTCACAAGTCTCGACTTGACAGCATCGTTCTGGCAAATTCCTCTTCATCCAGATGTCAGGAAATATACCTGTTTCTTACACAAGGGAAAGGTATACCAATTTTCAAAATGTGCCTTTGGACTATCGACCAGTAGCAGTGCACTACTGAGGGCTCTAGACAAAGTTTTTGGAGATACATCGAGACTTTTGTGACGCAATATGTAGACGACTTTTTAATATACAGTGAGAATCCCGAGTCGCACTTACATCACATAGATTATGTATTATCCAGGTTCCAGGAAAGCAACATGACCCTAAATTTAGAAAAGTGTGAGTTTTTCGTCAAAGAGGCTGAATTTCTGGGCCACATCATAACACCTGATGGTATACAACCTAATCCGGAGAGGGTCAAGGCCATAGAGCATATACCACCCCCACGTAACTTAAAACAGTTGAGAAGGTTTCTGGGCATTTTACAGTACCAGTCGAAATTCGTGGTCAACTACGCTAAGGAATTGGTACCCCTTAGAGCACTGTTAAAAAAAGATACTAAGTGGGAATGGAATGCTGAACACCAGGTGGCCTTTGAGAATATCAAAGAACTTTTCAAGCACAGTATTCTCCTGGAACGACCGGATCCAAATTCACCTTTTCTAGTATACACTGATGCTAGTGCGCACTCATATGGTGCGATATTAGCACAAGAAGGTGCAGATGGCAACAAACATGTGATTGCCACAGCTTCTAGATTTTTAAACAAAATAGAAGCCAATGCCTGCATAACCGAACTGGAAATAGGTGCAATCCATTTTGCGTTGCAGAAGTTCAGACAATATATATATCTTTATAAGATAATTATATATACAGATCACGTAAGCCTGTCCTTCATTCAAAAATGCAAGCTGACCAACTCCAAAATCTCAAGGTACATACATGAGATAATGTCATACGACATAGGGGTCAAACATATCCCGGGGAAGGAGAACATCTTCAGTGACTTATTGTCAAGATTGAGGTCGGAGAGTCACATACCCGAGACGATATACAGTCCGCACCATGAGATCAAAATTATGCAAATAAATAGCAAAGAAAGCAACGAGATCTTGCAAGACTTCAAGAACATAGCAAAGCTACAACAAGAAGACCCTGAATTGAAGAGGCTATTCGACAAGGCTCCAGACATAATACCAAGATTGGATGCCAAGATAGGCAAATTTAGGAACATCCTATTTAAACTGCATGGTCGCGACGTAAAGAAATGGAAAATGATGGTACCAAATTCCTTACAGGACAGGGTCATTTTAGCATTCCACCACTCGATGCTTCACTCCGGTACTGAGAGGACAGTGCTTGCCATCGAGGAGGTATTGTACATTAAACATCTTGGCAAGAAGGTCAGGAAGTTAATTTCCTCATGCGACCTATGCCAAAAGGCCAAGCCAATTAATGTAAAGTACGATGTCATCCCACAATCCATTGTGAGGAACGAGAAAAATGCATTGGTGTGTATTGACGAGCATGGAGAGCTGCCAAGGGGTAAAGATGGAAACAGATACATCTTTGTCATGTTTGATGTTTTTACAAAATTCACCAAAATATACCCCATTAAGAACATCAAAAGCAGAACATGCCTAGATAAAATCGTCAAGGACTACATCCCAAAATATGGGAGAATAAAATGTATTTTATCGGACAATGCGACCATGCATAAGAGCAAATTGTTTCAGAACACCTTAGAAACATTAGGAGTAAAATTGTACTATTCCTCAGCATATTATCCCCAGGGAAACCCGACTGAGAGAATCATGAGGGATATCAGTATTTATTTTCGTTTGCTCTGCCACAGAGACCACACTTCCTGGACGGAAAAATGCGGATATATAGAGGAGGTGATTAACCATTCGGTGAACCCCACGACCAAGTTCGCACCTATCGAGCTAATGACTAACACGAAACCAAGAAAATTAGCAATTGACATTGACACTACCATGGCTGCCCAAAGAGAATTATCAGAGAAAGAAAAATGTCAATTGGCATTCAGAAGATTACAGCAGAAGGCTGAAAAAGGAAGGAACAAGGTGAAGAGATTCGTCAGGAAATGGTCCCCACAAATTGGAGAAAAGGTGCTCTTAAAAAGCCACAAAGCATCCAAGGCATCTGAAAAAAGATCTGGAAAGATGGAGCTATTGTATACTGGACCACTGGTCATAACAAAACAGCTGGGTGACCACACGTATGAGCTACAGAATACAAATGGCAAGTTGGTAGGAAGATACCATAAAAATAAATTGAAACCATACAAAGAAAGAACCAAATAGCCTTTGTCAACAAATGTGTAAGGCAGGAGTAGTGGAGATGAAAGAAAGATAACAATTTTTAATGGGTTACTTATAGGAAATTATGTTCAGAATAGGATTACAACAGGGAAGAAAATCAACATAGTCATTGGCTATATCGACCACAAAGAGCATTGTCAACAAAGACAGATGAGAACACTGATTGTCATTAAATAAATGAATCATAGCGACGGAAGATAATATGTTTTTGACATAAGGATGTCAGGGACAAAAATAAAAATGAATTAATTATGATGAAAAAGATATAATATTTCGACACAAAGATGTCGAGGGTAAATGGAGAAGAAAAATAATACAATTACAGAATAATTGTAAGTATAGAAGTTTTCTCTTATAAAAATAAGAGACAAAGAAATGACAATTAGTGAAGTGAGGAAAACCATAATCAGAAAAACAATGCCCATGAATTGAGATGAATATAGCCAATGCTTAACTCGAAGAAATGTTGAACCAAAACAACAATGGATAATAACCCAATTAAGAAAATTAGTATCATAAGTAACATCAGAGTTTCAGAACCGACTCAATAACCTGCCTATACATAAGCTCATAAGACAAATAAGGCAAAGAACTGAATAAAGTATTGCCATAAATATGATCATAATCATTAGCTCAAAATTTGTATCCTGTTTTTCTCTCCTCATAGCAATGAATACAAGTCAAAAAACCACATGAAACACTTAAATTATATTTGTGTCAATGTCAAATGTACAATAACTGAGTATGTGTTGTATAAGAACTGAATATGTGTTGTACAATAACTGAATATGTATTGTATGATAACTGGATATATTGTGTAATAACTGAATATGTTGAGTAATAACTAAATGTGTTATGCAAAAACTGAATGTGTATTGTGTAATAACTGAATATGTATTGCATAATAACAGAACACATATGTGTTATGATAGCAGGATATATTGTGCAATAACTGAATATATATTGTGTAATAATTGGACATGTTGTGTAGTAATCAAATGTGTTGTACAATAACTGAATATGCATTGTATAATAACTGAAGGTGTATTGTATAATAACAACATATGTGATATAATAACTGGGTATATTGTACAAGAACTGAATATGTATTGCATAATAATTGGACATATTGTGTAATAACTAAATGTGTTGTACAATAACTGGATATGTATTGTATAATAACCGAATGCATTGTGTAGTAACCGAATATGTGAAACTTATAAAGACATGTTGTATTATGTCAAAACAAAGGACAAAGACAAACAGTAAAGAAGACTGTAAAGAAAAAGAAAAAAATATATTGTACAAAGTGATTGAATCATAGAAGTAGGGAGAAGTGTTGTATTGTGTTTCAAGATTGTAAATAAGGTGACAACTTGAAAAACAAAACAAGGGGCATATGAGACAGAATATTGACTAATAGAAAATTGATCATGTAAATATTTTTGTAAGAGTGTGTAAATTTTTAATTCTTTTAATTTGGGTGTACCAGGGACTTATTTCTTTTGATAATACTCAAAATAGACAATGTCTTCTCAACTGTTTGAGTTCAACCAATGAGAACTGTTGCGCGGATGAATACATAAGAATGGCGGTGTTGCGTCATAGGACGCTCAGAAACTACTTTCATTAGCGTCTGTGACTTCAAAGTGTAAGGACGTATAATTGTTGATGGCGTGTGAATATGTGAATTACACACAAACTTTTAACCGGCATGGACGCTATCCAATTTTAAAAGTCGTTAATTAATTGTAAATATGATCAGAAGTGTAAATAACTAATAAATGTGTTTGTGAGAAAAGAACGTTGGCTTTTGCATTCCATTCTACGACCACCTTCCCTGCAGATAAAAGTGGCGTCGGCTATAACAAACTTTCCACCTTCTAGCAAAAACAATACTCATGCTGCTATATTCACGCTGATATATGTGTATCTCATTAAGAATAAAACCCCGCCACAGTTTAATAATAGATTTGTTGAAATTTAAAAAAGAAAATTGAAACATTAACTTTCATGGGTTAACGTGGCAATGATGCAACCTGTTCCCCTCTCACCTGCACCTTTCTCCTTACCCTAACTGCTACTTCTGGTTTCTATCGCTTGTAGCCTGAACTAGAGTATAGACAAGGTTGTATCCATCTCTATTTCCATTCCTTTTGGTTCTGGACCAAATTTATGAGGAATGTGATGAAAGGAAGAAAAAGAGAAATCCAATGGAATGTGACAGATAGATTAGAATATATAGGTTCTGCTGATGATATTTGTTTATTTGCACAAAGATAATCTGATACGAAATCAAAGTTAGACCAATTAAAAAATGAAGCAGCAAATGTAAGTTTGAAAGTAAATGTCTCAAAAACAAAAGAAATGGGAATCAACCCAAATGCAAATAAAAATTTAGATATAAATGGGCAAAAAATTGAAAGAAATATATTTACATATCTCAGCAGTATAGTCACTTCAGATGGAGGTGCTATCGAGGATGTCCAAAGTTGCATCAGAAAGGCAAATGGGGCCATGGTACAGTTGTACCAAATATGGAAGAATAAGAATACATCTGTAAAAATGAAACTGCAGCTATTCAATAAAAATGTAACATCAGTGGTGTTATATGGATGTGAAACATGGAAAATAACCACACAAATAAATAATAAATTACCAATATTTATACATCATTGTTTGAAGTGCATATTAAACATCAAATGGATAGATGAGGTAACAAATCAGGGGCTGTGGTTAAAATCAAAGCAAATAACCATACAACTACAAATAAAACAAAGAAAATTGCAGAAAGACAAGCTCTGGATTGGAACCTGCAAGGCTTGAAGAGGTAAACACGCAGACCAAGGATAACTTGGAGAAGGAAAGTGGAAAGAGTTGTAATGAAAGAAAGAGAATGGCTAGAGATAGACCTGAATAGAAACGCTCCATTAAGGCCCTATGCTCAGATAGTGGAACAACAGGACGTGATGCTGATGAAGTAAATTACAAGGCAATACAGGGTGGTAGTTAGGCAAGTATAGATCATCCTCATATTTCTCTTTAAGCATATATCTAAAATAATACTTACAAAATAATCATCATTGACTTGTATCATTGGTGCATTGACACAAGCTCCCAAGCACTCAACTTCTGAGAGTGAGAACTTCCGATCAGCAGTCATCTCACCAGGTTTTATACACAACTTTTTCTTGATACAATTCATGATATCTTCTGAACCACGTAACCAACACGGAGTTGTGGTACACACCTGCACATGGTATTTTCCTGTAGGGTTCCTACAAAGAAATATATAAGCAGTTCTCAGATCATGAAACTTTTATATGAACATAACATTTTTTAAAAAGTATTGCATCTTTTTACTTTTTTTGCCTGAGCTATAAAATCATCTACTGATAACATAACTATTGAAAATTGATTTTACAGTGACAGTGCAATAGAAAGCAAAAGTTGTTGTTAGCTAATGCTGGATTTCTGACAATGAAGTCATTAATCCTCTTGCTCTCCAATATAAAGAGAGCAATAGCAGTAATAGTAACCGCAGTTTTGGCAGTCACATCGCTCTCTCACAACCCCCAGAATGTCTGGAGGACCACACCTGTTGTTGGTTTATGGGTCTCACCGACCTGACCAGGAGAATTATCAAAATAAATTCACCGACCATATCCTCTGATTACCAATCAGAGGACGTATTACATGCCATGACAGGTCAGCATGTTAGGGGTTAAACACATCATAGTCTTGTTTCTCAAGTAAGGTTACCTTACTACCAACATACTCATTGTATTATATATAAAGTTAGGCGTTCACGGTCGATGTCTTGACTATTAGATATGTTTAGTTCTTCCGGACTTGTAGGCTTGGCATCATCATAATGCCAAGCACAGTACTTGGCGAAACGGTGGTATCTACAATGCCTTCTAGACCACGGCCTACAGGTACGGAAGAACTAAACATATCTAATAGTCATTGCATTATGTTAGTAGTCATCTATATTTTCATAGAAAACAAATGAGAAAAACTGAGTATGATATATTGTTATACATAAAGAATAAAATGTTAATTATACACTTCACTTATAATCTTAATAGACACACATGCAACCCCCCCCCCCCCCCCCCCCCCACACACACACACAGCTTAAACCAAAGAGAAATAATGGTAATTTTAGTCAAAATTTACATTTTTGTAAAAAATTTGTTCTGTAACATATGGTTAGTATTCTCTGAAGTTTGGAGTCTCAGTTTTGCTCTGATCAGCTAAAATATTATTAATGCTAGTGCATTTAATGAAAAGGAAGTTTGCCATGCTACCAATTTAAATTAAACTAAGAGGGCTGACTGAACATTCATATGATTTTAGCACATTTTATGCAATACATGTTTGATAGGCTTTTGTCTACAGCTTCAGTTACTGACATCTGATTTAGATCTGGATTACTGTGACAGTGGTTTCAATAATTTGACATATGGTTTCGCTTTTGAGGGAATTAAAATCCATCATCTGATCTTCATGCCTTTTTATGAAAAATCCTCTCTCAAATATAATTCTTTTGTGTTTTTTCCAAATTTTATTTCTCTGTTTATTTTGTGGTTTGCCAAAAATGAGAAGCTTCTGTTCATTCATCTGTTTGTTTATACAGAGCGGTCCATAACATTTCTATGCCCTTGGTGTCAAGTAGATCCACCATAAGAACTTGTCATTTCCAGTGAATGAGGTTCATTAGTCGCCATTAAAATCAGTTTTCATATTGTGTACCAACTTTGACTATAGAAGGTGTTGAAAATGATGTTCCTCTACTTCATTAATGGCATCTATGAAGGAAATTTGCATTTACAAGTTTAAGTTTGTCTACTGTAAGCACCTGGCACTACAGCCCATGAAGAGCCAAGCCTTACCACCCAGCCGCTGCATCCCCCACCTCGGCCCACTAAAGGCATCATTGGTGGGGTGCAGTACTGGAGGGTAGTATGTGGTCAGCGTCCCAAGTCCTACCAGCCAGTTATGCGGTCTTCACAACCTGGGGCTGCTACTTTTCCATCAAGTAGCTTATCAATTGGTCCCCCCAGGACTAACGAGGCTGAGTGCACCCCATGCCAGATCTCCCAGAGGGAATAAAATCCCCATGCTGGTACCGGAGATCAAACCCAGGTCCTCTGCGCCAGAGGCAAGTGTGTTACCAACTGCACTATGGAGGTGGTCTTTTCTACTGTAATTCTCCTAAACTTTTGTACAATAAAAATTTTAACTCCCGGATTGTCTTGAATTATGTTTATATATTTTGTTTTTCAGATTTTCCCATAAATAAAAATTGCATGCAGACATGTCAAGGGACCTAGAGGTCGACAATTCTCTACTAATAATCCTGTCTTTGAACATTTCTTTTATCAAATTCAATGTTTTGTCTGCTATATAGGCAGTAGCTGAATCCTTGATATTGGTTAGCTGTTAAAAAGATGGATTAAGTATTTCTGTTCAGTATCTTTCACACTGATTGTATCCTCAAAAAATACAGGGTGCATAATCCTATGTGCAATTATAGCACAGCATACCACCCACCTTCTCATCATATCAGAAATGTTTATGAATGAGATGACTTTCTGTACACCAGTATGTATTGTTTTGCATTATAACATGTCCATGAAAGTGAAACCACGCTTCATCACTGAAAATAATCAATTTAGGATTTAGAGCACCATTGTTAACACTAAACCCAGTTAAAAAAATTCACATGTCTTGTATTATTTCTAGGTTAACTGATACCACTGCAAGAGTAAAAGTTGAATCCTTCAGTACATAATCTGGAGTTAGGAAAGGAGGCTCTCTGTCAGCAACTCTATTCAGCTTAGTGATTTTTTACTAAAGCAAATAGATATGAGACGGAATATATCTAATGGACTGAAGCAATATATTGCATATGCAGATGATGTAACAATCACTGCAAGAATGAAGAAAGCCCTAAAGGAAACATTTGCAGAACTGAAGAAACAATCTGAAGCATTTGCTCTTATAATAAATAAAAATAAAACTAAGCATCTCAAATGTGGCTACCAAAATCCTAGTATGAAAATCAATGACATGCAGATTGAACAAGTTTATAAATAGAAATATTTAGGAATAACACTAAATGGCAATAACTCCATAGAAATTGAAATCAAAGAACAAATTGCCAATGGTAACAGAGCCTATTTTGCCAACCAAAGCCTAATTAGTCGGGCATTAGGCCTTGGCCCAGATGGTTTGTTGTGCCAAAGGTTACAAGAGAAGCATGATGTGAAACAAAAATTTCATTTCAAGACATCCAAGCTTGAAACAATTACTTTTTCTTCCATTTATATCCTTTCTTTAACATCTGACACCACCAGGTGGCTTTGGCTTCAGAACAATTGGCAGCTGGCAAGATGTTGCATTAGTCATTGGGCTTGTATTACTTTTAGTGTTGCTTCATAGAAAAAAGATCACATGCACACTACTAACCCAAATGAACTTATTTTACTTTTAAAGGTGTTCATGTGAAAAATTCTTGGAATGAAGCCAAATTGATGCTACACATTTTTAAAACTATTCTTATCTTTAAACATCAATGCACTTGGTCCAGTGATGCTCCAAGAAGGCCTTTATCCCTTCACAGAAGTCAGAACCCTTCAAGCCTGGCTAAACACCTCTACTTACAATTTGCAATAAAAATTTCTCTAAAAATCTGAAACACAAATTTCCCTAAAATGCCCAGAGCTTCAGCAATTTCAGATATCTTCATTTAATGTTCCTGCAGAGCAATATAATATGTCGTTCTGGGTGGCTCAGTTCGTTAGACTTAGGCCTACTGATCCCAAGATTGCGGGTTCAAATCCAGCCCAAACTGATAGTTTTTAAATGTGCTTAAAAGCGACAGCTCCATGTCAGCAAATTTACTGGCATGTAAAAGAACTCTTGAAGGACAAAATTCCGACACACCGGCGGCGATTATATGATCCTAGCAATTGACAGTGTCGTTAAACAACAAATATAACTTAAGAGTTTAAGAGGTAGAACTGGAACTTAAAAATTCAATGCCACAACTGGGATTTGAACCACAGACCTTCCGCTTGCCGGGCGGACGCTCTAACCACTGAGCTATTGTGACAAACTGCCAGAATGGCATTAAATTCTCAAGCCAGTTCGTATTTCTCCTGGTAAACCACAAAGGCAGTCTCACATCAGAGACAATTACCCCAATGGTGACTTACTATTGCAAGTACTTTATATCCCAGGATTAAATAACCTTCACATGGTAATTATTATTTATTTATGCCAACAAACTTACTGTTGGTGTTTTCAAACACACAAGCCGTGTGTGGGCAAAGTTTAAGAGGTAGAACTGGAACTTAAAAATTCAATGCCACAACTGGGATTTGAACCACAGACCTTCCGCTTGCCAGGCGGACGCTCTAACCACTGAGCTATTGTGACAAACTGCCAGAATGGCATTAAATTCTCAAGCCAGTTCGTATTTCTCCTAGTACACCACAAAGGCTTGTGTGTTTAAAAACACCAACAGCAAGTTTGTTCGCATAAATAAATAATAACTTAAGAGGTTGAATCTGAAACTGAAAAATTCAATGCCATAGCTGGGATTTGAACCACGGATCTTCCGCTCGAGCGGCTGCTTTAACCACTGTTAAACCAACCTCTTAAACATTGCCCACAAACGGCTTGTGTGTTTAAAAACACCAGCAGTTAGCTTGTTAGCATAAATAATAACTAAAATAATTTTTAATTTGCAGCGCAATATTGTGGGTTCTTATTGATGATTCATGTGTGGCAGATTTTGCTCTTCTGCTGCATGCATCATCTTCTAAGCTTTCATGGCCACATTGAAATATTGTGGTCCATTTGGAAATGGTTGAAAATGATGGTGTACAGTCCCTTGGAGTGTTTGTCATATCAGTATTAATTTCTGTTGCAGCAATACCCTACCTTACAATCAGCTATACTTATTATGAGTCCTGAACAATACTATGTTGTTGCACAAATGTTTCCACAGAAGATGACTGATTCTGAAAACAAAACTGTTTCAAAAATGCTGTTATAATCTGTGTCATTCCAAGAACTTTTCGAATGACCCTCAAACTAAAGTTGTCTTAAATCACTGCATACTTTAAAGGAGTAAAACACCCCAGTAAACATACATACAACTGACATTCCAATTATGCCTGCTGAATTTTCTTATACTTATTTACTATGTTAAAGTAGAAACAGCATCCTTTACCTATTAAACATAGTATAAAATGTTGCAACTTCATAAACACGCATTTTGGGCATTTTTAGAATTTCGGCCACCTTGTGCATGGCTGTTATAGGCAACCAGCCATGTTGTCTCTGTGCAAGGTCCAAAAGTGGAATTACAGCTGCTCTCTTATGGCCTTCAGGGTATATTGCCATTATAGCTTCTACTCGCTGAAACAATACATTTTGGATATACTATAGATCTTAGGCATAAATACAACATTTACAGCCACTAAGGAAAAACTTTAACCACGAATTTCAAAATAAGATGATCAAATATCATTATTATTGAAATCTTGGAGTTCTAAATTAATACAAGATATTGCATTCCTTAGATTTTGCTAATCTTTGTACAGAAAAAACTGTTACTATCTTACCACAAAACTGCTACCCCACAGGTTCATGGAAAGAGATGTCTATGATTTTTAAATGAAATGACTAAGTCTGCTTTTCCTTAGTGAGTTTTTTTAGTAAATTAAAGCATGAATGATGACAGACTACTGAAGAATATACATGAAAGGACTCCAGTGGGATGTTGGCAGAGGATAAGACCCAAATTCACATGGAAGCAAGGAAATGAAAGAAAAATTAAAAGATGGAACCTCGGAAGACATAGAAGAGTGGAGGACGGCTATAATTCCTAAATGAGAGTAGGAAGATGTCAAAGACATTGTAAACCTGGAATAGATAGACTAAGGCTGCATTAAAATTGTATTATTTTGTATACCAATGCATGTAGAAACTTTTTTTCCCCATAATCTAGAAAGTTTTGTTGAGCACCCCCTTGTTGCATGCCAAACTCTTAGGTGATGATCTACCCCTGACAATGCAATTTAGTGCCCATTTTGCAATGAGCACTACATCTCATCATGTTGCCATTGCATGTTTATTCTCTCTTTTAAATCTGGATTTTTGCACTTAAACAATGTTTGTGAATGGACTTCTTAGGACTGTGCAAACATGAGTGTCTCAAACACTCAACAGTCTCTACCAACGTGTGCAATAAGCCTGGAAATTTTGTAACACAAACATTTTCATTTTCTTTAAACTGGTTAAACCAATGAACAATGGATCTTGTCCAAAAGTTTACCAGAAATGATGTTGCACAAAAACAACCAAATTAAACTCCGCACTTTCTGCTGTATGCTCACCATGATTGCTGTGGAGTAACTGGCAACCTAGTTAGTCAAATGATAGCACATACCTATGAACAGTGATTTTAAGGTCCATGCAGTGACATATAACAAAACTCTTAAAGCTGCTATATAGTCTTATGTTGATTTCATACTGATTGCTTGCTTATACCATTTTAATTATCAATTAACTTGACAGACACTCCTTTTGATGATCTGTATACATGTCCCAAGTTACTTGACTGAGAAAGTGTAAATGATGAACTACAAAGCCAAGGAAACACTATTACATTGTTGAAAACTTACAACCTACAAGAGCTACTCAAAATGCTTACAATTTATTTCAATACATTTTCGCAATGTTAATTTACAATCTTAACCATGTTTACTAAATCTTTGTTATTGATTGCTCTCAGGTGTTCAAAATTTATTTTTCCTTTGTGAAAAAGAATTATTTTTCAAAATTTCCCAAACTGAAAAATATAATGGTGTTAGGTCACAAGACTTTGGGGGCCAATCTGTACTATGATATCTTCTGATCCATTTATTAAAGCTCCTACTGAGACATTCCTTCACCAGGTAAACTTTAAAGTGGTGGGGTACCATTTTGTTTCCAAATAGTTTGCAAAATTCTTGATTTTGTAACTCAGATAAAACTACATCTTATAACACTTCCTGATATGAATCACCAGTTACAGTCACCGTAAAAAATATTATGTTCTAGTAGTCAAGTGACTTCTGAATACATCTCATACATAATTAAATTTTCTGCATAATGACATGCTCTTAAATTACTTCAAATTCAGTGTGTAACAATTTCTTTGGATGGAGGGCACAAAAGTGAGTTAAAATTCTCTATATATTATGAAAGCTATTATGTTTGAAAAGCATGGTGGTAGAGTGGTGTGATTAATTGGTCAAGGAACTTGTAAACCTATCTTCCTGCTCCTCTCTTAAACAATGACATTGTCTCTCTCCCATTATTAAAAGAAATTATACTATACTTAGCTCCTTAATAACATTTATTAACATAAAAGGAATTGAGCTTTATAAAACTGCATGTAAAATTTCTGCTTTCGCAAACTTAGTCTTCCTTTGAATTCTTTACTAAGTGCAATAAGATATTATTAACTGGCAAAGTGGTAATATTTTATATATGAAAAATAACAAATTTTCTATTAAGACAAAATAAGTTTGTATTTGCATTTTGCATTCTGGCTGAACAATCATACTTTCTACGAAATGGTGCCAAGCTTTTTTCTATCTTAAAAATCTAAGTTCCCATGAATACTGTTTTCCTGCTTATTTCTTCCTAAACAGAATTATACACATCAGATTAGAAGAGATTTTCTCCTCATTCTCCATTGTTAATCTATCATCACTTACCTTCATATTCTCTGGAGTAAAGTCAAATGCTATGTCAGGATTATTTTCTGTGGAGTCCCTGTGCTGAAAAGGTAAGATTTCACAAGATAAAAATCTGATGTGTTGCACTTACATGACTTTCTCTACTCTTGTACTAATTATTCTTACAAACTCTTATTCCTTTATCTTCATGTTAGTCAAGATAAACATTTGCAGAAATTACCTTAATGCTAATTTTCTTGTATGGGAATACAGTAGGTTTTGAGCAGCAGTCAAATCTTTTAGAGGTGGTCACTATATTAGGCTTTAAAATTCCTTTCTCTTTGCACGGCCAAGAGATACAAAAGTGAAAAATGACCTTTCATTTAAGAAAAGTTTAAGCATTGCAAAACTCACACAAAGAATGAGAAATATCTCCAAAATGGTTCACTCCACAAAAAAAATTTGCATTTTTTGGACAGCAAGATTTAGTCTATCTCTTACGGTTTACCAGTTGTGCAAAAGTCATCCAGAGTGAACAGAACTACATGGGCTATAGTCAGAAAATTCAAAATATACATTTCACTTGCCATAAAAAATCATAAACATGAGGAATTTAAATCAAAATGGTTAAGAGCCATTTTTGAGAAAATCATTCTCTCACTTTCTCTCACTTATTGACCAATTAAATAAAACAATTGTAATTGGAGATTTCAATGCCCATTCCAAAAGATGGAGTTATGAAAAAGTGGATTCTACAGGGAAGATAGTGGAAGAATTTTTGAATACCACAACTTTTGAACTGATTTATAGTAAAGAAGATACCAAAACCTTCATGCATTACTCTGGAGCAGGCAGTAACCCAGACCTCTTGTTAGCTACAACAGATATTGTTTCAAAAATTAAAAAACAAGTTATAGAAGATCCAAGTTCTGGTCACAGAGCGGTAATTGCTGATATAAAACTAGAGAATACAAATAACAGTCAAGGTCTTACGAATCTGTATTGGAACTTCAAAAAAGCAGATTGGAACAAATATAAAACTGAATTAGAACATAAATTTAAAGAACAAACAAACTCACAGCTGCATGACCAACCAGATCATATGAACAAAAATTTCTGTAAAGTCATCCTAGAAACTCCAAAAAAACATATTCCTCGTGGAAGAATTAAAAATTTCAAACCCTTTTGGAACCCCCAGTTAGAAGAACTCAAAAAGCAAAGGGATATAGCTAGAAATACAGCTGAACAAACAAAAAATATATTGGATACACAAATATGGCGAAAGAAATGTGCCTCACTAAAAAAAGAAATTAATATTGCTAAAAGGAATCACTTTAATAATTTCTTAGAAAAAATGGATTATAGGACAGATGGTAACAAAGCTCATAAGTTCATAAAAAATGTCAAGAACAGGAAAGAAAACAACAGCACACCTATCATATACAACAATAAAATGTTAGTAAATGATGCAGTCATAGCCGAAACATTCAATAAACATTATGCTAATTCACATAAAGTAACAAGAAATAATAAAATGGAACGTAAAGAATTTAAGAAAGATTTGAAACAAGAAAGAGAATGTGATCCTAACACTCAGTGCAATATCTTTTTTCAAAATTTTAATATGCAAGAACTGAACATTGCAATAAATAATCTAAAAAACAGAAAGTCTCCCGGACCAGATCACATACATCCAGAGTTCATAAAAAACCTTGGAAAAACAGCAAAACAACAACTACTGAAACTCTACAATCTATCCTGGAAAACCACTGTACCTGCTGAATGGCGAAAAGCAACAATTGTCCCACTTTTGAAGAAAGACAAAACAGCATCAGAAATAAAAAATTATAGACCAATAGCTCCTACTAGCATAATAGCAAAAGTGATGGAAAGAATGGTGTCAAACAGGTTAAATTGGTTTCTAGAATCACAAAATGTAATATGCCCATGTCAAGCTGGATTCAGAGAGTTCCACTCTACAAATGAACAAGTCTTACTTCTCAGTCAAGAAATCAAAGACTCCTTCAATAGAAAAGAAGATAATTTATCAGTTTTTATTGATTTCCAAAGTGCATACGATTCTATATGCAGAACAAAACTACTAAAGAAAGTAAAAAAAAATAGGGACACAAGGTCCAATGTTTTCATGGCTATGTCATTTCCTAACACAACACTTTATTGCAACCAGATATGGAAGAAATATATCTAAATACAAACAAGTACACCGTGGCTTACCACAAGGCGCAGTGCTCAGCACAACACTTTTTAATATATTTATTAACGATCTGCCACAACAAATACAAGAATCAGGTGTGAAGTGTGCACTATTTGCTGATGACTTAGTAATGTGGACTTCAAAACCAAAAAGCAAAAGTACAGAACTAGAAAAAACCATGCAACAATCCTTAACCAACATACAAAGGTGCACCAAAGAAAATTTAATGACTGTTAATACAACAAAATCAAACTACCAAATCTTTTCACTAAGAAACAACCACTAAAAATAAAACTAAATTTTGAGGGTTGACAATTACCAGAAACAAAGGAAGCAAAGTATTTAGGAGTTACATTTGATACCAAACTTACATGGACCAAACAAATAGAAAATGTAATAGAAAGAGCAGAGAGGCGCCTTTCACTGTTAAAACGTCTAACAGGAATGAAGTGGGGATGTTCCAGAGCAACGCTTAACACAACATATAATATATATATAAAACCATTATTTACTTACTGCAGCGAAGTTCTTCTAACAGGAAACACAAAAAAAAATTCAAATCTTTCAAAACCAAAGTCTGAGATTAATTACAGGTGCTATCAAAACCACACCAATAGCAGCTATGGAAAT
The DNA here is from genome assembly GCA_030765045.1 of Tenodera sinensis. NCBI lineage: Eukaryota > Metazoa > Arthropoda > Insecta > Mantodea > Mantidae > Tenodera > Tenodera sinensis. The sequence goes on along the minus strand of CM060963.1, from coordinate 54,301,168 downwards.
ACTAACCAACCAATACCCCATTGAATATGAAATAGAGAAAGCGGCTCTTATTCAACATGTTGATCAGACTCCCATTCAATACATGGCACAAGAGAAATTTTACACATACACTAAAGACTCAGGAGAGCTTTCTTTCCAAAATTCAAGACATCAGGAAGAATGTACACCTTCCTAATTCAAAGGAAAACTTCATATCTAAAGTCAATCCGACACATACATTAGACATCACATATTATTTACACATGACAGAAGAAGTTAAGAAAAGTGATACTCCAACTAGTGTTCTAAAATTATTGGCATTAGAGACGATCCATACTAGATTTCCAGAACATGAATGGCTCCATATTTATGTTGTTAGCTAATGCTGGATTTCTGACAATGAAGTCATTAATCCTCTTGCTCTCCAATATTTTTCACAATGATATTGAAGAGAGCAATAGCAGTAATAGTAACCGTTTTTTAGAGAGCACCATATTTTTATGTTTTGGCGGTCACATCGCTCTCTCACAACCCACAGAATGTCTGGAGGACCACAGCTGTCGTTGGTTTACGGGTCTCACTGACCTGACCGGGAGAATTATCAAAATAAATTCACTGACAATATCCTCTGATTACCAATCAGAGGACGTATTGCATGCCATGACAGGTCAGCATGTTGGGATTAAGATTTTATAGAGAAATTACAGAAATGGAGAGGTTGGAAAAATAAAGACTCCCTAGCCCTCTGGAACCCTAATAGCATCGGGGTCAGAAGAGAACAAGAGATGACCAAGGTAAGGTCAGATAGAAAAGTTGCAGTGAGGAGCAAAACACCAGTAAGTGGAAGTAATGTTCTGCTCAGCTTGGGTACCTTGTGGTCGCTATTAACATATCCCCTAGACGGAGACCCCTGAGGCCATTGTTTTTTTATTGATGTTGGGTACTCATTGAAATAAAGTCTTTCTTATTTGAAAGATTTAGAATTTAAAACCTGTCTGTCTGCAACAAAACTGGCCAACTGAAACTTAAAATTTTGAAAAAATATAGTAAATCATTAATATGATTTTCCATGTTAACACAACATGAACCCATCATATGGAACCTAATAAAACTGAAACAAAAATATTACTAACTTTCATTGGTTTGTCTGCAGAAGTTTTTAAAGAATACTGAAAAAAAAAAAAAAAACATATTTTGTGACTTGGCCAGTTTCGATTCCAGACAATTCCCTGCATCTAGCCTCGCTTAAGTTCCTGATTGCTTACCCATAAATTAAGGTGTGATCATCATGCGATGGTGATAATTATGCAATGAAATATGGTACTCATAATAATAAATACTGGAAGTATGTAACACTTAGTATTGAGCCCTGAAGTATTCACTTCTCCTAAATGAAAAGGCTCAAAAAACAGAGCCAAACCTCAGCTGGAAAATGTGGTCCTTCATAAAGGCTCCATATTTATACTGATGGATCATTGATATCAAACCAAGATGGAGCAGGTGCCTGAGTCACATGTCACCTCTTTTCCTATTACAAATCTTTAAGTTATGGAACTGCTAACTTTGACATGTCATGGCATGTAATACGTCCTCTGATTGGTGATCAGAGGATATGGTCGGTGAATTTATTTTGATAATTCTCCCGGTCAGTTCGGTGAGACCCGTAAACCAACGACAGGTGTGGTCCTCCAGACATTCTGGGGGTTGTGAGAGAGCGATGTGACCGACAAAACATAAAAATATGGTGCTCTCTAAAAAGTGGTTACATTTATTGCTAAGTCTCTTCAATATTTATTGAAAAATATTGGAGAGCAAGAGGATTAATGACTTCATTGTCAGAAATCCAGCATTAGCTAACAACAACTACTACTTTGATGGAGAAATTGAAGCAATTCAAATGGCCCTACAAAATGTTTTGTACAGAATTTCACATTTTCAGCAAGCAGTTATTCGCTCAGATTCCAGGGTGGCAATTATAGCAATTACTTCCAAGTTGTCACCAAAAAACCAAACAATTATAGAATGTTGGAAAATCCTTACCCATCTAACAGCACTTCAAAAACACCTAGTCTTCCAATGGATACCAGCTCACTGTAGACTGGGTGGTAATGAAAAAGCTGATTCTCTTGCAAAAAAGGGTACCAGCGGTGTACAAAAATCTATAGTTAATCTACCATTTTATGCAGCTAAAAGATTAGTCAACTCTGAATTCAAAAAAATTATTGCGAAATATTACTATGAAAAACCAAAGAATAAAAGATGGGAACTACCAAACATTCAAACAGTAATTCCTGAGTATCCTCGAAAAACAGCAGTTGCAACTTTCAGGTTGATTACAGGACATGATTGTCTGGCAAAACATTTAAACAGAATTGGGATATATTCTTCACCACTCTGTCCTCTATGTGATCTGCAAGAGAAAATGGATTGAGATCACCTTCAAATATTCCCGGCCACTTCTAGTGCCCCATCCATCAGTGAAAAACATTGGACAGCAAGAGGATTAATGACTTCATTGTCAGAAATCCAGCATTAGCTAACAACAACATTTTCCAAAAATTTTCCATGCAAAGGGTACTTTAGGATGGAGGGATTTTCTTAAAAATCTTCCCTATCACATCCTTGAAAGATATTAAATTAAATACCAACTTTGGTTTTTAACTAACTTTTCGTTTTGGAGTTATGCTGTTCATATGCATGCATGTGCGCATGCCCACGCCCACCCTCACGTGCACACCCACACCCACGATGAGACAGATACAGAGAAGGTTATTTCATAATAGATGATACTGGAGATGACAATGAATGTCAACATCTTAGAGCATTATCCAAGGTATCACCTGAATCAGGTGAAGATAAGGAATTCATGCAAGATGGTCAGTAGCACTCTTAACTAGTTTTGATAATATAAAGTGTGAAGGAGAAGATGGAATCAGCATCGAAATCCTATGGAAAGTGTTGCGAGTTTTTCCAGTGTATGTGACCTCAAACTATAATGGCTGCCTAAGGAGAGGAAGCTTTTCTAGAAAATGGAAAAGAGCCCATTTAATACCAATTGTAAAACCTGGTAAAGAAGGAAGTCTTGAGATCTCAAAGTATAGACCAATAAGCTTATTAAACATAGCTGGAAAATATTGGAAAAACTCTTAATCAATTTACATTAATTTACCACCACAAAATGAAAATAGGGTAATTCAATTGGGACACCCTGTATATCTCCTCCTCTCCAAAGGCTTAATGAATGTAAATCAATTTGGGTTCATCCCGCAAAAAAGTACAACAGATACATTATAGCACTCAAAAAAAAACTGTGGAGAGGAACCTCAAGGAAAGAAAAAACATTGCACTAGTGGCCCTAGATGTTATAGGCACCACTGATGGAGCTTGGTGGCCCAGCATTTTAAATGCTTTGCAGGGATTTAACTGTCCACGAAACTTATACCACCCAAAGAATTACCATACTAACAACTAACTTCAAACTGGAAAAATCAGTTACTAAAGAATACCTGCAAGGAAGCTGCTGTGGACTGGGCCTCTGGATTATCCATTATAACTCGCTGAATCTTAAATTTTCGAAATTTACAAAAGTATTGGCATTTACAGACGACCTTGTAGTTCTCACTACAGGGAACACTACATTACAAATAGAAAGTTATATCAACATGGATCTGCAGAAGGTAGAACAATGGGTCAAAAGCAACAAAACAGAATTTAATGATAAAAAAATCACAAGTAATGCTGATATTTAGAAGGCGACCAGAAAATAAGGAACTGCATATATTCCTAAACAATAAACCACCACAGCAGGATGACAAAATAAAATACCTGGGATTAATCATAGACAAAGCATTAAACTTAAATGAACACATAAGATACACACCTGCAAGATGCAAGAAGATAATTAACTCTCTTTCAAGATCTGCAAAATTAAGTTGGGGATTAAAGCATGTGGCTCTATTAACAATCTACAAAGGAGCTATACTACCGTTTCTGTTATATGGAGTACCTATCTCGAAGGAAGTTCTAACAAAGAAGAACCAAATGCAGGTTAAAAGAGTACAGAGGTTAATTAACATAAGGAGGGCTAAGGCTTATAGAACAACTTTACACAAAGTTCTTTGTATACTTACAAGACTAACCCCAATAGTAATTAAGTAGAAGGAAATACTTTGCAACAAGATCAACAGTTCGGAAATTGATCATGACACGAGATTACAAGACTGGAATCACCCACGAAATTTTATTATAAGGGAAGTGAACAAAAAATGCACAATACAACTTTGAGATATTTACAGATACAGGTATGTAAAGTGTGAAAATGGGGTTGGTTCAGGCATCGCTATTCTCATCAATCAAGAATGCACAAACGAATTAAAATCCTAACTGGACCCAAAATATTCCAATACCAAGCCTAACAACTGGCAATTGTAAAAGCACTTCAGAAAGTAAAAGAACTTGGAGTTACGAGAAAAGAGCAAAAAAAATCATAGCTACATTATAATATTAAAAAAGAAGCAACGCACGCACACAATAACCTTTTTCTAAAAATGCTTTCCTTGGATTCAGGGGGCCTCAAAACATACATTTTCGGTGAAATCTGGACATCAAAATTTTGGGTCAAATACAACACTTCCCATTTCTATACATAGTACATTCTTGGTCACACTGGAGCAATGAATATGAGATTGTATCCAAAATATTCAGGATTTGACAGCAGTTGCAGTAGTGTTGGAACAGTAGATGGTAGTATTGTATATCTGATGAATCAGTGTGCAGGGTTTCATGAACTGTGCGGATGTGTTGAGGTTTTACAACTGTTTTCGTGATAACCTGTGTATGGCACATTTGAGTGGCATACTTGATTTAGCCCTGGCCATAAATTCACTGACGATAACCATACAAGGAGGCCCAACAGCTGCATTATATACTATATTGTTGCCAAATTCAACAGCTCAATTGTGAGGATTGATGTCAAACCATTCATGATCTTGCTTATGAAGTTGAAATTTATTATATGGGACATGCCAATGAACTCTGATGAACTGGGCATGCAACATATTGCTGCAAAATTTGAGTCATGGATCCTGTCTGCTGATAAGGGAAGCATGTTGAAGTTTACAGAGAGCTTCATCAGGTTTATACCCAATGTTCCTCCTTGTCTAGGGTCATCACTAGAGCCCGGATTTTTATGTAATATCAAGGTGCAAAATATGCACATATTTATGTAACAAAAACATCAAAATATGTAATGAAATATGTAATATCAACAAAATATGTAAAATTATGTAGTACCCTAAATCCTAACATTACAACCTCAAATCTAAATGCAGACTGCAAATTACCCAGAATTTTGTAATTTGATGAGTCTGTAAGTACATAAATTAATTACAATGAGTTAAAATGTACTAAATATAGAATTAATTATAGGCAAAATGTTTTGTTGTATGCAGAATTTACCTAAAATTTATTTTCAAGTAGGTAATCACGAAATAAAATGTGTTTTGGATTATGTTTATTAAACTTGCTCATTTCACATAATTATTTTACTTAAATAATGTTGAAGTAATGTTGAAATACTGAATCAATTTATCAATGAGTGAAACAATGAATTCAAAATAATTAAATTTTATAATGAAGATGTATTTTCAGTTTTATCTCTTGACATACAATGAACCAGACATTTTCATTTTGAGTCTTCTGCTTCTTTCAACGTACAGTGAATAACCATATACTTCTCCATATTTTCAGGGGTCATTGTTTGTCTCCTACCAGATAAAATGTTCTTTTAAGCAAAGAAGCTTCTCCCCAAGTAATAATAGGAGCTATTTTAGTATAGGAATCTGATTTGCAGAGAAATGTTTGGATAAATCAACATTATCGCCATTTAGCAGTTTAGACATGGACAGAAGCATAGAGTACCCTGGATTCCTGCTTAGCACAGCTTTGAATTTTTCACCTACCTTCCTTTCTGCAACTACACTAAGCTTCTGTGATGCACGTTCCATTAAATCCATATATTCTGAAGAAGGGAACCTGATATCTTGATGGTGCTAGGCAACCAGCCGAAGTTACCTTTGATGTAAGCACAGGAGCTTGCTACTTTCGGATCTTTAAAGATGTCCTGAGATTCACGTATGGAAACAGCTACTTCTGAAGAGAACATGTTCACCACTGACTTGACTCCTTCAAAATGTTTACAATAAAAGTTCACAGCTTCTAACCACGTACCCCATCTTGTAAGTACTGGCTCAGGAGGCAAAGGGACATGTTGGAGATGATTTTTATAGCACTGAATTCTGTGTGCTGCTTTCATGAAGACCTTTTTTGTTGATGATATCAACTTATTCACACAGGGAAAATTACTTCTTGCTACTTCAGAAACACGTTGCAATGCATGGGCTAAGCAGGTACATTCGGATAGAAAACCTTAAGGGCAGTAGCAGCTTTAATCATGTACGCTGTGGCATCTGAACCTTTTCCTCACACACACCCTCTGACCACAGAATCTTCATCGTATCATTTACGAGTCTTGCAATTGTAGAATGATTTGTTTGTTCCAACACCTTGCAGCAGATTAGAAGGACTTTCGGAATCTAGTTTTCCTACTGCTAAATTTGCTATGTACCAACCCATGTCATCTGTAGTTTCATCGACGGCAAACCAAACACAGGAGTCTCCAATTTCATTCCGTATATGAGCAACTGCTTCTCCATAACACACATGAAAATACTTTTTCCTCATAGTATATTTGTCTGGAATAACTTTCTCGCAATATTTTTTTTAGAAAGGAGTGAAATTGAGGAATTTGAAGTTAATACCACTAAATATTAGCTGCAACCATTGCACTGCACAGTTCTTTAAAAAAATCATTTCTGGACAGTTCCTGTTGCATTTGTGTCAACAGAACTTGCTTTCTAGAAGACTAGGTGTTTGTTACATATGCGAACAACACTTTTGATATGTTGATCCAATTGAAATTTCATGGAATAGCGAATTATTTTACCTCATGCTTGACAGACTATTACTTTTCCGTTTGTTGTAAAGGCGCTATCTAGTTTCACCCATGAATTCAACTTGCAGGATAGCGAGGACGCAACTGGTGCCATTTTACTAGACTTGCAAGAAACTAACTGCAGTATTATCACCTCGCTATATTGATGGTTGTCCAGCGGCTCACTTTGTTTCCTCGCAGCTATTATATTACAAGATGCTGACTACTGCGACAATGGTAACAATCAATTTCTTCAGTCCTTGTAAATGCTCAAAGCGCTTTGAGAAACGTGACACTGGAGGTCAACATTGTCGAGCGGCACCTGCTTGGATATAAACGGACAACAATCAGAACGAGGCGAGGAGGTTATTATCGCATTCTTAATTTAACTTGCATCCTATTTCGTAGATTGATTTTTGTTGCTTTCAGCAAAACTTGTGAAAACAGTAGTTTATAATGTGACTATAGTATTTCTTTTTAAAAAATAACAAAATTGTAACGAAACCCAGAACACATGTACGTTTTATGTAACATCGTTAAAATATGTAGAAACGTGCAAAATATGTAATATAAAAATGTGTAAGGGAGTCCCAAATGACGGAATTTGTCAACATTTTTACTTCTCATTGAAATATTATGCAGGATTTAAAATATGTAATTACATAAAAATCTGGGCTCTATAGTCATCACAGTGATGAGAACTGGATTTATGACCACCTTCATCAAGACCAAAATAGGTGACAACTGAAGAGCAAAGTCAGGAACATGCTCTTTGTTTTCTTTGATAATAGGGGGATTGTGCACAAAGGACTTGTTCTCAAAGAACTATTGTGACAATTTTTATGGCTACATAGTGGGTGGGTGGGTGAATGAGTGAGTGAAGTGAAGATGTCAGCCCAAACTTTGCCATAAAGGAGAATGGCTGCTGGATTCTGTCACACTTCCTTTTTAAGCAGGAACTTTAGGACCACAATTAACAAACTATTGTCCTCCATCCACCCTACTCATTTGATGTGCCACCCTGCAACTTTGCTCTATTTCCCCAACTGAAAATAAAATTGAAAGATCTTTGGTTCAAAATGATTCAGGAGATTTAAGAAATGCTTAAGGTACTGAACACCCTCAAACAATGTGACTACCAGGAATGCATTTGGAAAATGGCAGAAATCTTGGGACTGGTTGTACGTATAGAAGACCAGCTCGGAATATTCTGACTACCACCTCATACAATGTGTGGACAAAACATTCATATAACATTAAACTAATCTTACTGAGTGGTAACTACTTATTCACAAATCTGGACAATTGATGTTATCCATTTTTCTTTGAAGAAAAAGTATTTGTAGGTCCTGATTCAAGAGATTGTACCATGTGCCACAGTTAAAGCATGCAATACTTTCTAACCAACGTAAGTTGAACTCTCTAAGAGAAGGGAAAACTCATGCAGCTTCTCCATCCATTGTAAATTTGTGCGCTCACTTGTGGATTAATATTTATAGAGAGACTAATTCTTCTATGATGTGTTTTTCATGATAAAATGTTTGTCTAGAAATGATTTCAAGATAAGCAGTATGAAATTCACAGCATACAACAAATAGAGAAAACATTCAGCTGTTTATAACAGTGGTATTCAAATCCTGTTCTCTGACAATTTTTTATTCTAGCCCGTACTCCTAGACCCAGCCCTAATGTTATCCTTAATTTGAACTGTACATAACAATGTCTAAATTAGGTAAGGTTTATAACTTATTGAACTTATAACAAGAAATAGCAAGCTATAAATGTATGAAATGAATATAGGAGCTACATTACAGATAGCACACAACAAAAGAATATGAATTTGTATGTTTCTGACCTCTTATTAATAGCAGGGGAGCCAAATAGGGAATTTTGGGATTTACTCAAGTGCGGAAGATTAACATATTGGGGGGGGGGGGGGGGGGATATTTTGCACACTGTTCTGTACCTCCACCATATATAAGCCCTCTATATAGGGTTGGTGTCTAGTGCAGTTGATCAGAAGATTAAGGCATGGTGGGTTAATTACATGCCGAAGAGTGCGTATTTCAATTATCTGACAATTTGAGCATAGCGTAGGGAGTGGGATGGTCACAAACCTACAAACAAACAAATGTCAGCTCCACATTCTTAAGCGCGATCGAGTTTTGTTTTATTTTGAAGGAAATAATGGAAAAACATAACCTGCCAATCTCCACAAGCTGAAAAGTTTAAATCCTGCAGTGGCATGTATACCCCACTCTGTGCCTCAGCTCAGATGGCAATACTACATGGGTCAGAATGTCATACTTTCTTCCCTAAGGTGAGTAATATACTATTTTTTATTTGCATGCTATTTTCTGTGTTTTATTTGTAACATTCAGTGATTTTAAAATAAATTTTCAAACCATCATATTAAGAAAATCTCTCCAAATAATCATCAGATTATGGGTTAGAATAACTAGGACATCAAGCTGAATTGTCTGTATAATTGATATGCTATTTCAAAATAGCGACATTTCTTCTTCTGGTTTTTTTTTTTTGGGGGGGGGGGGCATTTTTGAAAGTCTGTAGATGCTCCTCCCATGGTGAACGGTTATACATCATATAACCTTTATTTCTTTCTACCATCTAATCTTAAAAATCCAATAGATCTCCGTGACTCTTGAGTAAATTCTTCTTAGCATCGTGGGTTATCCTACTTGAGATAGCTAAGCTTGTTTTCTAGACACTTTTTGTGCCTGAATCTTTATTAGTCTGATGGTACTTCCAGATTAAAGCTATTTCTTTGTTTCTGCCATTTTCCAAATGCACCCTGGAAGTCAAGTTATTTGAGGGTGTTCAGCACTGTCAGCATTTCTTAAATCTACTGAATCATTTCGAACTAATGAGCTTTCAATTTTATGTTCTCATGAGCTTTAAAAATATCTCTATCAAAACCTTGGAGTAGAAAATTGAGCTCATTAAATTTGTTGAATATATCCATCAAATAAGCTAATTGACAAATCTACTCTTTATCTTCAAAATACCTAATTCATCAGATTATATTTCAATTTTGTTAAACATTTTAGCTCATTTTTTAGTTCAAGATGAGTCAATAGGCATCCCTTTGATAACCAGCACACCTTAGTGTGCAGAAACAAATGAGGGTGTGTACCTCACATTTCCTCACACATTTTTTGTAAGGACAGAAGTCCAGTGCATATGAAATTGGCTACTTTTGTTGCAATGTTCAATGCTTTGTGTAAATTAGAAGCTATTCTTTTTACTACCATGATTTCTCTGTGTCTAATGCAATGCTGCTAAATTATTTTGGAGTTAATTTCACAAATAGAAGCATATCAGCGAAGCACTACCATCTGTGGACAAATTTATACACCAGTACTATGACAAATTTAATTTTAAGGTTATCAAATTATGAATAGTTTTGAAAATATCCTCTCCTGCTGTATGTTAAGTGTTTACTCCTAGAATTTCATCAGCAATAACACCTTTTTTAAATATAAAAATAGCAAACACACATAAGTAGCTCAGCATCATCAAACACACCCATCGATTCATTAATTTCAGTTGCAAGCCTTTTGCCCATTTTAACACTTTCTACTATTTGGTCAACAATCCTTGTGCCATATCATGATAACCATGGAGTTAAAATGTATGGGAGACCAAAGAATAAAATAACAGCTCCAACAATGTAGGAAAAATATTGTAAAACAGAACACAAGGTTTCATTGCAAATACGAGGGCCGTTCAGAAAGTAACCTCCGGTTGATTGCAAAAAATTCACCAAGTTAAATAAAAATATTTTAATACATACATCTTACAACTACATCTTTGCACTATTTTTCTACATAGTCTCCATAACGATTGAGGCACTTATTGTATCTGTTCACAAGCTTTGAAATTCCTTCCATAAAAATCACCCGCTTGTGCCTGGAGCCAGCCTGTGACCGCATCTTTGAGCTCTTCGTCGTCATCAAACCGCTGGGACCCAAGCCATTTCTTCATATGCATGAAGAGGTGATAATCGCTTGGCGCCAGATCTGGGCTGTAAGGTGGATGGTTGACAACGTTCCACTTGAAGGACTCAAGAAGGGCTGTTGTTCTGCGAGCAGAGTGAGGACGGGCGTTATCGTGCAAAAAAACGATACCGGAAGTCAGCATACCACGGCGTTTGTTCTGTATAACCCGTCGTAAGTTTTTTAGTGTTTCACAGTACACGTCTTGATTAATGGTCGTCCCACGTTCCATGAATTCAACCAACAACACCCCTTTTGCATCCCAAAACACCGTTGCCATCAATTTTCGGGCAGAAAAATCTTGCTGGGCTTTTATTGGTTTGGTAGGCGAATTTGAATGTGCCCACATCTTTGATTGTTCTTTTGTCTCAGGGTTCACGTACTTAATCCAGGTTTCGTCCACGGTCACGATTCTGTTTAACAATGGTTCACCTTCGTCCTCATAATGTGACAGAAAGTCTAATGAAGAGGCCATTCTTTGAGTTTTGTGGTGGTCGGTAAGAATGTTGGGCACCCATCGTGCACAGAACTTATGGTAACCCAATCTTGCTGTCACTATCTCGTACAAGAGAGTCTTAGAAATCTGTGGAAAATCAGTAGACAACTCCGACATTGTGAAACGTCGGTTTTCACGAACTTTTGCATCAACTGTCTGAACGAGTTCGTCCGTCTACCACTCCTCTCTTCATCATGAGCGTTTTTTCGTCCACTTTTAAATAAACGTACCCATTCACGGACCACTCCTTCACTCATAACTCTTGGTCCGTACACGGCACAAAGCTCACGATGAATAGCTGCTGCAGAATATCCTTTGGCTGTCAAAAACCTTATAACAGCACGCACTTCACATTTGGCGGGGTTTTCTATTGCAGCACACATTTCAAACGGCCACAAACACTAAACTAGCGCAGGTACGACGTTCACTCGACCACGGCTTGATGCCCAAGGTAACTACAGCTTGATGCCGACTGACCTGCTGAGTGCGTGAATGCACAGATGGCGTCGCTACTCCCCCCACTACCCGCACTGTGACCGATCGGAGGTTACTTTCTGAACGGTCCTCGTAAATATCTAGTAGGTTAAGGAAATAGCTGCTGGTTTCCAGCTGGAACAGCTGCTGGCATTCAGTAGCTGAGATAATTGTAGGAATTATACTTATTTTATTGTATTTTGTTTTAGTAGGTTAAATTGAATTGCTTTTGAGCATAAATAAATTTATTCATTTATTCACATCATGAATCTATGCCCTACACTAGTATCAGAAGTCAAATTGATTTGATTACTTTAGTGGAGTTTTTGTGTAATATTTTATCTGCCATAATCAATCAGGAATAATAAAGAGATTAAAGTGTGTTATATAAGGTGATTTATTTTTTGCAGCTAAGAACGCTAATTCATATGATATCTCCAGTGCTACCTTTGTTGATTTTGTAACACTGTGTATTACATTGGAACTTTCATCTAAATTTTCTGCTTTGCACCTAAAAAATTTGACAGACTTGTATTTAAAATTGCCATAATTTGCTCTGAGTTGTGCTTTTTATTGCAGTATCCAACTGTAAAAACTGTGTGATTTGTTTTCTCAAAGGTTCTTTTTTCTTTGCTTCTTTCTTTGCCTGACTTTTTAGATGTAAATACTCACCACAAATAAACTGTCACTAAGCAAGCAGGAAGATGTCTGCAAGCCTCTTGTGTTTGCAGAGCGCAGCTGAAAACAGAAAATTATAAAACATACACTGTATAATGTAGAATATTTATCAAATATTTTTTAACATGCTATACTATGATTACATGTGAAAAATATTGGAGAGCAAGAGGATTAATGACTTCATTGTCAGAAATCCAGCATTAGCTAACAACAACTATGATTACATCATTGCTGTTTGCAATTTTGTCATAATGCAAGCATGGTTTGCCCAGTCCTGGCCCACAATTAAACTCAATTGATGTCACTCAATTGCAGAGTGTGGGACATGACTTGTTTGTTCAGCCCTGCATTCACAGTAAGTCAAGAGCCTGCCAATATTTGGCAGAACTGGCCAGCTTATTGACACATGTAAACCAGACCAGACCCAGTCTAGGCTTGCTTCTATAATAGCCACTAGATTACTCTGCTATCTGTCCCACCCCACATTAAAATTCTCAAAACCTGATAATCTTTCTAACATACTAGCCGGTGAATTTCATGAACTCCTACAGTGACGCTTGGGTCTTACTGCTGCTGATAGTTTCCTTTATGTAATAGTAATGATAATGGTGGTGATACCGTCACAACCTCCATCACCATAAATAAAATTAATAATAATAATAATAATAATAATAATAATAATAATAATAATAATAATAATCATCATCATCATCATCATCCCGTGGTGCACCCTGCTTTTAACAGATGAGGCTCTGGGGACCAAATCAAAGCGGTATAACTGTTTCATCTAAAATGGAGGAAATGTCATTTACATATGTCCTGGCCTATCACAGCACAACAGCATCCCTCAGAGGCACATGAGGGGAAGGTCGGTGGATCTAAATACCACCTATTTAGTCCTCCCGGCTAGGTCCGATGGACCCGTTGACCAACGATAGGTGTGGTCCCCCTTGCAAAATGGGGGTTTAAGTCGGGTGATGTAACTGTCACATTATAAAACTAGTGCCCGTTAAGAAAACAGTTACATGAAAGCCACAGTTCAAAAGTATTGGAAAGCATGAATGCTAATGGCTTCATTGCCAGTTGCAAGGCACTAGAAAACAACAACATAATAATAATAACAACAACAACAACAATGCAATTTAAATACGAGTACAAAGAAAACAGCAAATAAAAAATTCGCAAAGTTCTGCAAAACACCGAACAATTTTAGAGATAACGCTCATGCAAAAAGACATTGAAATGCAGTTTCTGTACACTTTGCCTCTTCTCTCCTCCTCTACACTCTCCTTGTCCCTCACCTTTCTCGATTTGATCCCTGAATTTGCCTATCATCGTATTTGCACACAATGCCATCTATTAGCATTCACCCAAATCTTCTCCTTCCTTCTCCATATACTCCACATTTTCTTAACGCAGATTCGATCCCACAATGCTCTTTGTTCTTCGATATATCAACCTAACCAAAGCTAAGCTACCCTTTAAACCTAACTAAAGCTAAGCTACAAACTGTACGTAAGCTGTATACTAGATGATAAAACAACATGGTGCTCCCAAACATTACCAGCTGTAACGTAACATAACGTAAACAATCTTCTACAACAGGTGACCAAAATAAATATCTTTCTCTGATGCAATATTGGGGAGCTTTTCGACTATGGGGAACACTCTAGAGTAACTTTTATACTTTTTCAATGCCATTTTATTAAGTTTTGATGGGGTTGGTCTGCAGAAGTTTGGCCAAGAATTCCTTCACAGTATATGGGGAGTGAGTGTATAAAAATGATTTAAATCTTTCTTGAAGATTTATGTTGATTATGACTGCCTAAAAGTTTTAGGTAACATGGAAAGTTATCAATTTTCATTGCAGAATAACATTCTCTCACAAAGTTTTAAGCTCCTTGTTCGTCAATGCAAGTCACATGTATGCCTCATGCTGTGGTCATAGTGTTGCAAAGTTATCATATTTATCTGTACGATAGCTCGAAAGAGAACAGCTATATGTATTCATCAGTAAGAGTAAGAATTTTTTGGGTTTAAAAGAATGGCTTATGGATTGACACAGCCCATGCCACAAATAATACATATTGTAAGATACGCACTTGCTCACTGTGCCTTGAATTATCCCAGAAAATAATTTCATATTGCACCAGGAAGTGAAAGTATAGACAAAGTATGCTGCTCTTAATGCATTTTGGGCAAGCAGATTTTTTAAGTTTCTGAATGCAAATTAAGCAGAGATTGATAGCATGATCTTTATTTGTTTTGTCCAGCTGAACTCTTATCTTTTTTAAAGATGTTATTTGAGAAGTTCAAAAACAATTGTTGATGGGAGATTTAACACAACAGGAATACACTAACAGGATATGCTGGTTTAAAAACCTGAACTTACAAAGAAATCATTTTTTCCTGATAAACAAAATTATTGGAGCGAGAGTGTGAGAGAGAGTGAGTGAGAGAAAGAGGGTGAGAGAGTGTGAGAGTGAGCAAGAGAGCAGGTGTGTGTGTGTGTGTTTTACTATAAGAAGAATACATATTATTCATTCATCTCATATTATAATGGTGTATACTATTTGGCTTCATCATACGGATCTTTGTATGGAACAACCCATTATGGACCTTGAAGGCAAATAAAATAATGGACAGCTTTAGACTTATTGGCAATGGAATGATTCCTGTACAAAGGTATACTTGCTTAGTAGGAGTATAAAAATCAAGATTATAAATTATTTTGGTCACATAGTTTTGTAGAATTTTAAATTGATATAGCTGAACTTTTCTACATGATAAGAAAACTAGGTCCAATGTATAGTAGACATTTTTTAAAAAATATCCTAGACAACCCTATATTTCTCAATCGGTCAATCACACCAATAATTGAGGTAACTTTAGTTTTAATTTTATCTATGTGATAATTCCAATTAAGGTTTAGAGTCCAATGCAAGTCCAAGAAAAGTAAAACATTGCACTTCTATGTAATTTCACTATGAAGCAGCAAGTGTGGATGTTGGCAAATTCAATAGAAGGCTTTATTAAAGAAATGTATTTGGTTTTAGTCATGTTAAGAATTAATTTATTAGCTAATATCCATTGGTTAAGCAAATTCATATCTGTATGCATATCATTTCAGTTTTACCAATGTAAAAAAGTTGTTGTTGTTAGCTAATGCTGGATTTCTGACAATGAAGTCATTAATCCTCTTGCTCTCCAATATTTTTCACTGATGGATGGCACACTAGAAAACGCCCCTTCACAAACAGCAAAAGATAAAAAAAATATTGTTATATATATATAATTCACCTCTTATTATTACAACATAATAATATAAAATAATAAACAAAATTAAAACAATAAATTCCAATCTCAATAAAGTTATTAATAAATGCTTACACTTAGAAGAAAATACTGATAACCCACAAAAAAATATAAAATAAAATATTATTAACATTAACGTTTTAATAGTTTAATATAAAACATTGGTCTTGTAAACCAAAAATAAGTTTAACTTTTAAAACTTCAAAGGGAAGAAAATCTTATCATTAATTTCCAAAACTAATATGTTTTTTAAACTTCCCTTTGATATTTTATACTTAATATTAAGAATCAGAATAACATTGAGAATTATTTTTTTATTTTTAAATCATCCCTTATCAATAGGTTTAATTCTTTTCCTTCAAGCAATCTCAATATGCTTAATTAGAGGTTTTATATCTTTGAGATTTTGATTTTCCTATGTTTTACTATTAATTTATCTTGGAGGTATATTAGTTTTATTTATATATGTTACAAGATTAGCCTCAAAGTACTCAGGGGTCTCCGTCTAGGGGATATGTGAATGGCAACCACAAGGTACCCAAGCTGAGCAGAACATTACTTCCACTTACTGGTGTTTTGCTCCTCACTGTAACTTTCCTATCTGACCTTACCTTGGTCATCTCTTGTTCTCTTCCGACCCCGATGCTATTAGGGTTCCTGAGGGCTAGAGAGTCTTTATTTTTCCAACCTCTCCATTTCTCTAATTTTTCTATAAAACCTTAACCCCTAACATGCTGACCTGTCATGGCATGTAATATGTCTTCTGATTGGTAATCAAAGGATATGGTCGGTGAATTTATTTTGATAATTCTCCCGGTCAGGTCGGTGAGACCCGTAAACTGACAGGTGTGGTCCCCCACACATTCTGGGGGTTGTGAGAGAGCGATATGACCGCCAAAACATAAAAATATGGTGCTCTCTAAAAAACGGTTACTATTACTGCTATTGCTAATGTAAAAAAGTGACATCAGCAAAAAGTGCAAGTTTTCCTTTCATGTTAATATTGGTAGCTATAAATAAATGTTAGGAATAGAATGGGGACTATCACAGATTCTTGCAACACACATTTTATTTTCTGTAAGTCAGAGTTAACATTATTTATTGCTACATGTTGTATGACATGTTCAACATCCCTGAGCTCTGCTCACAGAGGGACCTAACACACAAACAATCAAATCATAATTTTTAGGTAACTTTGAAACCATAATTATGGTATACCGCTTATTCCTATTCTTTCCATTTTATTTAATTAGAGGTTATGGTTTACCATGTCAAATGCTGTTTTTAGATTTGAATGGAAGTAGCAAAAAACACCAGTATATGAATTTTAAAATCAAGAAAACAAATATGAATTCTTCTAAGTGGTGAATTTGGTGATCACGATTATACGTAGTTTGGTTGACAACTGTCAGAAAAAAATTAATTAAGTATGATTTAATGATGCAATTAAAGTAATATCATTTGCACTAATCAAAACAAACTTTTGTATGACAGAATTTTCACGACCTGTAATGCGCAATTACCAGATATACACGTAATTAACAAGTGTAAAGAAATATAGTGAGAGGCCTAAGCCGCAAAGCGTACTCGAGATATTGAGTCCTATGCCTAAAGTGTAGCAGAGGGTTCTTTCTTATAAGGGAGAAGTGGATCATTTGCAGCCGCTGCGAAGTGACAAAAAAGACCGAAACATTAGTGTAACTAAAATCTAATAACCGCCTACTACTCCTTATTCACTCAGGATCCTTATGCACCTTCCCTGAAATCGCTAACGTAAATCTTTCTCAAGTTTCAGTAACCATCAGTCATACTGAAGTGGAACCAAAACAAGTTGTACTATCTACTATATAATTACGCACTAAATGCAAAATGAAATAGCTTCTTGTATAAATCAAAATTTAAAATGTATATTCTAATTACTATTCTAACGCTAATAGGAAATAATTCCTACGGATTTATTTAACAACATCGAAATTTCAATAATTTGATTGTATGCCGTTCTGGGTATTACGTTACTTAGGTTTATTTTACTTTATACCAAGACCGTAATTTATTTCAAAGGACTAGTATCCGTGAAACCACAAAGGTTACTTACCAAAGCCTGACCTACAGTTTTAATGCCAGATAGCATCATGGATTCTTGAATGAAGACAGCTATTTTAAGTTGTATTTATTATAAAAGAATTGATATTTAACTTCTAACACAAAATCCCTCAAAAGAGAGATGAACAAAAATTGGCTTTCTCCCTCACAGTCTGCCTGCAGCTGGTCGTCTGCTACCTTGACAGGCTGGCCACTAATACCATCAAATTTTGTTAGGAATAACTTTTATATGCGAATATTTAAAACATTATGCTGAATGAAAATCTTCACTGACGTATTGTACATCTTATATAAAACGAGAATTTCTTCTACATTGACAAATCTTATATTACTTTATCTAGTAATGCAGCAATTTTAGGCAGCACTGCATTTTTTTCAGGACACTATTCTCCCCTTACGGTAAATTTTAAAATTTTAAGAAGGGAAGAAAGTGGGAGATTTGTTGTTTATAAGTTTCAAGTTGGGAAGAAGGAAGCGTGCACATTGCAAAACACGGGTTGTTTGCAGTTAACACATTTACAAACTTCTACATTTTGCAATTAAAAGGTAATATTATGAGTAATTACTAAATTATGTATCGGTGTTTTCTGAGGTCAAGTTATTTGATTTGTGTGCTTTTTTTGCTTTAGTCCAGGATGGCGGCTGCAATGCCAATAAACCCGAAGCCCTTCCTCAACAGTCTAGTGGGGAAGCCGGTAATGGTAAAGCTGAAGTGGGGCCACGAATATAAAGGATTTCTTATATCAGTGGATGGATATATGAACCTCCAGTTGGCTAACACAGAAGAGTATATAGACGCCTCCCCTACAGGTAATTTAGGGGAGGTTCTAATCAGATGTAACAATGTTCTGTACATTCGTGGGGTAGAGGAAGAGGACGAAGAGGGAGAAATGAAAGATTAATAGGAAGTTCTACACGTGATAATGAATGTGTATATGTGACCTTTGTGAACAAACTTGATGAAACAGTCAAGTAAGGCGTATCATAATTTAATTCTGACTTTTGAGAATGTGATTGCGATTTAATGCAAATAATTTTAATAAACAGTGTTAAGCGATAAAAAGTGTATAATTTTTTATTAAAGTTCTTGGATAAACGACCCTCTATTCTTTAAATTTTTGAAAGTGTCTTGTGAACTAGTGTGGTATTCTCATGAAGTGGTTTTGTTTTCCATGTATTACTGTTATATGAACTATAATGGTATAGTGTGCAACTTTAATATTGTACGGTACATACAACATTTGGTACACAGGCATTTTACACAGACAACAAACGTGGCGTGCAGTACAAAATGTGTTTTCTTTGTCCTTCCTCCTATTCCAGATATATTTTCGGCAAAGGGTTTCTGCTTGGGTCAGGAATAAAAATGTGTTAAAAGCAAAAGAGAATGATGAAATTACTGTAGAAGTTTTGGTTAAGGTTTCGTGGTCCTGGAATTACTACATATTGTATATATTCATCATTCCTTTGTTGCACAGGGTATTACATAATTAACCACATAATAGCAAAATATACTGGGGGCCCTAAGCTGCAAAGTGTAGTTAAGGGATTGGTTTTATAAGCAGAAGAACAAAGTGAGGGTAAAGCATAGCCAAAACATCAGGGTAACTAAAACCCAATGATAGCCAGGTACTAGTTATCAACTCAATATTAATGTGAACATACCCTAGAATCCCTAATGTAAGTCTTTCCCATTGCAATACTCTACTGTATTACCATACATCATGCAGAACCAGTACAGAATTCTTTAGTTGATGTAGTTCTAGAACCTGTAGCCCAGCCACTATTTGAGGACTAATTTTAATGGAAAACAAGCGTAAAGTCAGTAATGATGCCATTTTGCTGCAATTTGCTCGTGTGCAGTAAGGAATGCTTTATAGGAAGAGTGAAAGCAGGGTGCAGCTGTAGCATCAGTGAAGCTAAACCCCAAAGAACCACAACTGCAGAGAAAAAAGAAAATCAAATGATTGACCATCCAGCATGTTTTACTTTTCCATTTACATTGGCAGTGTAGCATTGAGGGCTTGTGCCTCATCCAAGTAATATTACACTTAATTGCTACTCTTAACATACATAATAGTCCAGGAACCTGAAAATATCGTGAATACAGATTTTAGAACATCCTCTAGCAATAGTCAGATCTTTGAAGAGTGGGTTACTATGTTGCCTTTAAATTCCATTCTCTTTACTTGGCCAAGAGATAAACATTTTAAATAATGACTTCTCATCTGAGAAAAGTAAAACTGTTGATAAACCCAAACATATAACAAGGAGTATTTCTGAAATGGTTCACTCACATATGTTTTAATGAGATCTACATTTTTTGTATGGTGAGAGTTGGCTATCTTTTATGAGGTATGCAAAAGTCATCCAGAATGAAGACTTCTCAAGATATTCTCAGAAAGTTCAAGATATACATTTCATTTGTCATATCATCTTAAACATATGCTATTTTAATCAAAATTACTATAGCCATTTTTGATAAAATAAACATTTTTGAAATGTTCCAATTAAAGGGTAGTCTGGGATGGGGGATTTTTTTTGTTTTCTGTTTTGAAAATCATGCTGCATCTTTGGAAGTTACTGAACTTAAATACCCAGTTACAACTTTTCGTTTCTGTACACAGACCTTTTTCTAAAAAGGGACCTTAAAACATGTATTTCCAGTGAAATTTATGTATGAAATTTTTGGGTGAAATACTATATTTCTCCTACTTACTACACATAGAGCAGGTAAAAGGGCTGATGTGAATATCTGAAATATTTAAGCATGGTGCTATTAGCCGCCTGTTAAATTCCATTACCTTGGAATGACATGGGAATCAAAAGAAGGCTGCTTCAGAATTTAAAACAATGAAAAACTACTGGAAAATTCAAACCAGTAGTACTAAATGCATCAAAAATGCTTAATGCCACAACAAATTGGACAAATTATGTTTTAATAAGATTTACTTATTTTGTGTGAAACTTTTCTCTCTCGTGGTTTACTAGGTGTGCCAAAATTTAATGGCGAGTGGGTCAACACAAAATCCAATTACAGGCTTGCCACAACTTGTGGTGTTGTGTAGTTAAACATGCTATGAAATCACTTAAGGCTGATGATGTATCATTTGCACCCAAACAATTTATTTGTCAGGTATCAGCTGCCATTAAATTTTGACTACTATAATACTGCATAATTAAGCAACATTCATTCAGAGTGAAGAGAATTTTACAGGCTAGACATGGAAAATTCAAGATGTATTTTGTTAGTCATGTAGGTATGTTAAATGCTTGATATTTTAATCTGAAATAATTAAGAAACAGCTTTGAGGAAATAATTTTATTTTATAATTAAAAACGGAAAGCTTCTACAGCAGGAACTGATTACCACTGCTGGATCAATTATGAGCATTGGGGCAGACGAAGAGATTAAATACCTTGGTGCAACATTTAGAGACACAATAGTATTTAATGAAACACAGGTTCTAGAAAAATTAAAATTAAATCTTGAAAAGCTTACTTCAACTCACTTGCTCCAGCCTAGTCAAAAACTTACAGTTATAAATCAGTTTATTGGGCCCACTTTGATCTATCCTTTCCAGTCAGTTCCAATAGAGAAAATTCCAAAGGTATGGCTCCAGAAAGCAGATAAAATGATCAAAAGTGCTGTGAAGGAAATCCTACAACTACCAAATGACACCCCAAACAGTATGCTGTACACCAGCACAAAGTTTAAGGGATTATCAATAATACGTGCAACTTGGGAAGCTTATCTTCAACAATTAAATATTAACACCAAACTTGAAGCTCTAGACGATGAACATGTAAACGTTCGCAATTTTGCAGCCATAAGAACTCGATACCTCACAGAGTTGCATATACCAGAGGAGTCCTCCACAAACTCCGTTAAACAACTTAGGGAGAAACTAAGACGCCAGGAGTTTGAAGCCTGGTGTGCATGCCCTCAGAAAGGAAGAGGAGTGGCACTCTTTGGCGAAGTTCCTGCTGCCAACACTTGGATTTTGAAACATAATGGGTTATCCAGCTCAGAATGGCGTGACATGTTGAAGATGACAGCTATGGTGGTTCCAGTACGTTCACTTCCGGGACGCTCCACGGGTACAAGCCACTGCAGACATTGCAGTGAGATAGAAACTTTACCACATGTACTCGGGAATTGTCCTCAGGGAGAGTTGCTGCGAATAAAGCGTCACAACACCATAAGAACTCTGCTTGCCAATGCTTTGCGAAGCACAGGATTAGAAGTCCACGAAGAAGTACACTGTGTGGCTGACTGTGGCAGTAACCGTCGAATTGATGTCATTGCTATCGACAGGAAGAAAGGGACAGCTGAGATCTTAGATCCCACAGTGAGGTTTGAGACATCCTTAGACCAGCCAGCAGAAGTGGATCGTGAAAAGAAGAAAATATATCAGCCCACAATTCCATTCTTCAGTGCCTCATATAATATCAGCAACATCGTGGTCACAGGCCTATTCTTCGGAGCAAGGGGCACAATACCAAAATCATTTGTGAAATGGAGACAACAATATAAGCTCCCTAAACAGCTACAGGACGACATTGTCCTAACGACTATAGAATACTCTGTGGCAATATGCCGAAATCATTTGTATGGAAACCACAACATTTAAATTTGAAAGTACTAAGATATAAAATAATCATTTAACTGTGTCATATACTAACAAAAACTTTGTTTTGTTGTTGTTGTTTTTTTTTTTTATTAACCTTTTTATGTATTCATTTCAAACACATGAAAGCTATTCTGTGTCACATGGCAAACCTTTATATAAGGTCAGATTTAATAATAAAAAAATTTAAAGGATACTTTGGGTGGAGAATTTCTTCAAAATCTATATATTGCAGTTTTAGAATGCATCAAAACATTATTACTTTCTCCACTACATAAAGTAGAGGAAGTACTGTATTCCACCCAAAAATTTGATGTCTAGATTTCACCAGAAATATGTTTTGAGGCTCCCTGAATAAAAATAAAAAAAAACCCTGTTTAGAAAAATGTGTGTGTGTGCCTGGCTGTCAGTCTGGACAGCATAACTCAAAAACCAAAAGTCGGTTAAAAACCAAAGTTGGTGTTTAAGTTTAATTTCTTTCAAGGATGTGACACAAAGATTTTGAAGAAAATTTCTCCGCCCTAAACTACCCTTCACATGAAAAATTTTCATTTTCTTGAAAGTGGCTCTAATGATTTTGATTAAAATGCCATATGTTTGAGATATTTTTATGACAAATGAAATGTGTATCTTGAATTTTCTGGCTATAGCGCCTGTAGTCATATTTACTTTGGATGACTTTTGCATAACTGGTAAACCATTAGAGATAGACCAAATTATACTATACAAAAATTGTAGATATTGCTGAAATACACTATTTATGTCTCCATAGATTTTCTTGTAGGGTGAACCATTTCGGAGATACTCCTTGTTATGTGTGCGAGTTTTGGAAAACTTAAAACTTTCGTGAAATGGAACATTGTTGTTCATTTTTTTATATGTTAAGCATGCAAAGAGAATGGGATCTCAAAGCTTTAAAATATTTGACTATCGTTCAAAGCCTACTGTATTCTAATATTCCCCTTTCATCTACAAGGAAATAAGCAGTAAGATAATTTGTAGAAATGTTTATCTTAACTAACAAGAAGATATAGGAATAAGAGTTTGTAAGAATGGTTAGTACAAGAGTAGAGAAAGTCATGTGAGTGCAACACATCAGATTTTTTTTGTATGGAGTACAATACTTCTTCAGCCTACTTTAGCTAGGTGGTAAAGAAAGGGAACTTGAGTAAGCTGGTAAGACTTCTACTCTTGCGGTTCCAAAGTTATCTACAACAGACACACTAGCAGTTGATCTGTATCTGCAATTCATTATCGTCTACATCAAGGTTCAATTGGGTCCAATTTGAATCTTAGTTTGTACAAATGACACAGGATGCTCAAGGTTAAAAGGTAAGAACTATGTTCACGTATCACATAAATTACAGCAAGGCAAACATGTTAAACAGCTGATCAAGTTTAAGCCCAATTCTGAATGTATCTGAAACCAAATATACATAGTGGCTTGTAAAGAACTGACATTTCTTCCTTTATTTGTCTGGGAATTCACATAATGAGCAGTTATTCACGTCAAATTAAGCAGAATGTGTGGGAGTTCCAATTCCCTGTAACAAAATGCACAGACGTGTTATTCTTTATTCCTTATTTTTGTCTTGTTGGCCAAGACTTAGGGCCTGCACTTTTTGCAGCTCTCTGGCACATTGAATAGGTGTACCCAGGCTTTGCAACAAATATCTTAATGACTTGTGGGGTGACCTCTCCAGTTGTGCCCTTATGTGAATAACTGTGGGCAGCTTAGAACAATATTTGCCTTCTCCACTCACCAGAGATTCACTTGTTTCCAATTTGCAGCTGTAATTGAATTCATATTCCAGTATTGTTTCACAAGGAAGGGCCATTGATTTAATATGTGCTCCAGTTTTGGTGACTGGAATCAAATATCAAAACAGTTACAAACCATAAGGCAAAAATAAGGAATAAATATCTACACATGTCATTACTTAATCTGATGCTAAAAAGTCATTCATTAAGTGTATGATTAAAGAAAGAAATGTTTCAGTTCATGGTAAATCACTCGGTGCGATCTTCCATGGAAGATGCATACTGCCACCAAATAACAATGTGTACATCAACAATAACGGGAGCCCGCTTCGGTAGCGTGATGGTTAGCGTGTCTGCCTCACGTTCAAGAGGTTGCAAGTTCGAATCTCGCTTAGGGTAAGTTATCCGGGTAAGGTTTTTACGAGGTTTTGCCTTATCCTGAGAAGACGAATGTCGGGTAACTTAAAGCTCCATGAACTTCGGGCTCATTTGAGCATCATTTCACCCATTTCATTCATTCACCATCTGATATGACACGGAGGACGTTAATTTAAAATAAATAAATAAAAATAATCAATAACGGTAGCGTTGACATGGGAAAGGTAGTTAGTCAAAAAAAAAAAATCAAAATTTGGTTTTTTCATGGAGAAGGTAGTAAATGCCAATGGCATGGAAAAGGTAGCAAGTGAATTGATGGGATACATTAGTTACTATGATTGATGCAAGATGGAACATGTGGTAAGTCAATGAGGTGTGGCATGGAGAAGGTGGTAAGTCAGCCTGACCTCTCGTGGGTTTATATATAACCTTTGCCTCTTGCAGACTGTCAACCATGCGTAAACCTCATTTACAGCTATTATAATTCCACATAGTGATATTAGTCAGCAGAATGGAAGACATGTTCAACTATGATGTAATAACTGTGCAGATCAGAATGATAATGATTATTATGGTGCTTTGTATGTCATTGCCACAATTATTTTGATAGTATTGACCTAAAATTTTTGTATCAGGACACTCATACATGGGCGTATGACATGGATTTTGCAATTATTGAGAAGAGAAAGAAAGTGTTCACAACAATGGTTCCAGAAGTTGCAGAAATGATCAGACATGCTAAACATTCTCAACCATTTCATGTATCACGTGTTAGCCCCTGGGGATATTTATGACTTTGCCATGGAATGCGACAGATATTTATATACTACATCCCTCAAGATTAGTAGTCAGCTGGATTTCCGTCAATCAAGACCAGTAAACATTCAACGAGTTAGAATTGTGGACCGCACAAAATATACTCAAAAGAGGGAAATCCCTTAACGTCATCAACAACAGTCTTTACAACCACTTAGGATTCCAACCATCAGTGAACCAAAAAAAGGACTTATTGAACATGTTGGACTATTTGGATGTGAAATATCACATTGTAAAATTTATGCTTGATTTGTATGTAAACAGACAAGAAAGTATAGTGATTCTTTATGGCATGTGTTGTTGTTTTCTAGTGCCTTGCATCTGGCAATGAAGCCATTAGCATTCATGCTTTCCAATACTTTTGAACTGTAGTTTCTTCTGATCTTAATGCTTCACAGGTCTTCAAGTGGTCTTCGTTCATTTCTGCTGGATCGTTACACAGGACACATATTGGTGAAGCTGAGATACCTATTCTGTAGAGATGACTTGCTAAGCAGTCGTGATTTGTCAGTAGTCAGAAGGCTGCAACCGCTGTTTTCCTTGGTCTCTGGGGGATTATATCTGGGTTGTAAAGTAGTGTAATCCAATTTATTTATGCCAACAAACTTACTGTTGGTGTATTTAAACACACAAGCCGTGTGTGGGCAAAGTTTGAGAGGTAGAACTGGAACTTAAAAATTCAATGCCACAACTGGGATTTGAACCACAGACCTTCCGCTTACCGGGTGGATGTGAGATTGCCTTTGTGGTTTACCAGGAGAAATACAAACTGGTTTGAGAATTTATTGCCATTCTGGCAGTTTGTCACAATAGCTCAGTGGTTAGAGCGTCCGCCCGGTAAGCGGAAGGTCTGTGGTTCAAATCCCAGTTGTGGCATTGAATTTTTAAGTTCCAGTTCTACCTCTCATAGTGTAATCCATTTTTTATCTTTGGCATTTGTTTCTATTTCTTGTAGGTATGAATAAGAAAATTTTTTAATGATCAAGCGCTTTATTGAGGAATATGAGCAATTGAATTTAGACTTTTGTTTTATTGTTGTGCCTTTCTTTGCAAGTGAGTCTGCAGCTTCATTCCCCATGACTCCACAGTGTGCTGGAATCCATTGGAGATGAACAGTCTTATTAACTTTTTGGAGTTGTGTTAACATTTTAAAGCATTCTCTAATTTTTGTTGGCTTCTTTGTAGTATTTGAACATATTCCCTGAATTGCAGCTTTAGAATCTGAAAGAATTACTGCCTTGTTAAAGTTATTTAAGGGAAGATTTAATAATTGTCGGAGAGCAATGTGTATAGCCTCTATTTCTCCATCATAATTTGTTGTGTCTCTGCCAACAGAATGATAAATGGAAAAATGTGAACACATAACTCCAGCTCCAGTAAGGTTTTCCGTGGAGGATCCATCAGTATATATGTGCAGCCATTCTTCTGTGGGATACCTAGTATTGATTGTTTCCAGAGCTAGAAGTTCTTGTATTTCTTTTGGTGTGTCTGATTTACTTATTTCCTCTATTAATTCCAAACTGAAGGTAGGTTGCAATAATTCCAATGGATTTTCTCTTATAAGTAGATTTTCTCTGGTGTTAGGAATGTTCAATTTGGATTTAATCTGTGTTACCTTTCCTAGGAAACTACTATGAGTTTTAAGGATTGAAGGGGGGAGGTTCTCTTCTGTCCATTTAGAGTTTGGCAGTCGTAACATTTTCTCATGTTGGAGCAATGCTTGTTCTTCTATTTTTGTTGTTATTGATGGGGTCCGTGTTAAGGCAAGCATGGCATCAATAGGTGTGGAGTTAATTCTCCAGTGATTAGAAGAGCCTGATTTTGTATTTGTTCAAGTTTATTGATGTTAGCATTTGCTGCTGTTATTAAAGCTTCAGAACAGTACAAGAGGTTTGGTTTAACATACATTTTGTATGTTGTGTTAAGGACTCTCCTTGAGCAGCCCCATTTAGCACCAGCTAACCTTTTCAGGATTTGCAGTTTCTTTTCAACCTTTTCTGAGATGTTTCTTATATGTTTTTTCCAACTTAGCTTTCTGTCGAAAGTGATGCCTAAGTATTTGGCATCATCAACTGCTTTGAGTGGTTTATCATTATAATTTATGTTAAGATTAACTGGTTTGTATTTTAGTGTAAATAATTCATAATTTGTTTTTTCCACATTGATAGTCATGAGGTTTTTGGAGCTCCATTCATGTACTTTGTTTAGGGCTGTTTCTATTCTGTCTTTAATTAATTCAGGTTTTTTTGGAGAGCCTGAAGTCCAAATGACATCGTCAGCAAATAAAGCAATTTTGGTTTCTAAAGTTTTTATTATTGATGGAAGGTCAGTTATATATATGTTAAAGAGTGTTGTGCTCAGAACAGCACCTTGTGGAAGTCCTTGGTGTGTACTTTTATATTTGAAAATGTATTTATTATATTTTGTGGCACAAAATCTTTGTGAAATAAACTGAGTTATCCATTTAAGCATGTTACTTTTCACACCTATTGATTGCAACTTCTCAATTAATTTGTTTCTCCAGACTGAGTCATATGCTGATTTAAAATCAATGAATACTGCTAAGGTATCCTCCTTTCTATTGAAAGTTTCCTTGATGTCTTGGCTTAGTAGGAGTACATTTTCACTTGTACTATGATTCTGTCTGAAGCCGGTCTGTGAGCTATTAATTAAGTTGTAATATTCTAGGAACCAGTTAAGTCTAGATGCCACCATTCTTTCCATCACTTTTGCAATAACACTGGTTAAAGATATTGGCCTGAAACTATTAATATTGTTTGAGGGTTTGTTTTTCTTTAAACTCAGGATGATAATGGCTTTTTTCCAGTCAGAAGGCACAGTCATTCTCCAACACGTATTATACAGTTTAAGTAGGATTTCTTTTCCTTTCCTGCCAAGGTGTTTAATAAACTCTGGGTGGATCTTGTCAGGTCCTGGAGATTTTTTGTTCTGTAATTGTTCTATTGCTAAATCTAGTTCTGTTTTGTTAAAATCCTGAATAAAAATATCATTTCGTATATCTTTTGGCTTATTAGTTTCTCTGATAGTTTTTTGGATAGTTTTATCTTGTTTTTTATATGCTTGGGGTATTCTTTGTGACTGAGCATAAAACTTGTTAAGGGATTCTGCTATTTCCCTATCTGTAGTTAAGCTTTTGTTATTATGTTTTAATGGTTCAGTTGTAATTTTTGATAATTTTGTTTCAAGGAATTTGTATATTTTATTTCCATCTTTCCTATAGTTCATATGTTCCAGAAAATTTGTGAAACTGGTCCTCTTTGCTGTAATTAATTCTTTCTTAAAAATGGCTGCTTTTCTTCTCCAGTTTTGTACATCTTTTGGACACTTGGTTCTTTCGGCTTTGACTCTTGCTATATTTCTTTCGTGTTTTAACTTAGATAAAGATGGAGACCAAAAGTAGCTATATTTCTTTAACTTTCCTTTGGGGATATGTGTTTTAGCTGCTGTCAATAATATTTCACAAATTTTTTTATTCATTTCATCTGTTGACTTGAACTCTGATTCTAACAGTATGTTACACTTCCCTTCTATCTCATTTTGGAAACTGGACCAATATGCTTTTTTAAAATTCCTAGAAGTTTTAATTTTTGGTTTGTTACTTTTATTTATTAGACCTCTTTTGGAGTTTATGGTGATTCTGTGGCCTGAACCTGGGTCTTCTATTATTTCTCTTTTTGTATTGTCAATTATGTCAGATGACACCATCAGATGATCAGGATTTGTACCCGAACCATTATAATGAAGGTAAGTGGGTGGATCATTTGGATTAAATATTTGAGACAGAATATTGGGCCCTGATAGAAAATCGTTCATGTAAATGTTTTTTTTTTAAAGTGTATAAATTTCTAGTTCTTGTTTGGGTGTATCAGGGACTTATTTTTCAATATTCAAGATAGCCAATGTTTTCTTGTCACTTTGTGTTCAACCAATAAAAACTATTGCGCGGATGAATACAAAAGAATGGCGGTGTTGTGTCAGAGAGACGCCAAGGACTATTTTCATTAGCGTCTGTGTGCTCAAGATGAAAGGATGTGTTGTTTTTTTTGGTAGCGTGTGAACATGTAACTTTCACCCAAACTTTTATCCAGTGTAGATTCTACCTAATTGTGAAAGTTGTTGATTAATTAATATGGTGCTGAGAGTGTAAATTAACGAATAAATATGTTGTGATAAAGGAACGTTGATTTATGCATTCCATTCTGTAGCCTCGACCCTGCAGATAAGAATCGCGTCTGCTATCACACTATTTCATCTTTCAGTAAGAACATTATTCCTGCTGCTAAGTAAGAATCTTTTATAAAAACAGCACCATATTAATTCCATTGTTGATGAGTTTAATAGGTCTTCTATGACTCTTCTTGCAGAATTTGTATCTCTGTGTGTGCATTAAAATCACCTATTAAAATACTTTTGGGTTCTATGGGAATAGAATTTAGATCTAGTGTATTGTCTGGAGGATTGTAGATACTGTAAATTCTATAGTGGTAGTTACTTTTCCATGCTTCAATTTTAACTATTTCTGATTTATCTTGTTCTTCCATTGTTTTTTTGGATTTTGATAGCTTTCATATTTCTTTTAATTCTTTATGGCATGTTTTATTTTGCAATTTGCACCTGAAATTAAACATTAGTCTAATTGTGTGTGTTTAACTGATAATGTATTTATCCTTGATTTTGCATCAAGTTTATACAATAATATCTGCTTCACAATGTTGGGAAAACTTTTTTTTTTTTTTTTGTCTCCTGTAAAATTCACTTTTTGTGACTTACTACCTTTCCCATGTCAACGCTTCAATTGACAAAGCCAAAATCACATTTCTAGGATTGATTATATATAGCACTCTCCTGGAAATACATTATTTAAAACTAAAATCTTGACTTTATTAGCTAAGTTTGCATTAATTCAATTTAAATAACTCTGAAAATCAACTACGGGCACCTATCTCAGCGGCCTCATTCAATCCCATGTTAACTAAGGGAGTAATTCTGTTAAACAATTTACTGCATCAGCAATTCAAAATAGTGCCCTAAAAGTAATTTGTAATATACTCTAGCGTTCACACAGGAACATACCATCTAACGTCTTCTTTTTTCTTCATCCGATTACCCTCTCCATATGGAAGACTGCCACCCCCTAAGACTTTCAAGCCTGTGCATAGGGTCACATGCCTGTTGGGGAGCAGACGAATCTATATACCAGAGTGAACACCTGGAAGTGGGTGGTCAACCCAGTACCAGGTATGCAAGTGACGAAGAGGATATGAAATGGATGCATGGAAGGTGGTGATGGAGCAGTTGGTGGAATGAGTGGCAGAGGAAACTAGAGAAAACCTGCTCAGACGCCACTTCGTCCACAACAAATACCACATGTGGGTCCCTGGGATTGAGCCCGGGCTGCCTTGGTGTAAGGCAAACAGTCTAACAGCTTAGTTATAGCGTCACCGCTTAACATCTTACCTTTACAAATTGGTCATTAAGCTGTCTTTAATGTAATTGCACAAAATTCAAAATGAGTGTTAAAACTTAATTTAATATTCGAAAGATCCGGAATGCAAATAAATGTATGTATGTACATACAATAACTAGATACACCACAGCCCAATAAAACCAGGTAGGTATGATCACAATGGCAAAATTGAGTGTCAGCTGCTGCTTTTTCTAAATGTTTGTATTTTGTATTTCTAAAGTGTTCTTTGCCTCTTGTTTCCAAGTTTTTTAAAATATCATAACAGAATCAGGAACCAGAGCTATTAAAACACGAATTGGCCTTACAGGAACAGATTTTCTTCTGGAAAATAAGAACTGATTCTTCAATTTTGATATACAATAGGAAAACACGAATTGGCCTGACAAACAGATTTTCTTCTGGAAAATAAGAACTGATTCTTCAATTTTGATATACATATATATATATATATCTGTGAGATTCCTTGAACAAGTTGCTGGAACTGCCGCCAGAGTTGACGAGGATGGAAAACTGTCAATTTCATCACTTAGAATCAGCCAATGTCTTGTTGACAATGGAGGAAAACAGCCTCTGAAATGTGTTTCATGGAATTTAAAAGTGAGTGTTGTTTTGTATTAACTAACTCAGTTTTAAATGATTTTAATAACACCATGAACTCCAGTGTGTGATGATAGGATAGTTGTTGCATCTCCCATTATATCACCATCACAATTATCATCATCAATGTTTCTTATCTCATTGTGTGATTTTCTTGCCCTTGAAACTGCTTGAATTTAATGTGACTGAGGTATGGGCACAGAACTGGTAGAAAACATTCAAAAGTGATGATACGGGCTAGTTATAAATAATGTGACATCAATAGGTAGCTTCAGTTCTTCTGTGGCAGCAGAGTTAGTTGCTGAAAGCTTAAGTAGTTACCCAAATTTGACATGACTGTTAGCCTGTAACCAATGCTGTAGCCAATGCAGTGAAAGCTTCAAATCATTAACTTTTAAAAGCAATTGGTGCAACATCATGCTTTTAATTTAAGCTCACATGTAATAGAAATGTCATGAAATGTTCTAAAAGCTTGGAAGCCAAATTGTCAATAAGGCTTAACTTACATTGAATTCATGATAGTGATGTGCATCAGCCTCCCCCAAGCAACCCTAATAGCATCAGAGTCGGAAGAGAACAAGAGATGACCAAGATAAGGTCATAAGTTCAGATAGAAAAGCTACAGTGAGATGCAAAACACCAGTAAGTGGAAGTGATGTTCTGCTCAGCTTAGGTACCTTGTGGTCGCCATCCACATATCCCCTAGACGGGGACCCCCTGAGGGTAAAAAACAGATAGATATGGTATAACTTATTTTAAAAGTGGGGACAAAAATGTTTTTGGTGTAAAATCACATTTTTTTTAGAAGAGTGAGTAGAGTCAGTGTGAATGTAATATGTAGCATTTCTGTATCAAACACAGAAATATATGACTTATTTTAAAAGAGAGGATAAAAACATTTTTTTTCCTTTTTTTTTTGTTGTAAAATCACGTTTTTAATGGAAAATAGTCTATAGAAGGATGAATAAATAAACAGATGTGAATGTGTTATCTGAATTTGAGTAGAGAAAACAGTGTGGATGTAATACGTAGGATTTCTATTTCAGGCATAGAGAAAATTCTATAATTTGCAGAAGAGGGAATAAAAGCATGTTTTTTATATGTAAAATCACATTTTTTCAGTCAACACACCAATGTAAATAAACTTAAGAAGCAACACCTTGCCTGTAACCAGTAACAAAAAACAGTATTAGATATATCTACATTGTATCTTTTAAAGCTTTGAGATTCCGTTCTCTTTTGCACATTTAACACATTGAGACAGAATATTGACCAATGTAAATATTTTTGTAAGAGTGTGTAAATTTCTAATTCTTTTAATTTGAGTGTATCAGGGACTTATTTTTTTTAATATTCAAGATAGCCAATGTTTTCTCGTCACTTTGAGTTCAACCAATGAGAACTGTTGCGCGGATGAATACAAAAGAATGGCGGTGTTGCGTCATACCGACGCCAGGGACTCTTTATTCATTAGCGTCTGTATGCTCATGATGATCAGACGTGTGTTTGGTAGTGTGTGAACATGGAACTTTCACCAAACTTTTATCCTGTGTAAAGTCTTTGAATAATTAATATGGTGCTAAAAGTGTAAATTAACGAATAAATATGTTGTGATAAAGGAACGTTGACTTATGCATTCCATTCTGTAACCATCGACCCTGAAGATAAGAGTAGCGTCTGCTATCACACTATTTCTACATTCAGTAAAAACATTATTCCTGCTGCTATATTCCTGCTGCTAAGTAAGAATCCTATTAATAAAAACCGCACCAACATAAAAAAATAAACAATGATGTTCTATTATTTATTTATGCCAACAAACTTACTGTTGGTGTTTTTAAACACACAAGCCGTGTGTGGGCAAAGTTTAAGAGGTAGAACTGGAACTTAAAAATTCAATGCCACAACTGGGATTTGAACCACAGACCTTCCGCTTGCCGGGCGGACGCTCTACCACTGAGCTATTGTGACAAACTGCCAGAATGACATCAAATTCTGGCAGTTTGTCACAATAGCTCAGTGGTAGAGCGTCCGCCCGGCAAGCGGAAGGTCTGTGGTTCAAATCCCAGTTGTGGCATTGAATTTTTAAGTTCCAGTTCTACCTCTTAAATGATGTTCTATTTCACGAAAGTTTTTAAGTTTTCCGAAAGTGACGCACATAACAAGAAGTATCTCCGAATCTCTACAAGAAAATTTGTTCAGACCTAAATTGTGTATTTTAGCAAGATCTACAATTTTTGTATTGATTCAGGGGTCTCCGTCTAGGGGATATGTGAATAGCAACCACAAGGTACCCAAGCTGAGCAGAACATTACTTCCACTTGCTGGTGTTTTGCTCCTCACTGTAACTTTTCTATCTGACCTTACCTTGGTCATCTCTTGTTCTCTTCCAACCCGGTGCTATTAGGGTTCCCGAGGGCTAGGGAGTCTTTATTTTTCCAACCTCTCCATTTCTCTATAAAATCTTAACCCCTAACATGCTGACTTGTCATGGTATGTAATACGTCCTCTGATTGGTGATCAGAGGATATGGTCAGTGAATTTACTTTGATAATTCTCCTGGTCAGGTCGGTGAGACCCGTAAACCAACGACAGGTGTGGTCCTCCAGACATTCTGGGGGTTGTGAGAGAGCGATGTGACCGCCAAAACATAAAAATATGGTGCTCTCTAAAAAGCGGTTACTATTACTGCTATTGCTCTCTTCAATATCATCAGTGAAAAATATTGGAGAGCAAGAGGATTAATGACTTCATTGTCAGAAATTCAGCATTAGCTAACAACAACATTGTATGCTTTAACCAGAGTTAGATCTTGTTGTGTAGTAAGATTTTCTTAAGGTTTACAGTAATGCAAGTCATTCAGAAGACTTCAAAGGCTATTCTCAGAAAACTCAAGATATACATTCTTTTTGTGATGAAAATATTTTAAAAATACTGTATTTTAATCAAAATCATTGAAGCCATTTTTGAAAAAATATCTAAGTTTTCCATGTAAAGGGTAGTTTTAGGTTGGGATTTTCTTGAAAACCATATTGCATTATTGGAAGATGCCAAATTTAAATATGAAATTTGGTATATTAATATTCTAGAAGTTGATGACACTGTTGTTGGATAACATTAAAGTAGAAAAATGGGCCGATTAATAACACTAAACAACACTTTTTAAATTTCCCAGAACATGTTTCACAGGTTAGTTCCTCCATTATTAACCGGACATCAAGAGAACTTGTTTGTTGTAGAGATTGGTCCTTCCATAGACTGCTCTGGTGGTGATTCTAAGAACTTGTGCAATGGGTCGTTCTGTGGGATATGGAAATTCAAAATACTGACCTTGTTCTTCCAGACGAAGATCTGTTCAACTTTTCATTTTTCAGTTATGCTGTTCACATACACGTTTTTCTAATGCTTTTTGCTTTGGGGAGCCTCACAATGAGTATTTCTTGTGAAATCTCCATATCATTTGTTTTTTTGATGGAACACATTACTTCCTCTACAACCAGGTCCTTGCGGTTGTACTCAAGGAACCTTAGAAATTCAGTATGTGTCTGGAGTATCAGTTCTCATGGCTAAGTAGGACAGCATTGTTCTGAAATATATTTATACTAAAATAGGAATTTTGATTCGATTAATAACACTAAACAACACTCACTTTTAAAATTTCCCGGGACATGTTTCGGAACTAGCTTTCCCCCATTATCAACTGGACATCGACTGAACTGTAGAGGCTGGTTCCCAAAGTTGGTATCTCCTGTAGACTGTGAACATTTCAGATGTATAAAACGTTTTTACAAAAATCAGCAGTTGTCACCCACTTTTGGAAAGAAAACCATGACAATCTGGATCCACAATTATTAAAACACATCACGAAACCAAGAATTGTCAACATGGGAACAGATCATCTGGAAAAACAAAGACTGAGTTTTCAATTTTGATATACCACACGGCGATTCGTTATACAAGTTCTTAAAACCACCACCAGAGCAGTCTACAGGAGATACCAGTGCCGGGAACCAGCCTCTACAGTTCAGTAAATGTCCGGTTGATAATGGAGGAAAGCTGGCCTCTGAAACATGTAACAGGGCATTTTAAAAGTGAGTGTTCATTTAGTGTTATTGACTCAAAATTCCTATTTTAATGTGATCCAACAACACTGCCATCAACTTCCGATATTTATTATATTTATACCATTTATTTGCAGCTTCTTTTATAACAAATGAGAATATTAACCTTTCCATAATTATGTCAATGTTATTTGCTGTATAGAAACTACAAATATAAGTGCATATCCAAATCATGAAACGAACATCTTGAGGAGTTAGGGTATAAGTGTAAATAATAATTGTACATACACAGATTTTTTTATTAAAATTACAGACATCTGACTATAAAAAGAAATTATACATAAAAAAGCAACAATTTATGGATAAAAACAGGTCACAAAACACTGTAATTCAAGTAAATTGTGTATAGTTTGAACTGTGTGCACCATTCTTGATTAACATTCAATGCTGTCAAGTGTTTAGCACAACTGTTTAACGTATTTTTTGTGCACCAACAAGTTTTAATACTTTCCTGTCTAGTCAACAGGCTTAGTATTAAAAATTCATTGCTTGAAATAGTTAATTAGTTGCTGAAGTAAACCAAATGTATTTCCACAAGAAATCATAAAATACAGAATTAGACTGTCTAGCTCAGGCCTGACGAACCTTGCTCCAAATGTGCAGTGGTCCCTCCCCACTTTAACTGCAGCAGCTCACATATGCATGCATTATAAGGAACCGGTTTCCCCTTTGGTTCTCCGCCAAAGGGAGGGGAGAGGAAATAGGGGACTGTTTTCACACCTAGTGAGTACAGTTTGTCGGTATGGTCCAGCTTGTCACTCTAAAGGTCCCAAGTTCGTTTCATGGCTGGGTGAAATTCCCTCTCCTATACAATTTGGAAGTATGAGAGTGTTAACCCTTAGCGGGCGAAATTTAATATATTAAACGCTCCGTCGGAACACTCCGGGCGGCGTTTCATATATTAAACAATAGGAAAAAGATGAGGCTGGCTCGTTTTAACTGTAAAATTTGACAGTAGTTGTCGTCCAAGGATAGGCCGAGGCTTGCTTTTTATTTATGGAGCGAAAATATGGCTTTCCAGGCTTTCTCTAAACAGTTATTCTCTGATTTTCATTGTTTGGTGCACAGTTGTGTGTTTCTGGCATTTTATTGTGTTTTTCGTTAGAATGGCACGAAAACGAGGTTTGAGTGATGAAGAGATTCTTCAATTACTTCAAGAATCGGATGAAAGTTATAGTGATATTGAGTCATACAGGAGTGAGGAGGAAATAAATGGATCGGGTGATTCTGAATGCGAAAACGACACAAGTTACTCAAGTGCCACAAGCGATGATGGTCTTGCTTCAGACAGCTGGGTTAACGTGAGTAACTGTGATCTTGTGAATTCTTCAATCCCTGTAGTAAACATTAATCAAGGTCCTGTTTTACCAACTGGATTTAATAGTGAATCTGAACCTATAGATGATTTCTCGTTTTTTTTCTTCTGATAAACTCTTGCAAATGATTGTTGAAGAAACAACTTTGTATGGGAATAAAAGAAAGCGTCAGAACACTCCACCTTCAAAACAAAGTAGAATGAGTAATTGGTGGCCTACTTCTCTCACTGATATGAAAGTATTTCTTGGAACGATAATAAATATGGGTTTACATCCCCTAACTGATATAAAAGAGTACTTTTCGAGAGCATGGTTGGATAAAATGCCTTTCTTTGGGGATGTGTTTTCTAGAGATGAGCTTCTTTTCAGTTTTTGGAATTTACATTTTGTTCATGCTGCCGATGGCCAACAAATTAGAAAGGAGAATTTAATAAAGAATGTTATCAAGGGGATACAGCATAAATGCCAACTCTACTATTCCCCGGGAGAAAATATTTCTGTAGATGAGACCACTATATCTTTCAAAGGCAGAGTAAGCTTTAGGGTTTATAATCCCAATAAACCAACAAAATTTGGGCTCAAGATAATCGCTCTATCTGACAGTAGCAATGGCTATATGTATGCCTTTGAGCCATATATGGGGAAAACTGGCAATGCCAATTCTGACCTCCTGAAAACAACACAGGTCGTAAGCAAATTGTGCTCAGCTCCCATCAAAGATCCGGTCAATGCCCCCTCTGGTCATCATATTTTCACAGACAGGTATTATACCTCTCCACAGCTGGCTAACACTTTGTTGAACATGAAGATGGTGACAACAGGAACGGTTATGGTTAACAGGAAGGAATGCCGGACCTAATGAAGGGGAAAGCAACAAAACAAATGAAAAAGGGCGACATTGTTAGCTACAGTAAAGGTGTGCTAATGGCTCTTTCTTGGAAGGACAAAAGAGTGGTTACCCTGCTTAGCACATACCACAGAGGAGACGAAATGTTAACAACTGATGTTCCTTCCAAATTTCCAAACCACATGCCTGTGTCTAAACCTAATGTGGTTCTAAACTACACAAAAAATATGGGAGGGTAGACAGAATGGACCATTTTATTGCATCATATCAATTTTTAAGGAGAACTGCAAAATGGTACAGGAAAATGTTCTTTTGGTTGCTGGAAGTCTCAATCGTAAATGCATATCTTTTATATTCCATGATTCAAAGCAAAGCTGGCAAGAAGCCAATGAGCCATAAAAGGTTTCGTAAATGTCTTGTTCTTTCATTAGTGCAAGAAAGAATGCAACATCGGACAATGCAATCAACAAATGGAGTAACATTAGGGGAGCGCTCACAAGACCAACTATCCGGTGTGCTCCACTTCATGGACAGGAGAGATGCAGGAACTGGAGCCTTTCCGTGTGTAGTATGCAGGACAAAGTCACAAAGGAAATGCACCATATACTTCTGTGAGACATGTACAAGCAAGCCGTATCTGCATCCAGATAAATGTTTCAAAGAGTTCCACACACAGAAGATCTAAGCAGCTTCATTACAACAATGCATATGCCTAACACTTGTATGTAAACAACATATTCATTTTTTGCCTGACATTAGAAGTTTCTCAAAATACAAAACCAACTGTGTGGTAAAACAAGATGAACGCTAAAGAAGTTGTCAAATTAACTTGTGCCATTTTTCCACAAACCGTCTCACGTTTCAATTTTTTAATCTTCTTCTATGGACATCAGAGGAGGAACTCCATACCAATAACAGGTAAAAAAGCATTTTCAAGCATGAATACAGCATTTTAGCAACCAGAATCAGTATTACTGCATGTTTTTACTTCACTATGTTTCTTTCCGCCCCGAGCCGTAAACCGACTCCGCCTGCGAAGGGTTAAGTAGTTAACATTAATAAAAACCAATGTTAAGAAAATTTACAGTTCAGCAAGTAAAATCACAAATCAGCATTTCTCAAGTCAAAGCCCCTGATATGTTCAAGAAGTTGAAGGAGGCTATACAAATGAAACAATTCAAGTGATAGAAAGAACTTGCTACACTGGAACAACAGTTAAAAGTTCAATGACATATTTTTAGAAAATAATGAGAAATATGCTTTCAAGTCCATTGTTCAGGTCGCACGTTAGTTCATGACAAATGAAATTTTTAAATGTGAAGGTAGATACGAGTCACTCACTTCTATGGAGGAACAGCAATCAGATGTATATATATTATCCCATTACTAGCGATGTCAACCACATGTATTGCACAATCAACCTTACTAACTGTTGTGTTTTTTTCCCTTTAGTTTTGAAATTACAGGAGGTATTGTCACATTAGTAAATAAGCAGCTCTCGTTAAGAGACTGGCAACGACATACACCCTTATCGAACAAAACTTTGCAGTCAACTGTACTCTTTGAAACATAACACAGTGAAGCAGAGCTGTTTGTTATTGTAGTAATATAAACTAT
Organism: Tenodera sinensis; assembly: GCA_030765045.1. Taxonomy (NCBI): domain Eukaryota; kingdom Metazoa; phylum Arthropoda; class Insecta; order Mantodea; family Mantidae; genus Tenodera; species Tenodera sinensis. The sequence goes on along the minus strand of CM060963.1, from coordinate 54,261,544 downwards.
TTGGTGACCTGTCAGTTAGGAGTGGCCTAACTCTCACTGTACCTTTGCTGAAAGACATTCATCTAGAATGAACAAGCGACCTATAATATACTTTTGGTTTTAAATTAAATTATTTTGATATTTAACAATGCTGTCAATTGCCAGGATCACATCAGCATCGCCGGTGTGCCGGAATTTTGACCTGCAGGAGTTCTTTTACATGCCAGTAAATCTACTGACATGGAGCGGTCATTTTTAAGCACACTTAAAAACTATCGGTCTGGACTAGACTTGAACCTGCAACCTTGGGATCAGTAGGCCAGCATTTAACCAACTGAGCCACCCAAACCGATGTATACTTTTGGTGTTTGGTATGTAAGTTACTGCATTTGCCTGCCAGTGATGTTGCAAAGATGTACAAGAACTGTTTATATGAGCAGCATGGATAAAAGCATGCTCAATATTGGTAATGAGGAAATAATGAGGGGGGAACCCAAAAATAACCAGAACCAAAATGTCGCATGCACATACTTTCTAGTTGAGTTGTGCTGCTAGGTGATGTTAGTTGGATTTCCTGCATCCCTTAGTAAGCTGGCGTCAGTCTGAGTTAAGTGGTTTGCTTGTGCTCCTGTTTGAATCCTTTGGTGATTAATGAAATGGCCAACCACAATGGAACAAAGAGTCTGTGAAAGTTTGTTTTCTGTTAGGAAAACTGCAGCCGAGACCATTGGGATGCTTTAGCAAGCCTTTAATAATGATGCTTTGGGGAAAACACAAGCCTATGAATGGTTTGTCCGTTTGAAATCTGGCAACATGTCAACTGAAGGCATGCCATGTCCAGGGCATCCTTTGAAAGGAAGAAATAGCCAAAACATTGTGAAAATCAACTGTGCAATTGATGAAGATCGTCAAAAAGACCATTGACCAAGTTTCTGAGGAAGCGAACATGTCATGGAGGACAGTCCAGTGAATTTGCACGAGACGGGTGTCTGCTAAATTTGTTCCTCACTTGCTCACATGACCAAAGAGACAACCATGTGTATGTTTGCAGTAGCTTGAAGAGCGAAGTGCAAAATGATCCAAATATTCTCAAAAGAACTGCGACTAGGATGAGTGTTGGTGCAGTTTTCCCTAACAGAAAACAAATTTCACACCGACTCTTTGTTCCTTGTGGTAGGCCATATAATTAGTTGCCAAAGGGTTTAAACAGGATTGCAAACAACAAAGCACCACAAACAAACCGCTTAATTCAGACTGACACCAGCTTACTAACAGATGCAGGGGACCCTAAACTATCACCACCTAGCAGCACAACTTGTAACTACAAAGTATGTTACCCAGGTTTTCATCACTTTCCCTTATTTCATTTATTCCACCACTATGGAAGGATTTGATTACACTGTACAACAATGCTCATGCAGCTCTATTGTAGGTTTTGGAAACATAAGAACATCTACCATGTAGAAGCTATACAGATTTGCATATATTTGAATAAGCGAGTAACAGTGATGTGAATCTAAATTATTGTAAAATTGAGTTGGTGTTGAAACACTTAAAATCATTTACATGTATTTGTCTTGACCGGTTTCAGGAGCTACTACTTGCTCCCATTATCAAAAGTGCCCAAATGATTCTTGCGAATGCTGTCTGATGTGTGATTGTTTGAGCTGACATCTGGCAGTGGAAAGATGAACTTCCACAATGGGTTTGGTGGCAGCAATTCAGAATTCATTAAGTGGAGTTTGTTTCTTATGATTAGATTCTTCTCTCACGTAACTCCGTAGTGCACTTCATGGTTTTTAAAAGTGTTATGTTCCACATCATCTTCAAAAATCAGCATCAACTTAGCTTCACAAAATAATTTCAACTTAGAGAAATTACTATGCAACGAGTCAAAACATCAGATAACTTCTTCTTTGATTTTCCTCCCATTATGTACGACTTACACCCCTTAGAACTTACCAGCCAATGCCTAGGGTCAGATGCCTGTCGGGGAGCAGAGGAACCTATGGACTGGACAGAGTGAAGACCTGGAAGCAGGTGGTCAGCCAAGCACTAGGTATGATAGTGAGGAAGAGGATGATAGAAATGCAGGCGAAATCAATGAATGGACAGCTGATTACGGTGCAATTGGTGGAATGAGTGGTGGGGGAAACCGGAGAAAACCTGCCCAGATGCAGCTTTGTCTACCATGAATACCCCCCATGAATACCCCTGGGATCAAACCTGGGTCACCTGGGTGGTAAGCAAACAATCTAACCGCTCAGCCATGACACCATCTAAAAGACCAGATAACACAGAACAAAAAAAGCAGGAATCTATCAAATTAGTTGCCCAGACTGTAACCAAATTCATATAGGAAAAACTACAAGGAATTTAGAAAATGGACTGAAAGATTATATGAGATGCATCAAATACAAACACATGGATAAATCTGCAGTCACATCATTTTTGAACTTCCAATCACATCACGCTGAGCATAACTCTTTACTTTGGATACTTTGGGAGAAGATTCTAATCATAAAAAACTCCACTTAATGAATTGTGAATTGCCGCCATCAAACCCATTATGGGAGTTCATCATGCCACCACCAGATGTCAACTCTAACAACCACACATCAGACAGCATCCACAAGAACCAGCACTTCTGATGATGGGAGCAAGATTAACTCTTGAAACCGGTCAAGACACACACATGTAAGTGATGTTAAGTGTTTCAACACTGAGTCAATTTTACAATAAGTTATACAAAGTTGATTAATAACACCCAACTTTAAATTTTCTTGTACATGTATTAGAGGCTTCTTTCCACTATTATCAATAGATGTTTGATTGATTCTAGGTGGTGAAGTTGAGTCTGTGCCAGTTCTAGCTATTTGCATAAAAAATAATTCTGGGAAATATCAAATCTGAAGACTTCGTTCTTGTTTCTTCAGATGGAAATCTTCCCATATGGCCAAGTCTTGTTTTCCTGTTGTGTATTTTAATAGTTTTGGTTCCAGATTTACATTTTTTTTTATCCAAAATAGATGCCATCTGCTGACTTTTGAAGTATTGTATTTAATATTTCTGAAATTCTGTCCCCTTTGTGATCTGCAAGAGCAAATGGACCAAGACCACCTTCAAATATGCCCAGCCACTTCTAGCGTCCCATCTATCAGTGAAAAATATTGGAGAGGAAGAGGATTAATGACTTCATTGTCGGAAATCCAACATTAGCTAACAACATATTTCTAAAATGCTCCTTGACCCTTACTTCCAAGTTCCTCTTTGCTTTTCTCGTACAGGCTGGCACACAGGAACAGGCAATTTCAACTTACATTTGAAGTTGGTATTACTTATGCCTGTGTTTTAATTCTCAAACATTGCCACCTTAGTTGCCATGGAGCAGCGGTCAGGATAGAATTGTGCTTTCGCAGTAAAGGCTTATTATAAAAACAATAATTCCTATGAAGCTACATGACAAGAATTTCGGCATCATTTTCAACTTGGGCGGCATGATCCTGTTCCTTCAGTCCACGCTGTGGAGATATAGGTTGAAAAATTTGGATCAACAGGTTCTGTCTAGAACAAGATGCATCCAGGACCAACACGAACTTTTCGAATGCCAGAGACCATTGAAACAGTCAATGTAACAGCAAGGTCCACAGCATTCTGCACGGCGACATGCTGTTTCATTAGGTTTATCTTGCCACACTTTTGGCAGAATATTATTTTTGGATCTCAAATTACATCCATACAAGCTTCAGATCGTGCAAAAATTGAAAGCTGATGATGCCAACAGATGATTGCTGAACAGCTTTCAGCAAAATGTGAAGATGATGAAATGTCCCTAAAGGACATGATGTCTGAGAAAACACATGTGAATAATAAATGGCAAAGCTTTAGCTTCTATATGACCGTGTTACATGTATATAAAACTTAGTTCAAGTTACATTACAGCTGTATTAAAATTGCCAGTTCCCGCATGCCACCCTTTATAGATCTGATTTGCTACAGCACTTTATTTGGTAAATGATGGATATTTTATTTGGAGGGTGATGATGTTTTAAGGGGGTTCAACTAGTTGGTCATCAGCACCCTTATAAAATGGATCATGACAAAAGTCAGAGATAAATTTCAATATAAAATAAGAATACTAGTAAAAATGCAAATATAAATAAATATACCAAACAAAGAGGCAAGAGCCAGACTGAAAATAAAGTTATAAAAAGGTCGAAAATGTATAACATTTTGATATCTAAAATTCTAAAACCTTAGATTCATTTGGTAATTATTACTTATTTATGCCAACAAATAAGATTCATGTTTACCATTATTAAAAGCATTAAAACTCATTCCACCGCTTGTTTATCATCCACCAAGACCTCCGCAAATCTGACAGGCAGTTGCAGAGAGTCTTAACGGTGTGCTAGGAAACACACACAACACAACACTTTTAAAATGTAAAATAATATATAAAATAATGAGAATTGGACAAAATGAACTTTGTAATCACATTCTACAAACTGAAAATACCTTATAAAGTTTGTACTTTACAAACCTATTGGAATACTTATTTGCAACAAAAAACTTCGAGTAAACCCAAACTATACAAAACCTGTTATTCTAAGCCAAATGTTAACACAAGTGCCTGAAAAAAGCAGGTCATGTTACTGGCCTTGGAAAATAGGCAAACAAAACTCTTAGAAGCTATCCAAATGTGAACACCGAAGACTTAAGGGTACTAATGTCTGAAACACTTAGTAGAAAATTAAAATACTTTACTATCACAATAACTAAAATTCAAAATCTTCTTTTAACCCGCCCTATTCAATCTCCGCTTAAAGCACACAGTTTATGTTAAATACATTTTTCTTTTAGGATTAATGACTTCATTGTCAGAAATCCAGCATTAGCTAACAACATTTTTCTTTTTCTTTCTCGTGAAGTTAACCAATTTCATTGATTTCAATTTTAAAATACCTTTTAGTTAAAACAAAAATTGTCTTAACTGGGAAGTCATTTGTCCCCCCTCTTCCTGGTTATGCAAAGAGGACAGAATTTCCAAGTCGTCACGTAGCCACCAGCTCTTAAAACAACACAAATGTTGCTTAAGCCTACTGTACTCCTCTATTTCCATTGTATCTACTACAAAATATGTAATAAATGCATTTCTACAAATGTTTATCATGATTAATGTGAAGTAGATGGAATAAGCTTTTTATGACTAGTTTGTTGAAGAATGGATAGAGCAATTCATATGAATGTAGCACATCAGATTTATTTTCTCTTATTTTCGGTGCATGTATATAGTAGGTGGAGAAGGAATTGTGTTCCACTAAAAAAATCTAAGATAAACAATAGATAGTAGAGAAAGTCACGTGAATGTACTACTTGGCAAAGCATATGAGGCATATCAGAAAGAATGTGAAACTGCCCAGATGTTTAGTGGGCTTATGGTACAAACGCAGTGAGACATGTTTGTACGCGCTGTTTAGATGCAATCATATCGTCAGGACAGCAACATCTCATATCGGCGGGTGCGAGAGATCATTTTTTTTTGTTTTACCACTGACTATATGCCAAGTTACTATTATTTCCCTGTTCTAATAAATAAACTTTAAACTTTAGTCCCACTCGGCAGTGTGCATAAATTCTTACAAAAGTTGCCGTGTTACTTCGGTGTTAATACAGCGCTGCCAACAGCACTATTTCTCCATTAATTTGCTGCCAATCTGAAAATTCAATGTTTTAGCGGGACCCCGGCAGTATGCTAGTGAAGTTGTTAGAAGCAAGTTGTGAGAGCCATGACTCGCTTCATTAGCTTAGTTTCATGACGTACCTGCATTAGCAAATCGTGGGTAGTTGCAAAATTATCCTAAATCAATTATTATTGGTATAATTGGTTTTATATATTATCTGGTCATTTAGCAATCCTTAACTAACTGAACTTGCTTACATGTTTTAAAAACTAATATTTTGCAAGTATATTATACTTATATCACACTAGACACTGTGTGATATCACTATGTATCGTCATTCTATAGTTTTTAGGTATGACATACAAGTTCACTGTTTCACTGCATAGAATGTTATGCATAATGGCACTTATCTAGTAATTTTGATTTACATTTGTAAAAGTACTTGTTTTAAATACATTACAACTTGATAAATCGCCGACTTATTATATTATCTTGGAATTAGTGGACCCACTGTTCAGATAAATATATACAAGAAATGGATAAACTTTAGAAAGTGGCTCAGATCAGCCGATGCCCGAGTGCTTTTGTGTTTAGTGTGTTGGCAACAAAAACTAGTGTGGTTGAAAAAGCAATGTTGGCAGATGTGAAAATCGTCTACTAGTAACCGCTAGGACATGCAGTGCAAATTAGTGGTGATTCTACTAATGACTGTCGGCGCATGCGCAGTAAGTACCTTTGGACTTATATCTTGTACGGAAAGTGCTACAGGACACTTTCTAAAGATGAGCCCAAGATAAGATGCGATCATAGTGCTCGACAGCCAAGGTCAATATGTCTCATCGCTTTGCCGAATAGTAACACATCGTTTTTATGGTGTATTTATTGAATGCAGCCAGTTGGATGATGTGTTGAATGCTTTTTAGCCAAAAAATGATGAATCTGGAGCCAAAACTATTAAAACACACATCAAGAAAAGAAGAATTGGGCACATAGGAAAAATGAGATTAAAATCTGCCTTTTCAATTTATCCCAGAATGATTCTTTGTACAACATTCTACCACCACAAGAGTAGACTGGATGGAACATAAATTTCACTACCTATAGCATACTCGGCCTAAGGAAGCCACTTAACATCAACACCGCTAATGTATTAGCCCACACAGCACGTGGAGAAACGTGAGGTCATGCACTGTCGGTAACAAGAGGTATTTGTCTTTTATGCTAGGTCGGTTTGTTTATTGTGTTTAACGCCTGCTCTTACTACTACGGCACCACAGGCGATGACACTGATGATACATGGAATGAAGATGGAGCACTGGTGGAATGAGATGGCGGGGGAAACCAGAGAACCCGGAGAAAACCTGTCTAGGCGCTGCTTCGCCCACCATGAATACCACTGCGGGTCCCTGGGATCGAACTTGGGCCGCCTAGATGCTAGGTCGGTTATAATATCTGGTGAAATAGCTTCCATTTAATAGAGCAGCTTTAGTTTTCATGTCTATACATTGCATTGTACCTATTAAAGCTAAAAAATAAAAAGTTATAAACATTTATAAAGTTGAATATATGCATGTCTTAATTAAGGAAAAATTGAAGCTAATAACAGTGAAGCAACAGAATCTAAATTTAGCTTCTTCCTCACTGTACGCAGAGTTTTAACACAGTTTCTTTGAACTCCTAGTGAACATGTAGCTGGTTTCTGATAAACCAGTATTTGTGAGGTTAATTTTACTAAATCAATTACAAGTACATATAGAGATGGTGTTCCATTAGCTTGTGAAACACATTCAACACAATTTGTTTCTCACCATTTTTTAAGTTTTCCCTTAGCATGTTTTAACTCTCAGCACTAATTTTTTATACGCAGTCATGTTATTGCAACTCACAAATTAGCCATCATATTCCTTACTAGCCATCGAATACACTGCTCACATGTTCACAATTTAAAAAAAACTCAATTCTTAGTCAGTGGGGCTTATGCTGTTTTCAAATAAGTCTAGTATGCTACAAGGGAAACTATCATAATTGCAAACAGATTTTAAATAGTAACATTAAAAAGTTGTGAATCTATTTGCTTTCCTTCCTCAGAGTGTTTCAGTCAGGAACCAATCAGAGCGTTCACTGCGGTCACGTGCTTACAACTGGTATGAGTGTTTGTGCATTTCGAGTGGCTTTCTTATTCCAGCAAGACTATAGGATCAGTCAATGTCAAGATGATGGCAGTACGTAGCCTCCAAAATATGTTCTGGAAAATTATTAACTGAGTATTGTTTTGCGTCATTAGTCAACTCAATTTTAATGTTTAAATGAAGGGCTGAGAGTCAGAGTGGGCCAAGTCCAAATTTGGGTTTTTGGAGCTGATGCCATCTATGGATGGTACAGTGAATTAAGTACTTCACAAAATGGTTGATTTAGTCCAACTCCTTCATAATCGCTATAATAACAGCGTAAAGAAAACTCTCTATGAAATTAAAATTCTCTTAAGAGCCATTGTGGGTTAAATCCAAGCAGTCAATTAGAACATGAGACTCGTACAACGTGATGTAAACATTCAATATGGCTGACGTGATGGAAGTAATTAGCAAAGAAGCTACAAAAGCAAGGAAATGTGTGCCAAAGTGTAATCAGTGGATGAAAAATATGAGAAAAAGGAAAAGGAACACACGTCAAGAGTATATTAATTCAGGTGGGAAAATTGCATTTGCGAAAACCTACACAGACAAAGACTGTAAATGCAGCTTGCGATGTTTTGAACGTTTGGGTAATGCAAATGACCGCACAAGTGTTCACGATACATTCTGGTCCATTGGCGATTTCAATCAGCAAAATGCACATATTTCAGGAATAGTTCATATAATGAATATAAAGAGACGCCAAGGAAATGCTGATTCTGAAGAAAGTCATAAAACACATTCACAGGTTTATTACATCAAGTTGGAGGTGTCATAACTAGGGCCCGGATTCTTAGTTTTTTAACTATTTTATTCCTTGATAATTAACTGCAGTGATTTAATTTAATTATCTGTTTCATGATCATCGAAGCCAAATACTTGAATCTTATAAAACCTAAAAATGGCTAAATGAGACTTTAAAACCTAAAAGAGGCTAAACCTCCTATTTATTTTAAAATGAAAAAAAAAATCTATTTTAAAATGGGAAAATGAAATGTTTATGAAATTATGAATGGACTTTGAGTGTTACATCTTTGCTTCGTCTTTTCGCTTATGTATGCTTAGAGGAGTATTGAAAACAATGCAAGAGGCAAGTGACTTGTATTTAGCTGTGTGGGACCAAGCTCAATATGGGGGACTGCCTCCGTAGCGCACTTGCCTCTGGCGCGGAGGACCCAGGTTCGATCCCCGGTACCAGCATGGGGATTTTATCCCCTCTGGGAGGTCTGGCACGGGGTGCACTCAGCCTCGTTAGGTCCCAGAGGGACAGATTGAGGAGCTACTTGATGGAGAAGTAGCGGCTCCAGGTCTAGAAGACCGCATAACTGGCCGGGAGGGCTCTGGGCGCTGACCACGTCCTCCAGTACTGCACCTCACCAATGACAGGGACAGTGGGCAGAGGTGGGGGGTTTAGTTAAGCAATGTGGAGATTGTTGTCGAGGGGAAGTCATTAGGAGAGCCCTCCGTAAACTCAAACCAGTCAGTTTAAAAACAGTATCTGTTGTGTTCAGTCGACTTTTGACCTTAATTATTATAATGGCTTGAGAAAACAAGAAACCTTGAGTGTTGATAAATCCTGAATTCAATTACTACATCATTAGAAGCCAATTTTCCTTAGATTAGGCAGGTAATTTAAGGAGCCAGTGTCATGAGCAAAAGTCAGCTCATCTCTCATCTATCACTGACATTCGTCAGTGGATAGCTAACGATCCGAACTTCACCACAGATGGCAAAGTAATATTTTGCCAAAAGCGAAACAAGCCATGCCAACAGACACAAAAGCTGGAACAGACATGAACACCTTCTATACTGCACAGATAAAGTCGCAATAAGCGGCTAGGTGCTGTGCAGATAAACATACCGTACAGGGGAACCTGTACGACCTGTTCTCGAATGCTGGAATGCAGGTAAGGATTAAACACCTGTTATAATGCACATAGCATACAAACTTAATTTTATTTACGTATTTTCCAGGTGCACTCAGGTCAAAAATCGCATTTTGAGCAGCACAAAGGATCCAACATTGCTATAAAAAAGAGGACAATTAATAATAAAATTAATAAACAATAATAATATAAAAACTATTTCCGGAGGTTTAAGAACTAAAAAAAACTTTTTTAAGATACAAAAATAACTAAAATGCTAATTTTAAGAACCTAAAAATCCGGGCCCTAGTCATAACCTAACAGATATTTTATTTTATAAAGAATTATTTTGGTATAAAATCTCTATCATTTTAACAATTACTTTAATAGCTGGACAATATTTTACTATCATAATTCATTTGTGATTATAAATTAAGTGGCATTAATCTCATTTAGTTATGAAGGTTTCTTTCTTCCTTCTAGGGTGACAGTAATGTTATAGTTTGCAAAACCACATTTCTCAGCTTGCATAGAATTAGTAAAGGGAGAGTATCATGAATTCTATCGAAGCAGTTGAGTTCTACTTCTCCAGTTGTTGTGCAGGATGAACGTGGGAAGCATGAGTCAAAGAACAAGATACCTGATAGCAACGTTGAATTTGTACTGGAACATTAAAAGTTTTCCAACCGAAACAAGTCATTACAGTCATGTAGATAACGATCAGTATCAGTATTTATCACAAGTGCTATCACTAAGCAAAATGTATGAACTTTATTATAAGTTGTGCCAGGAAAAACAGATTAATCCTGTTAAAGAATGGTGTTACAGAAGTGTATTTAAGACAAAGTTCAATATATTTTTCAAGAAACCAAAAAGTGATACGTGCTCTTTTTGTGATCGAATGAAAGTTAGTTTAAGTCAGGGGGGAGAATCTTCTCTTTCAAAGGCTGAATGGGAATTACATAAACGGCGTGCAGAGAAAGCATACAGTGAAATGAGAACAGGCATTAAAACCTCAAAAGAATGGTGCTGTGCATACTATAACTTATGACATGGAACAAACATTACCTCTGCCTCTTCTTACTACTAATGTTTATTTTTATAAGAGAAAATTCTTGGTGTACAATCTAGGAGTACATGATTGTGACCATGATTTAGGACAAGTATTTGTGGGGGGAGCACACTGCTCAGAGGGATGCTAATGAAGTGGGATCATGTCTGTTATCTTACCTCAAATCAGTAAATTCAAAAGCTAACCATTTAATAACATATTCTGACACGTGTGGGGGACAAAACAGGAACCAGTACATAGCTTCTCTGTGGGCCTGTCTTGTCAACCACACTCATTTTAGGATAATTGGAAGTAGCCAATAGACTTCATGACGGGATTGCGTGGCCACAAAGTCTATTGGCTACTTTAAGGTCAAACCTGGTTGTCATGACAACAGACTGCTGTGCCAGTCTGACAGTTCCTGTCAGAATATCAAAGTTAAGTTAATTCAAGCATAACTATGAATTTTTATCAATAATTATGAAATGGCTTGCATAAGTGCCAGAAGTCTTGTTATAAAGCGTTTTACTATACAATGTCACACTGACAAACAATTTATATGTGCTGTATAGAGTTATACTTAAAGGAATCTTTTAAATGTACTTGCATTCATAAACGTTATTAATATTAAACGTTATTTTTGCTGTGCTTGACATTCCTTTCCAAAAGCAAATAAGCAGAGGAAAAGCTTCTGTTAAGAGAACTTAAACCTCTCTAGAGAAAAAAGTTTTTTAAAGTTTAACATTTGCATGAAGGCATATTTTCACATGGGGAATATTTAACATTTCATCTTGTTATACACTTCTGATTGTCTCTGCTTGATTCTACACATACATATATAAAAAAGTAGATTTGCATTTTCTGTTTGACTTTTGACCAACTTACACAGTATGCACAAAGGAAATAATATTAAAATATAACCAATTACACCTATTAGTTTTTAGCTAAAAGAACATTCTCCAGGTCTTCTTGGGTCCTGTTAAAAATATACAGTATATTAGGGGAATGAGTGCACAGATTTTATGTAATGGTAGATTCAAATATGATGGATAAAAATGTTCAATAACAAATTTCTCTATTGTGAAAAGTAAAGGAGATAATTGAACATTACTGAGTACATTATCTGCACAGTCTGGCAACAGACTAGGACTATAGAGGTGAATGTTTTTTTACTAAGTGTCTTCCACTTCCATGCATATGTTCACCTCTATGATGAGTGAAAATCCAAAATAGGTCTGGGTTTGAAAACTGCAACATATCTGTGTGCTGGATCAGCTACTGCAAGTAACAAGGGGAGGAGTGATTTTCTCTTTGAGCAGTCATGATAAAACCCGAGCAGGTAGTATTTATTATGAACACTCCTGACCTTCCACTTTATGAACATGACAAAGTTGCGTGATTGTCAAGTATTCATGAATTTATTCCAAGACACACTGGAAGCCGATTATTTAAAATAACTTTGTGCTAAACAACTCATTTTAGCTAGATATGGAAAATAAATAGCTTATCTTTTGAAGCTCTACCTCTCTATGCTAATTGCAGAAGTAAACGATAAAGTAGTGGTGCCACATGAGCAATCAAACATTCAACCAATTTTATGTATGTATTATAGGTGAACAAAATTGCTCTTGCTTTACAGTGGCCAATTTTATTTTTTATTTTTGCATTATAGAGGAAAATGGCAGACGAACTTATGTTTCAGCTTAACCCCAAGAAGTCACTGTTGAAGTCTGTACAATCATACCCCTAACACCCTGTATATAGTGGCTAATTATTTAAAGTTCATTTTGAACTTTTTGCTGATCTTTTTTCTAGTATCTCTTACACAAGTATGGTGCACACAGTCAGTAATACTTGAAATTGAGACCAATTGATTTATAATAAAGAACATGGAAATGCATAGTATCTTGCAGGCATCTTGAATGTGGCACTTTTAAAACAAGATTATGTTTATTTTAAAATCATCCCTGATAGTTACTGGTTAATTAATTCTCCATAGTAAGCAGTGATGGCCACCAGCTTCTTGTCTAGGAAATTTTGTTCAATTTCAACCTGCCCGCCAGGACCAGCCAACATCACAAGCTGAAACAGAAGCAAGGGAACACAATGACATCATACACCTATGTCTTGGTGAAAAGTAAGAAATCTAAACAACTTTAACTGGGTTCTTGCCAAATAAATGTTATTCAGCATTCCAAACATATTCAGTCTAGCAATCTATGTTTGACTAAAAAATTCTTTCCATTGTTGAAATACATACATAGTTTGTATACATCAGCCAATAAATGGCAAATGATTATTCTAACATGAGCCGATACTTTGCTCAATATTCATCGAGGACGTAAATCATCCAGTGCTCCCTCGTCAAACTGCCTGCCTTCACTCGAAGATATTGTAAGCACAGCATCAGAGAGGGAGCCAAGCTTGCTCCCAAGTCAGAGCCCCTACACTACAGTGAGCAAATGAGTTGTGCATGTGCAGGGCTAGTTTCAACCAGGCTTGGACCGCCGTGGGATATGCCTGGGCTTCTGGATTGAGCTCTCGCAGTTAGAGGACGTCGGGTCTTTGTGGCTTCGTATGGAGGCATTAACATGTGCTCGTGTTATTTGTAACTTTTTCCTAAATTCATTCTAAATGCCTTTCTGGTTTACTTAACTTCGTTTAATTTGTGTTTGCATTAGATAATCATGGCCTATGAGAAGATGAAAAATAGCAATAGTTGGTTTTCGGAGAGTATAGGATTGAACGGAATTTTTTTTCCATTTCTTGCCAGTTGAACTTTTTAAAAGAGTAGGGATCTTTCAAATTTCAGTGTGAATGTATTTATTATTTGCTTAATTGACATGAATGGGACTGTCTACTTGTAAAAATAATATGTCCATAAGAAACAGTCAGAATTAGCTCAATTCTAAATTGAAATTTTCCAGACTAATAGTCCCCCAATCAGATCTCCGGGTGGGGACTGATTTGGGAAAAATGTTTAATTATTTTTATGAATGTGAAAGGCAAGTTTTTCATTGTTCGATTCAGTTAGAACCCTCTTTTGTGGTATTTACTGTGATCTACATATACATTTTCTCTCCCCTATGCACATGGTAAACCAAAGAAGAGGATAGGGATAAAGGCCATCTAGCAGTATGCGAAGGTCTAAAGATCCAAGAAGACTGAATTTCCAAAATTGGGAAGCCAGACAAAGAATGATTTTATTATTAACTCCAAAGCATCAGACACATGCACATGTGGACCCGTCTGCACCCAACTCCGCCCACACTTCCCACCCCTCAACATTTTTGATACAAGCGTGTTCTACATAAATCCATAACATCAGTTTTACATATTAATTGTACATTTCTGTTTCTTATCACTACACCAAGTTGCTGTGGCACCTGAGACCCAAAAGACTCAAACCTGTGCTTGCTGAGGTCTTTTTTTCGATCACTTATAGCTTATTTTCTCTTTTTGTTACCTTTCTTATAAATTTTTACCAATTTTTCTCAGCCATTGGTTCTTACTGTGCCTAAAACGCATCCTTTTTCTATTGTTTCTCAACTTGACATTCTATGAAATCTATGGAATGCAAATAAATGTATGTATGTATGTATGTATGTATGTATGTATGTATGTATGTATGTATGTATGTATGTATGTATGTAATGTAATGTAATGTATGTATGTATGTATGTATGTATGTATGTATGTATGTATGTATGTATGTATGTATGTATGTATGTATGTATGTATGTATGTATGTATGTATGTATGTATGTATGTATGTATGTATGTATGTATGTATGTATGTATGTATGTATGTATGTATGTATGTATGTATGTATGTATGTATGTATGTATGTATGTATGTATGTATGTATGTATGTATGTATGTATGTATGTATGTATGTATGTATGTATGTATGTATGTATGTATGTATGTATGTATGTATGTATGTATGTATGTATGTATGTATGTATGTATGTATGTATGTATGTATGTATGTATGTATGTATGTATGTATGTATGTATGTATGTATGTATGTATGTATGTATGTATGTATGTATGTATGTATGTATGTATGTATGTATGTATGTATGTATGTATGTATGTATGTATGTATGTATGTATGTATGTATGTATGTATGTATGTATGTATGTATGTATGTATGTATGTATGTATGTATGTATGTATGTATGTATGTATGTATGTATGTATGTATGTATGTATGTATGTATGTATGTATGTATGTATGTATGTATGTATGTATGTATGTATGTATGTATGTATGTATGTATGTATGTATGTATGTATGTATGTATGTATGTATGTATGTATGTATGTATGTATGTATGTATGTATGTATGTATGTATGTATGTATGTATGTATGTATGTATGTATGTATGTATGTATGTATGTATGTATGTATGTATGTATGTATGTATGTATGTATGTATGTATGTATGTATGTATGTATGTATGTATGTATGTATGTATGTATGTATGTATGTATGTATGTATGTATGTATGTATGTATGTATGTATGTATGTATGTATGTATGTATGTATGTATGTATGTATGTATGTATGTATGTATGTATGTATGTATGTATGTATGTATGTATGTATGTATGTATGTATGTATGTATGTATGTATGTATGTATGTATGTATGTATGTATGTATGTATGTATGTATGTATGTATGTATGTATGTATGTATGTATGTATGTATGTATGTATGTATGTATGTATGTATGTATGTATGTATGTATGTATGTATGTATGTATGTATGTATGTATGTATGTATGTATGTATGTATGTATGTATGTATGTATGTATGTATGTATGTATGTATGTATGTATGTATGTATGTATGTATGTATGTATGTATGTATGTATGTATGTATGTATGTATGTATGTATGTATGTATGTATGTATGTATGTATGTATGTATGTATGTATGTATGTATGTATGTATGTATGTATGTATGTATGTATGTATGTATGTATGTATGTATGTATGTATGTATGTATGTATGTATGTATGTATGTATGTATGTATGTATGTATGTATGTATGTATGTATGTATGTATGTATGTATGTATGTATGTATGTATGTATGTATGTATGTATGTATGTATGTATGTATGTATGTATGTATGTATGTATGTATGTATGTATGTATGTATGTATGTATGTATGTATGTATGTATGTATGTATGTATGTATGTATGTATGTATGTATGTATGTATGTATGTATGTATGTATGTATGTATGTATGTATGTATGTATGTATGTATGTATGTATGTATGTATGTATGTATGTATGTATGTATGTATGTATGTATGTATGTATGTATGTATGTATGTATGTATGTATGTATGTATGTATGTATGTATGTATGTATGTATGTATGTATGTATGTATGTATGTATGTATGTATGTATGTATGTATGTATGTATGTATGTATGTATGTATGTATGTATGTATGTATGTATGTATGTATGTATGTATGTATGTATGTATGTATGTATGTATGTATGTATGTATGTATGTATGTATGTATGTATGTATGTATGTATGTATGTATGTATGTATGTATGTATGTATGTATGTATGTATGTATGTATGTATGTATGTATGTATGTATGTATGTATGTATGTATGTATGTATGTATGTATGTATGTATGTATGTATGTATGTATGTATGTATGTATGTATGTATGTATGTATGTATGTATGTATGTATGTATGTATGTATGTATGTATTTTTTTTTTTTTATTTATTGCCAATACACAGCATGCCCCATTACTTAGTAATATTACATGCTTTTTATACATTTGAATAGTTTTAGATTTTACAATATGTTAATTAACAAAGTTACAATTGTTTATAAATTAAACTAATGTATGTATGTATGTATGTATGTATGTATGTATGTATGTATGTATGTATGTATGTATGTATGTATGTATGTATGTATGTATGTATGTATGTATGTATGTATGTATGTATGTATGTATGTATGTATGTATGTATGTATGTATGTATGTATGTATGTATGTATGTATGTATGTATGTATGTATGTATGTATGTATGTATGTATGTATGTATGTATGTATGTATGTATGTATGTATGTATGTATGTATGTATGTATGTATGTATGTATGTATGTATGTATGTATGTATGTATGTATGTATGTATGTATGTATGTATGTATGTATGTATGTATTTTTTTTTTTTTATTTATTGCCAATACACAGCATGCCCCATTACTTAGTAATATTACATGCTTTTTATACATTTGAATAGTTTTAGATTTTACAATATGTTAATTAACAAAGTTACAATTGTTTATAAATTAAACTAATGTATGTATGTATGTATGTATGTATGTATGTATGTATGTATGTATGTATGTATGTATGTATGTATGTATGTATGTATGTATGTATGTATGTATGTATGTATGTATGTATGTATGTATGTATGTATGTATGTATGTATGTATGTATGTATGTATGTATGTATGTATGTATGTATGTATGTATGTATGTATGTATGTATGTATGTATGTATGTATGTATGTATGTATGTATGTATGTATGTATGTATGTATGTATGTATGTATGTATGTATGTATGTATGTATGTATGTATGTATGTATGTATGTATGTATGTATGTATGTATGTATGTATGTATGTATGTATGTATGTATGTATGTATGTATGTATGTATGTATGTATGTATGTATGTATGTATGTATGTATGTATGTATGTATGTATGTATGTATGTATGTATGTATGTATGTATGTATGTATGTATGTATGTATGTATGTATGTATGTATGTATGTATGTATGTATGTATGTATGTATGTATGTATGTATGTATGTATGTATGTATGTATGTATGTATGTATGTATGTATGTATGTATGTATGTATGTATGTATGTATGTATGTATGTATGTATGTATGTATGTATGTATGTATGTATGTATGTATGTATGTATGTATGTATGTATGTATGTATGTATGTATGTATGTATGTATGTATGTATGTATGTATGTATGTATGTATGTATGTATGTATGTATGTATGTATGTATGTATGTATGTATGTATGTATGTATGTATGTATGTATGTATGTATGTATGTATGTATGTATGTATGTATGTATGTATTATTTTTTTTTTTTTTTATTTTTATTTATTAATTATTAACTGCATGCCCCGTTACCTTGGTAGCATTACATGCATTCTTTACATTATGCCAATACAGTTTTGCACAATTTTACATTGATATTTACAAGTTGTTTTACACTATATAGATACTTAACGTTAACAATTGTTACAAAATATATACCATAAACTCCTAATACAAGGTTATAACAATAGATTGCGTTATTTGCCATATTTAAATCATTCTATAATTTCAAGTTTTTGATGAATTTGCTGAAACTTCGGAAATATACTGATATTAATTCTTGATTGTTGACAGGCCATTTACCTCCTTCCATTATTATCTCTCGAATTAGAATAGACCTTTGGTATTCTGTATTTTCACACTGATAAATCAGATGATTGACTGTCTGTTCTCCTTTGTTACACGTGCAGGACGGATCATTTATGATGTTAAATCGATATAGGTAAGAATTTGTTTTTCCATGTCCTGTTAATATTGCTGTTAATTCTGGGTTTGCTGGAAGTTTTAATTTTAGTCTGTCTAGAACTGTGGGAAAAAATGATTTAGTAACTGCTGCGTTATTTGTGCTATTCCATCTGCTCTGCCATTGTTCTAGTGATAAATTATTTATTTGTGATATGATGGTGGATTTCGGAATTTTGTAGTATATTATTTCACCTTCTGCAGAAGCTTCTTTGGCTAATCTATCAGCTAGTTCATTACCAGCAGTACCATTATGGGCCTTCAACCAGCTGAAGTGAATTGTCCACTGACGTTGTTGAAGGGCATTAAGGGTATTGTGTATGTTATCTATTATAGAATTATGGTTACTATTATTCTTCAATAAGGATATTGTAACATTGCTGTCTGTGTATACCGCTGCAACTCTTTCTTCATTCGCAATAGCCTCAAGTTCTTGAAGTTTCTGTAGTGCTTTCCATATGGCCAGCTGCTCTGCTTGGTTATTCGTGCATTTTGAATGTAGTCTGTGCTTTAATTGATGGATAAGAACTTGGTGTTTGTATATTACAGCAGCTGCTCCCACTTTTCCTCCAGATTTGCTTCCATCTGTATAAATTTCTATGTCATATATCTTGTTTTCCAGAGTTTCTTGAATAGTTCTCTTATCTGCAGGGTGATTCCAGTTCTTTAGATCTGTGGGCGAATCATAGTCTGTCTCTCCATGAGTTGCTTTATACTGTTTGACTTTGCCACTTATCGTGATGTCTATTGGTTGAATGCCGGCCATGATGCAGGAAGCATCAAAAGATATTGTCCTATAAGCTTTAATAATTTTAATGTTTAGAAGCCTTTGGATGCGTTGTAGTTTTTTGATGTTAGTAGAGTATTGCAGAGCTTCATACCACACAGGTGCTCCATAGGTGAGAATAGGTTCAAGTGCTCCTTTGTATATTGTAGTCAATGCTTTATGTCCAAGTCCCCAGTTTAGTTTCGCAAATTTAGATAGAGTATGTATCAAGGCTATTGCTTTGTCGTGAACATAATCGATGTGCTTGTTGAATCTAAATCTTCTGTCTAAATAAATTCCAAGGTATTTCAATGCTTCGACTTGCTCTATGGGCTTATTGTTGATGTAGATATTAATGCTCAAGTTTTGTCTTTTCTTTTTCCGAGTAACAACTAGTACTTTTGATTTGGTTTCATTGAATTTGATTTTATTGTCTCTAGCCCAATGCTCAATCCTTGTAACATCTACATTGGCATTGTTTTCGGTCTCTATTATTGTTCTACCTCTTGTCATTACAAGCAAATCATCTGCAAATGCAATTATCTCAGTATATTTTGTATAGTCTAGCTGTAGAAGGGGATTGTACAAGACGTTCCATAATCCAGGACCACAGCTCGAGCCCTGTGGACACCCTTTTTCAACATCTTTTTCAGCCCTGTACTCATTGGTACATAAACTTGCTTTTCGATCTCTGAAGTAGTCCAGGGTCAATGCATATAAATTTTGGGGACATTTCACTTGTCTTAAGTTGTTAAGAATACTCGGCCACCATGCCGCATCAAACGCTCCCTGGACGTCTAAACTAATCAGAGCTATGTAGTTGTTATTCTTTAGGTTTTCCATAACATAGTGTTTTACTGCCATCACTGCGTCTATTGTACTTCTCTGTGGAGTGAATCCGTATTGCCGGGCACTAAATAGTCCGTTTGAGTGCATATAATGGAGTATCCTGTCTATCATTAATTTCTCGAGTACTTTTCCACCTATGTTGATTAAGCTGATGGGTCTGTATTTTGAGACATCTTCACTCCTTTCTTTGCCTGGTTTAATTATTGGAATTATTAGAGATTTTTTCCATAATTTTGGAAAGTATCCATTTTTAAGGCAACTGTTGTACATTTCAGTGAAGAAGAGTGGAAACCGTTGAAAAAATCTCAAAATAATATCACTGGTTAGGCCATCCTCTCCCGGGGCTTTGTTGGGATTAAAATGGTGGAGTGCGCTTTTAACTTCCTCTCTTGTAAATTTAATATGTAAAGGTTCTGCTATTTTACTTCTTAATTGTACATGATGTTCATTATCATTCTTATCATCATCTGGTATAAAGTGATTTATCATATGTTTTAATGTGTTCTGTGTATCATCTGTATATTTACCGTCCTCAGTCTTGATCGTTGTGAGTATATTTTTACTTTTAAATTTACACGCTGCAATTTTATACACTAAGTGCCATGGGTTGGCTTGATCCGTAGTGCTGCAGAATTCCTTCCAAGAGATTAATTTGCTCGTATCTACTAGATGTCTGTAATTTCTATTAACTTCCAGATATATGTTTTTCCTTTGTTGCCTTAGTTCTTCATTATTGAAGGTTCTTTGATACCTTCGTCGGAGTGCATTAACTCTCTTTCTCATTATAGTTAGTTCAGGGTTCCACCACGGTACAGATTTTCCTTTGTGCCTCTTGATTTTTGACCTGCTTAAATGGAATGCCCCATTACATGCCTCAATTATGCAATTATGACACTGCTGGACCAGTCGTTCTACGTCTGTATAATTATCGACATTTAAAGCAAGTTCTGTGTCTAATTCCTCACTGGATTTGTGGCTGTTAAACACATTCTTAAGATTTTGTTCTAAAAGGGTGTCAAAAGTTGCATAATTTTCATTTCTCTTTATGTATTTTATACCTTTTAAGGTGTTTATATATCCTTGAGTTGTGCTGTCATATGTGAACGATAATATTTTGTGGTCTGAGCAGCTTTCTTCCACTCCACAATTCCAATCTATTATATGAGCAAGGAGGTGACTATTGGTTATTGTTAAGTCTATCCAGCTTTTAGCCCTTACTGTTTCGAAAGTTGGTATTTCTGTGTTCTCATTAATTATGTGTAGTGATGTGGAAGTGATAAATTCTTCTAGGGCTTTTCCTCGTTCATTATTCATTACATCGTGCCATAAGGTATTTCTCGCATTGGTATCAGCTGATATTATTACTCCATCTCCTTTGGTATGATTCAGAATGTTTTCAATTTTCTTTGTGTCTATTTCTATGTTTCTCTTATAGTCAAAGTACATACTTATAGTGTAAAACTTCTCACAATTATAAGTCACTTCGACTATCACACAGTCTTCATCTGAGCACTGTTTTATTAGTGTGGCATCAATATTGTGGTTGTTAATTATTATGGCTGCTCTTCTTCTTCTATCACCACACTCATATTTTCTCATTGCCATAGGAATTCCTACTAAGTTATTGTTTATCGTGTATGGCTCCTGTATACAGGTTATGTCTATACTTTTTTCATTTATTAGTTGCACTAAATTATTAGTGGCTGTTCTAGAGTGTTGTACATTTACTTGAAAAAACGTTAAACAGCTATGTCTCATGTTATTCTATGACCTCCGGTATACACTCTCATTGATTTAGGTATAATTCCTAATTTATTATTTATTGTATACAGCTCCTGTATGAAAGCTATGTCAATATCATTATGTATAAGTAGTTGTGTTAGATTGCTGGTCGCTATTCTTGAATGTTGTAAATTTACTTGTATACACTTTAATTTTAGATTATCCATATTAATATTCTGTATTTAGTTGTGTTCTCTTAATTGCTGCTTGATAGCAGGGACAGTTTTTATCTAACGCAGAATGATTTTCATTAACAGTACTGCCTTTGTTGTATTTTTTGTAGTTAATGCAATTTATACACTTATAATTTTCTTTCTGTATTTGACATTCTTTTAATGTGTGACTTCCAGTACAGTTTGGGCATGTTTTATTTCCTTTGCATTCTTGTGCATGGTGGTTAAACTTTGAACACTTGAAGCAACGGGTGACCATGATGTAGTCTTCCCAATTGCACATACTCCAAGCAAGTTTTATTTTCTTTTCTACTATCTTTCTTCTTTGCTCAGTACTGATTTCTATAATGAGATTTCTGTTTCTTTTCCGGTCTTGAAATTCCCGGATTGGTCTCAATTCAGTATCTGCATTTTCATTTTTAAATTGTTCGTTCTGTGTAGCAAGAGCTTCTGCAGCGTTTTGCAAAGATATTTCTTCAGGGATATTGAAAATGATAATCTTTGGTTTTCTCTTAGTGCTTACATTAGCTTCTAATTCTTCTCCGCATGACTCTATTAGCAAATGACCATTTCTTAAATTTTTCACTGAGGAAATTCCTACCTTCAGTTCAATTGGGTTTACTTTTGTCTTGAGAAGCGTTCTCATATACTCTGAGCTTTGATTATTCTTGCTCTTAACAATCAGTTTAAATGACTTTTGTGGAGTTATTTGTTGGGCTCCTTTCACCACTGTCGAGTAATCCATCATTTGTGTGGGAGGTAGCGCCGCAACTAATCTGTCTACTACAGGATTGACGTAATTCTGGTGGCCACTATGAGACTGTGCTGCTGTTAGAGTATGAGGTTTCGACGCGCTGGCTGGCTGGTGGTGACGCAGGATTTCTATTTCCTTATTTTTAACATCCAGCTCAGTTTTCATCAAAGAGAATGTTTTCCTTAATATACTAACTGCATTCATGATATCGTTCTTCAAGTCCATACGCAGATTCTTACTTCTCTCTGTAACATTTAAAAGCATCTGAAATGCGTCCTCACTTTCGTTTTCCATTCTCCTTTCTATGTCCGATGTCATTTCCAGTTAGCTAACCTGTGTTCTCTAAAAAATGTATGTATGTATGTATGTATGTATGTATGTATGTATGTATGTATGTATGTATGTATGTATGTATGTATGTATGTATGTATGTATGTATGTATGTATGTATGTATGTATGTATGTATGTATGTATGTATGTATGTATGTATGTATGTATGTATGTATGTATGTATGTATGTATGTATGTATGTATGTATGTATGTATGTATGTATGTATGTATGTATGTATGTATGTATGTATGTATGTATGTATGTATGTATGTATGTATGTATGTATGTATGTATGTATGTATGTATGTATGTATGTATGTATGTATGTATGTATGTATGTATGTATGTATGTATGTATGTATGTATGTATGTATGTATGTATGTATGTATGTATGTATGTATGTATGTATGTATGTATGTATGTATGTATGTATGTATGTATGTATGTATGTATGTATGTATGTATGTATGTATGTATGTATGTATGTATGTATGTATGTATGTATGTATGTATGTATGTATGTATGTATGTATGTATGTATGTATGTATGTATGTATGTATGTATGTATGTATGTATGTATGTATGTATGTATGTATGTATGTATGTATGTATGTATGTATGTATGTATGTATGTATGTATGTATGTATGTATGTATGTATGTATGTATGTATGTATGTATGTATGTATGTATGTATGTATGTATGTATGTATGTATGTATGTATGTATGTATGTATGTATGTATGTATGTATGTATGTATGTATGTATGTATGTATGTATGTATGTATGTATGTATGTATGTATGTATGTATGTATGTATGTATGTATGTATGTATGTATGTATGTATGTATGTATGTATGTATGTATGTATGTATGTATGTATGTATGTATGTATGTATGTATGTATGTATGTATGTATGTATGTATGTATGTATGTATGTATGTATGTATGTATGTATGTATGTATGTATGTATGTATGTATGTATGTATGTATGTATGTATGTATGTATGTATGTATGTATGTATGTATGTATGTATGTATGTATGTATGTATGTATGTATGTATGTATGTATGTATGTATGTATGTATGTATGTATGTATGTATGTATGTATGTATGTATGTATGTATGTATGTATGTATGTATGTATGTATGTATGTATGTATGTATGTATGTATGTATGTATGTATGTATGTATGTATGTATGTATGTATGTATGTATGTATGTATGTATGTATGTATGTATGTATGTATGTATGTATGTATGTATGTATGTATGTATGTATGTATGTATGTATGTATGTATGTATGTATGTATGTATGTATGTATGTATGTATGTATGTATGTATGTATGTATGTATGTATGTATGTATGTATGTATGTATGTATGTATGTATGTATGTATGTATGTATGTATGTATGTATGTATGTATGTATGTATGTATGTATGTATGTATGTATGTATGTATGTATGTATGTATGTATGTATGTATGTATGTATGTATGTATGTATGTATGTATGTATGTATGTATGTATGTATGTATGTATGTATGTATGTATGTATGTATGTATGTATGTATGTATGTATGTATGTATGTATGTATGTATGTATGTATGTATGTATGTATGTATGTATGTATGTATGTATGTATGTATGTATGTATGTATGTATGTATGTATGTATGTATGTATGTATGTATGTATGTATGTATGTATGTATGTATGTATGTATGTATGTATGTATGTATGTATGTATGTATGTATGTATGTATGTATGTATGTATGTATGTATGTATGTATGTATGTATGTATGTATGTATGTATGTATGTATGTATGTATGTATGTATGTATGTATGTATGTATGTATGTATGTATGTATGTATGTATGTATGTATGTATGTATGTATGTATGTATGTATGTATGTATGTATGTATGTATGTATGTATGTATGTATGTATGTATGTATGTATGTATGTATGTATGTATGTATGTATGTATGTATGTATGTATGTATGTATGTATGTATGTATGTATGTATGTATGTATGTATGTATGTATGTATGTATGTATGTATGTATGTATGTATGTATGTATGTATGTATGTATGTATGTATGTATGTATGTATGTATGTATGTATGTATGTATGTATGTATGTATGTATGTATGTATGTATGTATGTATGTATGTATGTATGTATGTATGTATGTATGTATGTATGTATGTATGTATGTATGTATGTATGTATGTATGTATGTATGTATGTATGTATGTATGTATGTATGTATGTATGTATGTATGTATGTATGTATGTATGTATGTATGTATGTATGTATGTATGTATGTATGTATGTATGTATGTATGTATGTATGTATGTATGTATGTATGTATGTATGTATGTATGTATGTATGTATGTATGTATGTATGTATGTATGTATGTATGTATGTATGTATGTATGTATGTATGTATGTATGTATGTATGTATGTATGTATGTATGTATGTATGTATGTATGTATGTATGTATGTATGTATGTATGTATGTATGTATGTATGTATGTATGTATGTATGTATGTATGTATGTATGTATGTATGTATGTATGTATGTATGTATGTATGTATGTATGTATGTATGTATGTATGTATGTATGTATGTATGTATGTATGTATGTATGTATGTATGTATGTATGTATGTATGTATGTATGTATGTATGTATGTATGTATGTATGTATGTATGTATGTATGTATGTATGTATGTATGTATGTATGTATGTATGTATGTATGTATGTATGTATGTATGTATGTATGTATGTATGTATGTATGTATGTATGTATGTATGTATGTATGTATGTATGTATGTATGTATGTATGTATGTATGTATGTATGTATGTATGTATGTATGTATGTATGTATGTATGTATGTATGTATGTATGTATGTATGTATGTATGTATGTATGTATGTATGTATGTATGTATGTATGTATGTATGTATGTATGTATGTATGTATGTATGTATGTATGTATGTATGTATGTATGTATGTATGTATGTATGTATGTATGTATGTATGTATGTATGTATGTATGTATGTATGTATGTATGTATGTATGTATGTATGTATGTATGTATGTATGTATGTATGTATGTATGTATGTATGTATGTATGTATGTATGTATGTATGTATGTATGTATGTATGTATGTATGTATGTATGTATGTATGTATGTATGTATGTATGTATGTATGTATGTATGTATGTATGTATGTATGTATGTATGTATGTATGTATGTATGTATGTATGTATGTATGTATGTATGTATGTATGTATGTATGTATGTATGTATGTATGTATGTATGTATGTATGTATGTATGTATGTATGTATGTATGTATGTATGTATGTATGTATGTATGTATGTATGTATGTATGTATGTATGTATGTATGTATGTATGTATGTATGTATGTATGTATGTATGTATGTATGTATGTATGTATGTATGTATGTATGTATGTATGTATGTATGTATGTATGTATGTATGTATGTATGTATGTATGTATGTATGTATGTATGTATGTATGTATGTATGTATGTATGTATGTATGTATGTATGTATGTATGTATGTATGTATGTATGTATGTATGTATGTATGTATGTATGTATGTATGTATGTATGTATGTATGTATGTATGTATGTATGTATGTATGTATGTATGTATGTATGTATGTATGTATGTATGTATGTATGTATGTATGTATGTATGTATGTATGTATGTATGTATGTATGTATGTATGTATGTATGTATGTATGTATGTATGTATGTATGTATGTATGTATGTATGTATGTATGTATGTATGTATGTATGTATGTATGTATGTATGTATGTATGTATGTATGTATGTATGTATGTATGTATGTATGTATGTATGTATGTATGTATGTATGTATGTATGTATGTATTTTTTTTTTTTTTTTTTTTTTTTATTTTTATTTATTAATTATTATCTGCATGCCCCGTTACCTTGGTAGCATTACATGCATTCTTTACATTATGCTAATACAGTTTTGCACAATTTTACATTGATATTTACAAGTTGTTTTACACTATATAGATACTTAACGTTAACAATTGTTACAAAATATATACCATAAACTCCTAATAATGTATGTATGTATGTATGTATGTATGTATGTATGTATGTATGTATGTATGTATGTATGTATGTATGTATGTATGTATGTAAAAGCTTTTCCTTAAATTAATTGGAGCACTTCTTTATACCAATTTTCTTCCTGAGAATCTTTCTTTTCTTACATTCAAAAATTACATGCCACATATGGGGCATTTCTCTGAATTGTTACCTACTCTTAAGCCTTTTAATTTCACCACCCCTGTTCTAGCCCATGCCAAGCCTTCCCTTGCTGCTTTGTCACGTCTATAAATATGCTTTTCCCTACTCCAGTCTATTTTCATTACTCTGTATATCAGGGTTGCCAATGTTTTGTAAAATTATCGCACCGGCCACTCAAAATTATAGATCTGGATTAAAAATTATTGTACACCATAAATCAAATGTTACAACAATAAATTTATCAGCATAACACTTACGAAAATGTAATAGTATCAATGTTTATGGTATCCACTTACAAGATTCATGACTTCAAAGAGTATTACTACTTTAGTACTTAAGTTTCTCGCACTATTCATCTTAAAGTTCATCATCTTCCTAAAATGTTGCAGCATTATATATATTTGTTGTTGAGATAAACTTTAACATCTCAGTGGCTTGCAGATTTTCGGACCCACCACATTCTTTCATAAGCTGAGACGACAGAATAAGTCCATTTACCATATCTGGCGCCAATCTGTTTCTAATTTTGGTTTTTCTTAAACCTAGTTGGTAAAAAACTCTTTCACAGGAAGTGTTTCTGTGGGGCAATGAAATCACTGATAATGCAACCTCCGCCTTGAATCAGTATTTCCACCAAGGTGACATGTGTTTAACAGCATACCAGAAACTGTCAGGTTCAGGCATGTTCTTTATTTCACACGGAATATCACTTATTCCAAGTTTCCTCCATTGATCATCAATTTTCTGAACAATGCCTTCTTCATTGAGATTACCAGATCTGGGCACACTGGCAACAAGAGGATAAAGGGTAGAAGGATTAGTAGGATATAAAATGGTTGCTTTAGACGGGTGGAGACAGGCCATGACGGTAAAAGTGGTGTCACTATTTGTAATTTCATTTGGTGGTGTGAAAAACCAGTGAAAATGAGAAATTATCGTACACCCCCATAATTATCGTACGAGTTGACAACCATGAGTTCAAGCATTCACATTATCGTATGCCCCCCATAATTATCGTACAGGTTGGCAACCCTGCTGTATATTCACAATGAACTATTCAAATCAAAACTTGCACATATTTCTTGTTTTTCAACGTCTTCCAGTCATAACCTAATTACTTTCCAGAAACGCTTTTGTAATAATTCCCTCTCCCTCCACGTAGTCACCAAAACCTGACTTCACCATGACTTCCTTTATCCTACTCAAGCAAGTGTTATTTTTACTAAGTCTTTCTTGTAATGTTCATCTAAGTTTCTGACTCTGGTACTTTATTTCAACACTCCTTCTACAAGTTTTCCTTTAATTTAATTAAATAATAGAAAAGAAATAGGAAACATTACGGTGGCCCAACTTAATCGTGCAAATCAGAATGTGTTCTCTTGATATAATGCTTGTTTAGCTGAGGGTGGACTACATTTTCGGCATCTTCTATAAGGTAAGTGTGTTATACATGCTTTAAGCGCAGAGTTTATGTAGGAGCAAAGCCGGCTGTTGTTGTTGTTGTAGTGTTTAACACCCGCTTTTACTACTACGGCACTGCAGGTGGTGACACTGATGATACATGAAGATGGAGCACCGGTGGAATGAGATGGTGGGGGAAACCGGAGCACCCGGAGAAAACCCGCCCTGACGCCGCTTCGTCCACCACGAATACCACATGCGAGTCCCTGGGATCGAACTCGGGCCGCCTAGAAGCCGGCTGTGGCACACCCAATTGCACACAGGTAAAATGCCATGCATCCGTTAGGTTTTAAATGAAAAACCCTGTGCATTCATCAATGCTTTCATCACCTTTCTGTATGGAAAAATGGCTCGAGAAAAAATGTGGGTTAGAATATTTTTGCCCGCAGAAATTCAAATTGTACTAAATGTAAGAAAAAGAGGTCAGAGTTATCCCTCTCACAATTTCCAAAAGATCCAGTTCTTAAAACACTGTACAATAAAATGTAGAAATATAATATTAGTGACCCTCCTATGATTGACACAATTTATATATGAAAGCAACCACTTAACAGTATTAGTAAAAGCAATTATGCCTATACACCTGAAAATAATAATTATTGCTATTATTTCTTGTGTATTCTTGTTTATGGTGGAGTTTATTAATATAATTCATTAAAATATTAAATTAAATGGGCTCTTTATGCTTAATTAATAGTAGGAAGATGTTTATTTTCCCAAAGTACAGAGTGATCCAGGTATATTTTGTCATTTGTGAGATGATCCTAGTAGCTAGTCACCAGGAGTACTAATATCCAACTGACGCATTTTCTCTATATATGGGGCTTTGTTACTGTATATAGTAGACTGTGGTTAAACTACTGATATGGTACATACCTGGTCAGTGTTAATGTTTCGAGGAACATAGTACGCTATATTTGGTGTGATTCCTTGACACAGATTATAAAGCTGAGTGCCCCCTGCAGGAGCCATGATGCTTTCAATATCGTAAGCATCCACAGATAAATATTCTGGTCCTCCCCATGGGGGACTGAGAAACACAGCATCTGCTTGCAATGTTGGTGCCAGTAGAAGGAAGTCTCCAACAATAAACTCTATCCGATCAGCTACGCCATACACACCAGCATTGTGACGGGCCAATTCTACTTTGGCAGGGTCTTTGTCTATTGCTATCACTGAAATACACATTATCTCAAGTTAAACATTTGTAACATTTGAGTGTCCAAGTAAATCACGAATTACAAAACATATAAACCACATTTGTTTTTACTTTCTACAAAATATACCTACACTAAATAGGTAGAAGTACTGCATTCCAACACTAATAATGAGATTTCACCAGAAATAAACCCTTATATCCAGCCCAAACATACGAAAGTGTGTGATACAAAGATCTACCAGGGGCATAGCTTTGGGGGATGCTAATGCACTAAGCATTCCCCTTATTTTTCTGTGTTTAATTGCTTTATATTTAATTTGTTTTGTAATAGTTTTAACGCAGGACAATTACTTTATACAATCATTTAGCATTGATTTTTTTTTGCAGATCATACTGTTGAGCACCGATATTGAGCTAAAATAGCAAACACAAAATTTACAAGTCAATCTGTTCCGTTCTAAACCAGCCATGTACACTGAGATGAGTTAGCGTTTCACTGCTTGCATGTGATATGGCTTCCCCGCAAACCCCTCATCTATCTCTTGCCTGCCCCTCTCACCTCTGTAAGCCCCTCACATACCAATCTGTATACGCTAATGGTCAAGCCCTACGCTAATGTGGTTCTGATTCCAGAGTATTGTTGCGGTAGTCTCAATTGTGTTTCTTTACGAATAAAATTGTTTGCATAAACTCAAAAGTGTATGTGATATTTACATCACACACATCCCTCTCTACATTTGTTTTTTGATAGTTGTATAGTTTTATTAAATGTACTTAATATACATTTTAACATATTGCAGTTTAGAATGGAAGATGTTATGTAATATGGAAACTACAAAACAGTAATGTTACTTTAATTAAGATCAGAAGAAACTACAGCTCAAAAGTATTGGAAAGCACGAATGCTAATGGCTTCATTGCCAGATGCAAGGCACTAGAAAACAACTTTAATTTTATTTTTTATTGGTATTATACTACTCTTAAGAAGTAATATTTAAAGGAAACAATGAAAATTGAAAGTGCAAGGCATTTAGTTTAGTTTAGTATGGTCAGGTAAACAGGGTCAATTGCCAAGAATGCTAATCTATCGAGACCATCACTTCACTACTTTTCTAATTGGCAGTTTTATAATATTCTTTTTTGTAACTTAACAGTTCACAGGAATGAACTTGAAAGAAAGTGAGAACTAATTTTTATATTCAAAATCACTGGAATTTTGCATTTTTTCCCACAAAATAAGGCAATTACACTTCAGTCTGCACTTATTGCTAAAACAATAATATTGATTTATCAATCAACATCACATAATTTGGAAAGATAATGGGAAATTGCTTTAATATAATCCCTGTTGCCTTTATCGTTAATGAGAAAAAAGAGTGCTCTTATACTGCTCGCAAAAGTTAAAGGCATGTGAACACTGGCCAATGCTCAAGCAGAGTGCTGTCACCAAGTGTAGTGCGTGTACCAGCAGAGGTTCTGTACATAAGAGCATGTGAGATATGTGTACCACATTCGGCAGCACTGGTAGGAGGAACAAGCTTGGGATTCACTGGAGTCTGCAG
Source organism: Tenodera sinensis (assembly GCA_030765045.1). Lineage (NCBI taxonomy): Eukaryota > Metazoa > Arthropoda > Insecta > Mantodea > Mantidae > Tenodera > Tenodera sinensis. The sequence goes on along the minus strand of CM060963.1, from coordinate 54,229,910 downwards.
TACGGCCCGCCTCCATATGCCTTTAACTTTTGTGAAGATTATAGTTATAGCGTTCCCATTTTTTTATTTCACACTATGCCACTGCTATCCATGAAGGTGAACAGCACCAGTAGAAAGCAAGCCTTTATATAAATACCAACTTCATTAGACTGGACACATTTCATGGATACAATGGCAAGGTTTTCACCAAATTCTACCATCTCAAAAAGTCCTCAGATGGAAAAAATGTGGGAGGGGAAGTGTGAATAAGTGAGTTTGAGTGAGTATGTTTATGCTGCTTGTGCACACATATACGAGAGAGAGAGAGAGAAAGAGAGAGAGAGAGCGAGAGAGAGAACAACATAACTCACAAAGAAACAATATTGTGATAAACCCCATTTTAAACGATGACACCATTTACCATTCACAGGATGGTGTGCACCAGATTAGAATAAATTACTTCAGAAGTAATGCTTAGTAAAGAAATCTATACTATGGAAGTGGTTACTCTGGGAGTAATTTATTCAGGAAGTATGTTAGAGAGTTCAATTACAGTTTACTCTTTTAGTTACTATTATGGAAGTAGAGTTCATTACTTGCTGAGTATTTTGTGTTTGCACAGTTTACTTGAGGTGATCATGGAAAGCATTATGTGCAATAGGAAAAATGTCAGTAAAAGAAATTTTCTCTGGCAGAAAGTTCACAATATGGTTATGAGGGAAGGGGGTGGGGGTGGGGGGAGAACAGATCAGAAATAAATGGGTATAAGTGCACTTTTGTTACTTATGAAAAAATTAAATTTAAGATTAGCTTAATAAAATGTATTAAACTACACAAAAGTACTACTATTATCCATTCCAAAAATATTTGAACATTATAAAAATTTTACCATGAAAACTATATTTGTGTCCCTTGGCTTCTGCAGATGCACTAGCAGCTACGGAAATGCTTTGGTAACTCTTTAATATGCCATCCCTAATAAACCTTGAACATATCAACCTCTTGAATATGACACAGTATTATAGTTCAACTGACAGGTGAGTTACTCCATCAAGCTTATGTGAGTACATTTCTGCTTTGCTTACTTTATTTAAATAGACAGTTTGTATCTATACGGTTTTTCATTTTTGAATCATGCAACTCTCTCTCACCTATTATTTATTTATTTATTTATTTATTTATTTATTTATTTATTTATTTATTCTTTGTAATTTTTTTATTCAGGGATCTAAAAGATAGATATTTTTGGTGAAATATTAAATTTTGGCTGGAATACATAGTTTTACTGAAACAGATAACTGATATAGAAAATAAAAAAGGATATTAGTGATAACATGGCTACTAAATAATACATCTTTATTTTCTAAAATATAGCAAATAAAGGTTCAACTGTGTATCTTATGAAGGGGAGAGACCCAATATATATATATATATCACTTACCACGTTCACATGTGAATGCAAATTGAATTGTATTTCCTCCAGCACCACAGAATGCATCAACAACTAAATCACAGCGACAACGTTCCGCTATGTGTTCTGCTACTCGTTCTGGAGTTACCGAAAACCAGCTCTCTGAAATAAATTACATTCATCTTACTAAAAGTTCACTAAATGACATTTCCTGTAACTTTTACAATAAAACAGTTCAATTTCTATAATGCTTACATGCAATGTACATAAAAAGAAGTTAAACTGAATGAGGAGGTTCAGAGATGAGCAATTCATTCACTGCAACTGGCAAATGATTTATCCTGCCTGTAATCTTTTCAGATCCAGTATTATAATGTGCATTCTTTGACCAGCTGGACTGCCTCATGGCAGCAAGGGATCAGACGAGGACTGGCATGTTCTCCACCACAGTTACATGTAAAGGACCGGCAAGTTACAGATACGGAACACTGTACTAGCTTACATTAGGCTTACCTGCATCACATCAGATGTTGAAATTGATGATCTTCAACACGAAACACATTCCATATTATCTCCAAAAACAATTCTGGTTTACTCGCAAAAGTTCACGTTGACTGATTTCCCTAATGTTCTCCATAAATAAAAATTGCACAGAGATAGGTCAGAGGAATGAGGTGGCCACAATCCTCGGATAATTATTCTGTCACCATACCCACTTTGCAATTCATGCATAGAATTACCAGCAATGTGTGCTACAGCTGAATTCTGCTCAAACTAGCCACACAATCTTTCATTTCTTTTTAATTACGGAAAAGAATATTTAAAATACAATTTACATAAACTTTTGTGTCGTAAGTACGAGGTTGATAATTCTACACGTGGCGAGGAACTTCATGAATAATATGGTGATTTTTGGTAGCCCAATATCAATCGTTCTGATTAGAAACTGACCTTGAAGATAAAACCACACTTCGTCAATGAACATTAAAATGTTTTTGTGTTTAACGCCCGCTTTTACTACATATGGCACCACAGGCGGTGACACTGATAATACATGGAATGAAGACGGAGCACCAGTGGAATGAGATGGGAGAAACCGGAGAACCCGGAGGAAACCCACCCTAGCACCACTTCGTCCACCACAAATCCCACATGCGGTTGCCTGGGATCGAACCCAGGCCGCTTTGGTGAGAAGCAAATGGTCTAACCACTCGGCTATGGCACAGCCACATTACATTAAAGGTGTGTCCACATCGCCATTATTAACAAACTGCAATATAGGGTTGCAATAATTAACCCTAGTTACAGGTTCTTGCAATTGTTGAGCATGATCTTTTAAATTTTTGAAATTTCATTGCCACGAAAGCTGACCTCTTGGAAACGTTAACTTCTTGTGCTTAACGTCTCAGTGATTGTTATTTACGGGGAACATACTAAATCTGCACACATTCAAAGAATATCACGAAACACAGGCAATCAGTCAAGATTAACTTTTGCGAGTAAACCAGAATTGTTTTCAGAGATATAGGAAATGTGCTCATGTTGAGGGTCATCAATTTCAACATCCAATGTGATACAGGTAAGCCTAATGCAAGTTAGTATGCTAGTTAAATGTTCGGTAACCGTGACTTACCACTCCTTTATGTGTAACTCTGGTGAATAGCATGCTGGCACTTTCACCATGGGCTGGTCCAGCCAGTCTAGGAACACACGGTAAATACAGTCTGACTGGAGATTTAGTTAAACCAAACCAAATGTTTAACAGCAGAAGTCATTTTATAACCTTATGGTTAAGTTAAACTGCAGTACAATGGTGCTGCTATACCTGAAGGCTGAGAAAAGATGATCATTAATCTTCTTCTTACACTGCAACTAAATGCTGTTGGTAGACCTACCAGCTTAGATAAATAGTTGATGTTCTGGAATAATGGGCATTCATGATGAAAATTAAACATAACAGCTTAATTTGAGAGGCAGAATTGGAAATGCCACAGCCAGGATTTGAACCACAGACCTTCCACTTAACATGCGGTTGCTCTAACCATTAATAGCTTAATGTTAAATTAATGTGACAGGCTACCATACACAACAAATAAATCATGTTTGCAATAACAAAACTAGTGGCAATTTAGGTACATTCACCAATTTGCTTGGCTTTTATTCATACTATAAATATCTGATGTACATTCACTTAACTCTATTAAACACAATTTCTTTTCATGTATATTTTACAACTGCTCATCAAAACTCATTTTTCTATCTACATCAAGTTAATCATGCCTGAAATGGAACATAAGTATAGTCAATATGAAATTAATATTTATAGAAGCTTATATCATATTTTTACGTGATGCCTCAAAGAGGCCAGAATGGGATATGTATGGGCAAGTAGACTTTGTTCACCAGCTGAAGGTTCCTGACAGGAATGCAGCCAGCCACTACATCAGTAAACAATTATATCGTAAGCAGCAGTTCTGCTTCTAATCATGTTTACAATAATGTTGCCAAACTAGGAATGCGTATTCACTCCAGATCAAAGCAAAGAAATTGCTCAAAATAGCACAATTTAAATGTTACTTTCATTTCATGCTGTATATTTAGTTTATAAAGCCTAAACAATGCTTTCAACTCTCCATCTTTTTCCCAATGATCATGTTTTGCCTTTTCTATATTTTTAAAAATGGCCTGAGGGGTCTCCATCTAGGGGATATGTGAATAGCGACCACAAGGTACTCAAGCTGAGCAGAACATTATTTCCACTTACTGGTGTTTTGCTCCTCACTGTAACTTTTCTATCTGACCTTACCTTGGTCATCTCTTGTTCTCTTCCGACCCCGATGCTATTAGGGTTCCCGAGGGCTAGGGAGTCTTTATTTTTCCAACCTCTCCATTTCTCTAATTTCTCGATAAAATCTTAACCCCTAACATGCTGACCTGTCATGGCATGTAATACGTCCTCTGATTGGTAATCAGAGGATATGGTCAGTGAATTTATTTTGATAATTCTCCCGGTCAGGTCGGTGAGACCCGTAAACCAATGACAGGTGTGGTCCTCCAGACATTCTGGGGGTTCTGAGAGAGCGATGTGACCGCCAAAACATAAAAATATGGTGCTCTCTAAAAAAAACGGTTACTATTACTGCTATTGCTCTCTTCAATATCATTGTGAAAAATATTGGAGAGCAAGAGGATTAATGACTTCATTGTCAGAAATCCAGCATTAGCTAACAATATTTTTAAAAAACACTGCCAGTCTGTTTCAGTCTTGTGATATATCCTTGAGCATTATATCATGCAATTCCTGTAAGAATAAGTCAGCTGATGCATTTCTTTAAGTATTCATTTTACCTTGGCCCAAACTAGTTCTATGGGATTGGGATCACACATGTACGGGGACAAGTAAACAACAGTGTGGCCCAATAAAACCAAAATAGCCAATAACAACGTTATAACAATTGAGGAAGAATTCAGTCAAACAACCTTTCATTCCCTTCTGCAGGTTCAAAGAATGAAGTATATATTAAAATTTCGCTCAGTTAATAGTATAGTAATTGTTCCTGCAAGTACAGGTAATGAAAGTAATAGAAGAAAGACAGTAATACCTTTAAGAGCCTCTTTAGGTTTGTTTGATTCAGGCATCCTATAAAGATCTGTTTTACACATAGAACTACTGAATACGGGCTTCTTGATGTGCAATGTCGCGAAACCATGCCTACTTGGCATTAAGAAATGCACTACTAGACAAAGGGGTCGGCAACTACATATTGGAAGGGAACACGGGTAATGGAACAAAAGCACAGTCTAAATCTGAAACAGTGAAATTGAAATGGGAACTAAGTAATGGAATAATGTAAATAAAGGAGACGTAACTGCAGAAAGTTGTACAAAGTGAAGATTTTCTTTTTCCTCATTCCCTGTAGCTGTTATTAATAATGGAAATCTGCATTTCAAATAATGTTGAAATCACTAGTAATTTGCAACAATTATTTCTAGTGAAATCCGATGTTTAAAGAATTCCATTTGTCAATCACTTGCCGCATGTAATTCTTATAAAACTTTGTATTTTTTTCATAGACATACATTATGAAATATGTTCCTATTTAAGGTTATATACATACTGCACAACCCCAAGCTGAGCAGAACATTACTTCCACTTACTGGTGTTTTGCTCCTCACTGTAACTTTTCTATCTGACCTTACCTTGGTCATCTATTGTTCTCTTCCAACCCCGATGCTATTAGGGTTCCCGAGGGCTAGGGAGTCTTTATTTTTCCAATCTCTCCATTTCTCTATAAAATCTTAACCCCTAACATGCTGACCTGTCATGGCATGTAATATATACTCTGACTGGTAATCAGAGGATATGGTCGGTGAATTTATTTTGATAATTCTCCCGTAAACCAACGACAGGTGTGGTCCTCCAGACGTTCTGGGGGTTATGAGAGAGCGATGTGACCGCCAAAACATAAAAATATGGTGCTCTCTTAAAAGCGGTTACTATACTGCTATTGCTCTATGAGTGAAAAATGTTGTAGAGCAAGAGGATTAATGACTTCATTGTCAGAAATCCAGCATTAGCTAACAACAACACATAGAACTATCACTTTGAACCCCTTTGTTCTACAATCACAATATCATAGCAGATTTCACAACGCTCCTAGGTGGAGGATTATCTGCTTCTACATTACTTTTACCATTGCTTCTGACACAAATGTTTTACAATTGCTTTTTAAGAGAAACTAGTAGCGAGTAAACATAGTGCAAATAATATTGGAGGTAAGTTGGCAAGATGACCAGCAGAACGATTACGCAGATGTTTGCGAAAATAAGGTTACAGTGCATGGAATGTCACTCCCCTACTCCTCATTCCCCTTAGACCATGAGGTGGTGAACAGACAGTACAGGTTTAATGAATTTAAGTGACCTAAGAAGGGGGAGAGATGCACTAAAAGTAGTCGATGGCATTATAATAGGCATTGTATTCTGGAATACAATGATATGGAAAAAGGAAGAGAGAATTTTAATACTAAAGCAATGGGAAAATTTTTCAATAGAGCTAAAAGTTAGGAAGATTTTTAACTCAAAATTTAATGTATACTTGGAGAAAGCAGCAAAACATTTGGAAAAATAAGGTTAAAATGTTAAAAATAATGTGAAACAAATTTGAAAAAATGACGGAAAAGGAGTAATGAGGTATAAAAGCAAATAATGGATACATTATTTTAGTTATACATACAATAAAATGTATAGCATAAGGGGAAGAAATAAAAAATAAGGAACCCACAAGGGAGTAACGCATTGTGTAAAGTTTAAAGAAGATAATAAAGCACCCTTTCTTATGTGATTTATTGCTACATTCTGTTAAAGAGTGGCTGTCACAACATAGCAGCCAGCTCCGACCAGCAGGTTGACTCATCTGCCTTTGCTATTCTTGAGATTCAGCTGTAGCATTTTAGGTCTAATGCAATGCTGTATTCAAATGGAGAATTCGCTCATATCCAGGGTGTATCAACCATTCTAACAGGCATTAAAGAGTAGGTTTCTTACTACATGATGCAATAAAAATAAAAAGTTTTTACTTTGGTGCTTATGCCTCAGCTATTCTTAGGGCCTCAAATCTAGAGGTGTTGTTTACAGATTACCATTCTATATCATGCCATAAGAGTTTTATATGAAGAGCTGCGGCAGTAGATGGAGAACCAGTTAGGCTTTCTTCTATAGCTTTGTTAGTTTGTCAGTCTTTACTGAAACTTTAACAGCATACAGCAGTGTTGCATTTCAATTGAGTGAGTGAGTGAGTGAGTTGTGTTTAAGGGCCCGTCGACAACTAGGTCATTAGGGCCCATTTCAATTGAGAAATTGATTCTAATGTCTTATACGACATCAGTGACCTGAAGTCAGCTCTATTCTTTATCATATACCCAAAAACTGTACACATTCAGCATTATTGTGAGGAATAGTTAAAATTAGCAACTGCTTACACAAATTCATGTAACATAAACATAAACAAACTAATCAAAAAGAGACTTAATACATTAATAGATATCAGAAGAGATGACTGAACACACACTTATTGCTTCACTTACTCAAAATGTTGAGAACATGTTTCACAGATTGTAATCTGCATCATCAGAACTTTGTCCACTGTTTATCTGTATTTAATATTTCTAAAATGCTCCCTTAGGCCAGTTTCCAAATTATGTCTCGTCTTTGCAATGTAAATTTGATCACATTCTAAACAGTTTAATTTCTAAATGCCACACTTTTTTAACGAATAACCTAACAAACTTTTAATACTGTTTCATTTAAAAGGTGAGTTAATTAATAACACTGAACAACATTTACAACAAGTGTTGTAAGTGTTGTTCAGTGTTATTAACTCATCTTTTAAATTAAATTAATTACAATAACACTGTTTTCAAACTTCTATGAAAGGAAGATATTTTAATACTGTATTTAATTTGAGAAATTAATAGTATACCATGTTCTTTGAAAATGTCCGTTAATTTTTTATTTGCTCATGAGGAAATAAATTTAGCAGGTCATTTTTGTTCATTTAATCATTACATATTTGAATATTTGTTCATTACTAAACCTTATGCACCTTAGGCTACCTCTGAGCTGGGCCCTGGCCCTTTCACTATTAGGACAGCCCTTCAGTATGCTTATCTTTTACGTATTACACATGTTTAATTTGTGAACGTTGCTCCCACCCTCCCCTTTAATTTTTATTTCCTGCTTTATTTCCCCTCTTTATTCACTTCCCTCTCTTTCAACTTTTCTTAGCAGCTCCATTCTTGCTACTCTTATTGTGTTAGTATATATGAAACATTATCCTCAGTTTACATTATACACTTCACTAATCTTCATTATCCCAATTTCACTACTTCTCTATAGCCTTACCCAACCATTTTCTTGATCTTGTTACTCTGTAAAATATCTCTTTCTCTCTCTTTTTTCTTTGTTTTCCTTTTTCTTTCTTTCTCTCCTGCTTAATTCTCCCTTTCCCGCTCACCCTCTTTGATCCATTAATTATTTCATCCATCATTTTTCCTGGAGTTATTCTTAAGTATACACTTTTCTTCACTTCCTCCCAACTATCCACTGTTATCCTCCCACCCCTTGGCCCTTTCCCCACTTTTGTTTGTACTCTTCTACCTACTATATCCCCACCTCGCATTTTGCTTACACTTGATCTTGACATTGCACTTGTTACTGGATCCACATATACTGCAAAATGCTGCGTAGTCTTCTCTTCACTTCTAGGTGACACACTTCCTGCTTGAACATTTCCCTGGCTTTCCTGGTTCAAAGACTGCTGTTCCTGTCTCTGTCGTTTGGTCCCTTTTTACTCTCAGCTGCCTGGTCAACGTGTGCAGCTTGAAGTTTTTAACGTATAACCCTCTTGCCTTCATTTCTTGCTTGTCTTCTCTGATCAATTAACTCCTTCATTTGTGCTCTTTGTGCATATGTTAAGTCCTCGTTGATGTAAATAGTTGATCTCTCAATTTTTTTTGCCTGTTTTAGTATTTAAATTCGAAGACTTTCTACAGTTTTAGTATTTCTATAGCTGTTGGCGTGTTTGAAAACTTCACAAAAATATTCCTTTGTCCTGGTATTTTTCTGATTCTAAATGCATTGCAAATCTCGTAGCCTCTCAGATGTATTTCTAATCTGAGTGATCTTCTAAAACCTGATATATTCCCACTCCACTTTTTTCTTGAACCGAAATCACTAGATTACATCTTCAGCTTTTATCTTCCATTCTTTCTAGTGTTATTTTTAAGTTTTGAATTTCCAGTTTTAACGGTTCCATTTCTTCGTTTATCCTATCATATTTCATCCACTCTTGTCTGAATCTCTCTGCCAGTCCTTTGTCTCTTACTAAAACTGTTTTGTTTATCTGCTCTTTAGCTGCCATTTCACTTAGCTCTTTTCTCCCCCTCGACTGTGGGAGCTTCCATTCTGTACGTCTAGTTACCTCCACTGCTAGATTCATATTCCCATCATTAAATAAACCCAGAAGTTGAATTATTAATGCATTTGAATGGACCTATAAATTTGATGATTCGGATAAAAATATTTATTTTAAAGAACAGAGATCAAGTAATGTATTTTTAAATACAACTATGTGATTCTTTTAAAAAAATTGTTTTACTTCCAGTAGATGGCAATATTATAGAGAAAAATTCATCACACAGTAAGGCAACCATAGTAATCATAATTACTTAATGAGTAAATAAGAAAAAGGAAACCAATGATGCAAACAAATGAGTGTGAAACATGTTCTTCTGAATTTCTATTTAAAAAAGAAAAGATAAGTGTAGTTGCAAAATATACATTGCTCAAAATAATTAGAGGAACAAGATTTTGTTCGAGTGTATTTTTGTAGTGATATTTATTGTTTTCTAGAGTAACTGACCTTTATTTGATCATAACACAAGTCATGTTTACTTCTTATACCAAACTTGGCTACTGTAAGCAGAAATTAAGCAGAGTGTAGAAAACGGCGCTGGATGATCCTTCCACTGCATCAAAACAACAAAAGAAGTAATTTCCCCTTGTATGGCCCCCATGCATGTGTTTTATTGCTGCACATCTTCGAGGCTTACTTCTGACCAACCTTTGCATGTCTCTTTGTGGGATGCTGTCCCATTCCAGAGCTAGGACATCTGCAAGCTATTGAAGAGTCTGAGGGGCTATAAGACACGTCTGGGCATTGCTTTCCAGCATATCCACGAATGCTCAATGGGATTGAGGTCTGCATTCATAGCAGGTTAGTTCATGTATGTATTTGGAGACTCTGTAAGGTGGCCATAGTGGCACCAGCTGCATGGATTCTAGCATTGTCTTGCTGCAATACAAACTTGGGCCGCATCCCAACTAGAACAAGCATGACATGATCCAATACAATCTCAGCAATGTACCTGGCAGCATTTTGTCACCCTCTTGACTACCATAAGATCAGTTTTACCATTGATACTGGTGCTACCCCACAACATAACTGACCCAGCAACAAATCTGTCAGTTTCTTGGACTGTAGCTTCATCATAACACTCACCACAATGACGATACACATGCAGACGTCCATCACATATGTTAAACGAAAGCGAGATTCATCTATCAACAGTATGAGGGTTGTCCATAAAATAAGGTTCCCAATTTTTTTCACAATGAAAAACAATTATTTACTGACATTGAATATTAGATTTTTGAAAAGCTTAGACTTTTTCCTATTACTCAACATAATCGGCGTTCTGATCAATGCATTTTTGCAGGTGGTGTACCATTCTTTGTATGCCTGCATCATACAACTCTCCCGCTGCGCGGCAAAGATAGCTAAAACAGTTTCTTTCAGTTCCTCTCTGGTTCTGAAATGCATCCCACGCAGGTGTTTCTTCAAGTAAGGGAAGAGATGGTAGTCACTTGGGGCTAGGTCTGGGCTGTAAGGAGCATGTGCGACAGTATTCCATCCAAATTTGTTGAAATTGGTTGCCACATGGGCAATGTGTGGACAAGCATTGTCCTGATGGAAATGCACTCCCTTTGTGAGAATGCCTCTACCAAGGCCATCTTTATCTAACAGGCCTGTATACGGAAAGAGATAACGTTAATGACGTCATCACGAGAGGCTTATGTTTATCACCTATTTGTTTATTACGGGAATGTAACACATCAGTACGTGGTTAGAACGCTAAGAAGTTGCTTGTGCCTTATAACGTGTCAGTAAAAATTAAGTGAGCGAAAAATTAAATTACAAAGTGGTGTAGTTTTCAATACAAAATGCCTAGGAAATGTGTGCCGGGTTATACCTCAAACTATAAAACAGGTGTAGAAAAGTAGGTTACAGTGTTTTCGTTTCCAAAGTATCCACACAGGAGAGACCAGTGGGTATGTGCTATTCAAGGGATAATTATGAACCAGGTGTGGTATGTATTAAACATTTTTCTGAACAGCACATAGTGAAGGAATTTACTACTACACGAAATGATGAAAGCGTTTTGTAGCACCCAGAACAACTCCTAAATTTACTGAAAATCCATAGCATTTCGAAAATGACTCGAAGGTGAAAAAATGTTGATTTTCAGAGCTTTAAAAATAGAATTAGTGACATAAAATTAGAAGGATTCACCGTCATCATAAAAGAAAACGATGTAATTTTTGTGAAAATTGATACTGAAGAAATTCCTAAAATTGTAGCAGCATTAAAAATTAATTCCAATTTTAGTATTTAGGTTCTATAGGGAAAAATTGTAATACCCAATAGTAAGTTTAAATGGATACTCAGTAAACAAATGATATTGGATAAATGGTCTAAATTTGATGCTCTTTTGGTTCACAGTAGCAAGTGAACAAACAGAACATAAACTACTTCAGGCCGCCAACATTTTAAAGGAATGTTGGGAGGACATGAATGAAGATTCCATAGAACATCTAAAAACTAAATTCCTAAAAGAGCAGGTAAAATTGGTCAGTCAAAAGCCAATTAAATATACGCCCGATACTCTGTTATGGACGTACTCAATTTATTTTTCTTACCCAGCAGCTTACAGACAGTTACGTGATTCCAATGTTCTTTCTTTACCCCATCCTTATAACCTCAGACAACTTTCTCAACCCCTCAGTCCTGATAGAAACTCTTGCATTTAAAATATTTATTAGAGAAGGTGAAAATGCTTGGTGATCATGAAAAAATAGTAAATTTGTTAAGACATATGAACAAGAATTTCTTAAAGTAGAAAACCAGAGAAACTTAATTCTACATTTAGGTGCTGAGACATGTGACATTAATAATATCGGTGCTGACTGTAATGCTAGTGATTGCGAGTTAACTGTCTGCTATTTTGACGAGGAAAATAATAAAGTAATAACCAACACCCTCTTGAAAAACTACTGCATTATTATAAACAAGACAGATTGGTATTATCTACAGGAAAAAAAGAAAAGAAAGAAAGAAACTGGAAATATATTCGCATTGCAAACGTAAGAAGCATGCTCTGCCATTAACAACTATGCAAAGCATGTTTTCCACTAACATACTAACACACATTAACTTTTAATACAAAATGTGAAAATATAACTGAATGCACACTTCTTCCAGCGCAGAAATGATGTAAAACATGTGTTTGTTCCATATGAATTGCTTGGAACGTCAGCCTCGCGTTGTGACATCACGAATCGCATATCCAGGCCTGTTATTTAGAGATGGCCTTGCCTCTACCCACCTTACTATACCCTAAATAATCTGTCAAAATTTTGTGAATGTAGGTCTTGCTGACATCAGGGATCATCTGACACATCTCCCAAACCATCACCCTTTGATCTTTCAGCATGGCTTCTTCCTCTTTCACAATTGTTTCGTCTGGAACCGATGGACGTCTATACGTCCGTCTTTGAATTCTCTGCACCATTTGCAAATGTGTTGTACACTCATACACTGTTCTCCATACACTTCACAAAGTTGGGAATGAATGTCCACCAGTACAGTCTTTTTGCACACAAAAAACACATCACAAAGCATAATTTGCACCTGGCTGGAGAAGTGAATGGAAGCTCTATTTGTAACAGCTGCCAAGCCAAGACTGAGCGTCACAGACAGCTCACAGGGTAGGGAACTGGGAGAGGGAGGATCACGTTACATGCCAGTGTTGCCGGATCTCCTATAACAGCGTTCCTTGCGACTGCAGATCCTTGAGAACCTTATTTTATGGACAATCCTCTTACATTGTGCTAGTGACGAAGCTGCCAGTTCATATGTTGAGCAAACCTCAATCTATCTACCTTGTGATGAAGTTTCAATCAAGGGACCTTACAACGTCTTTGTGGTCTTAATTCTGCCTCTCGAAGCCTGTTTCGTATTGTCTGATCACTGACAATAACACAAGTTGCTGCTCTCAGGTTATTTAGATTGTCTCTAGCAGTGGCAGTGCATTGCCAAAGAGCACAAATCACCATGTATTGGTAATCTCTAGCTGACATTTTACATTTTGGACCCTGGCTTGGTCTTCTAGTATAGGTGCCAGTTTCAATAAATCTTTTCCAGGCCCTTCAAACAACAGATGTAGCCAATTGATCTCTCTAGCCAATGCATGAACTTTCCAACCTTCCTGTATCAATGTGACCGCTCGAACAACTTCAACATCAGATAGGTACCTCATTTTAAACTTACTGAATGTAACACGTTGAATAAAGACACAATACTCTGTTAATGACACGAAAAACACCACCAATACCTGAATCATTACATTCCATACATAAACCACTTTAGTTTTCAATATATGCAATATATTGTAATGTCAGCAAGCCATTGCTTTAACAGTTGTCATGGTGGAGTGCATATCTTAATTAAATATGTCCGAACAATAACATGTAGTACGTACACCTTCATTACAAACTGGAAAAGTACTATGATCTAACAAAATCTTGTCCCTCTATTTTGAGCAGTGTATATAAATAATTTATAATTTGTGTATTAGCTTTACTGTAACTAGCTTCAATTATTACTCAATATAATTTAAAAGCTGACATTTTCCTGCAAATAACCCAATGAGTCTTACTGGAGTCATTGTATCACCATTTACACCAATTTAGAATTTTGAAATAATTTCACAACAGGACAAAAAATATCTAACAGATACTTTAACCTTTGCCTGTGTGGTATAGTAAATGCCAATACATTACCAAAATGTTGATGAATGATCACATGCATAATCTGTTCTCAGAGTCAGACGGTCATGTTGGCCGAGGTGTGGCTCAGTTTGAACCCGAGAGGCATCCCTCTGTTGAAAATTAGCAGGCAGCTCCCTTGGTGAAGGCAGGAGAGGGGATAGTTGAACATGTAACTGGTTACAACACGCTGAACATTGACAAGTGGCAGAGAGGATATATTACCACAGCCATGGGATAGTTGACAACAATTTCCAGCCTGTACTTTGACAAAAAATTGATAAAGGTATATCATGTTAAACTGAACATTTCACTGGGTGTTCATACATCCTGCAAGCTGCAACATCCTATTTGAGTCATAGAGTCTTTCTCTTATCACTGATCAGTATTGTATTCAAATATCAAGCGTAGTTCCAAAAATTACCTTTGTATGTTTTCAGCCATTACAGTGCTTTGCAGAAATTGATACTTTAGTCATCAAATAGACTCCTGGTCTGCTGTGAATCGGAATCACATAAACTAAATTGATTCGCCCACTTCACTGTTAGTAGCTATAAATTAAAACATTATCATTCAGCTTTTACAGATCTGATGGTTGATAAGCCCAATAAATTTCAAAGAAATAGCTTCACATTTTGTTAAGTAGCATGACTTGGTAACAGTGATTCTTTGAAAGATTTTATTCCACGTTTTAAACACAGTCAGCAACTATTCATTTTGTTAGCTATCTTTAATAATCAGTTTCACAAATTTCATAGAAATAGATAGAATAGAGTATTGTGCAGTTATAGAACATATACATGCTGCAGCCCAGATACTAATTGAGCTGAAGGAAATAATGAGGACACTGCACTAGGACTGGATAAGCTAGAAGCATATGGGACTGGGGGACTGACTAAAGATTTAATCAGCTCATACCTCACAGGCAGAAAACAGGCCACACAAATATATCACAACCAGGGAAATTTAACAACAAAATTTACATCAATTCGAAACTGTAAAGTATGGAGTTCCTCAAGGTTCCGTATTAGGTCCTCTTCTGTTTATTCTATGTATGAATGATATTCCTATGATAAAGAAGAGCAAAATTATTTCCTATGCAGATGACACAACTGCTTTATGCTGGGGTTCTACAACTGAAGAATTGAACGAAACTGTGACAAACACTATTGATACACTTTTTAAATACTTTAAACAAAATTCTCTCAAATGCAACCTATCTAATACTACATTAATCAATTGCAATCTAAGAAATGTAAATGATATACATAATAATCCACAATTATCAGAACACAACACAGTTAGTACCAATAAGCATAAATTTTTAGGAATCATACTAGATCAAAAGTTGACTTGGTCGGAACACAATTATATTTGCGGGAAAATAAGCAAATCACTATATCTACTCAGGCATTTTTCAAGTTTCTTAGAAGTAAAAGAATTAAAATTGATATACTATGGAGTCATATACGCACATATGATATATGGGCTGGAGCTCTGGGGATGTAGTGCTAAATCACACATGGAAAGACTTTTTGAATTACTGAAGAAAGCAATTAAAACTATCACTTACACCCTAGGGATTCATGCAGCCAGTATTTTAGAGAAGAACAAATTCTTACTGTATTTTCACTATATGTATATAAAGCAAAAATATATGTGCTATAAAAAGACAACTTAAGAAACAACAATGTCCATCATTATAACATGTGGCATAACTATGACTTTTATAAACAAGGGTTTAGATTAAATATTAGTTACAAAGACCTTTGTTTAATGGGCATGTATCTTTGTAAGTTACCAAATTCAATACAGCAAACTAACGTAACTAATACTTTTAAGTGTCAGCTCAAGAGCTATTTAATAAATAAGTCATTGTATAACCTTGATGAATTATAAATTTGTAATTGAAGATATATATTTTAATTATGTAATTGAATTTGTCAAAACTATATTGTAGTCTACTGACAATAAAGTTCTAAAGTTCTGACTCAAGATCATTTACTGCTTGTTCTATTATTCTCATACAATTCTGCATATAAAACTTAGTGCTCAATGTGTGTAGTGTTGCAAACTTCAGTACAAAATCACTAAGGACATTCAAATTGGTATTCCAAAGTTACAGGTTAATCCAAGGAACATCTGGCATTGTTTTGTGACTTTAGACTAAATCTGGTTTCTCCATTACAGGGCAGTTTGATAAGTCCGAGACTTTGATAAGAAGTTGCACACAAATCACAGGTTTCCTGTTGGCACCAAAGTCATACACCTATTCTGAGTATAATCCCTGAAATTCGTCATGTTTCTTAGAGCATTGTTGTGGGCCTGTTGCTCTAGTTTTGTATTGCTTCATAGAAAATGGAGAAAAGCCAATTTTGTATTCACAAAGTGCATTTTTTGTGTTGTAAGACAACGAAGGAAACAGAAGACATGCTGAAAAATTATTATGTGGACTCTGGTCCATCACATGGCATGGTTCACAGAATTTTGATGTGGCCGTTTGAGCACAAGAGATGTAGAGCACACAGGATGGCCAGTTGTTGTTACAACAGAAGAGAAGGTGAGCAAAGTTCCGGATATGTGACGAAGGTCGAGTGAAAATCTGTGACATAACCAAGACCCTACACATCTGAAATGAATGGGTTCATAATATCCTGCATGAATATTTGGGTATGAGAAAGCTGCCGTCACAATGGGTGTCGCAACTGCTCACAGTTGACAACAAGCAGAATTGTATGACCTTTTGAACAACTTCCAGCACAATCCAAATGAGTTTTTGTGGCACTTGATGAAACGTGGATCCATTACTGTCACCCTGAGACAAAGCAACAATCCAAGCAATGGATTTCCTGCAACAAACATGCTTCAAAGAAAGTAAAAACCATTTTGTAACCAGGAAAAATCATGGCAACTAACTTTTGGGGTTCCCAAGGTGCAAAATTCATCCACTACCTTGAAAAGGAACAATTACAGATTCATATTATGCCGCAACAGTGGAATAATTTCTCAAGGAACTGTTAAAGAAAAGACCCCATCTGGTGAAGAAAAATGCTCTCTTTCAGCAGGATAGTGCACCCGCACAGCCTTTGCAAAATTTGTGGAATTGGGCCACAAACTGCTACCTCATCCACTTTATTCTCCAGATTTGGTTTCAAGATAACTACTTCTTCCTCTTAGCGAAGCTCAAAAATTGGGTCGGTGGGAAGAAATTCACATCCAAGAAGACATGTCCGAAACAAACTTATGAGACAGAATATTAGAAGACTCCAAAAGAAAATCGTTCATGTGAATGTTTGTTAAAAGTGTAATTTGTTTTTTGATGTTGGTATGAATTGATCAAATGACGAAAACGTGTTAAAAATGTTCATTGTTACGAACAACTAAGTTTGCCCAAAGACGTCATAAATCTGATTTTAATATATATGTATAAATATTAGAATTATATGTGTTCCATAATAAAAGTAGGGGAGGATGATTAGGGATCGCTTCCCTAACAGTAAAGAACTATTTGATGGACGCATATGCGGATGTATACGAAAAAGGCGGTGTCGTGTCAGGTGATGCCATAAACTGTCCACTCGCGTGTGTGTAAGCGAGGTGAAGGGACATATTTGGGTGGTGTGAACATAGAATTTTCACCAGACTTTCATCAAGCATTGGTTCCACTAAATGAGAAGGTGGAAGCATTTTAAATCATTTAGAATGGTGCTGAGAGGAATTATTTAATCTAAAGTATCGATGAAGTGTTAATAAAATAATACTTTGTGGTGAAGAAACATTGTATGATTTTTCATTCCATCCGTTACCATGACCTAGATAGAAAAGGAGTCTCATAGCACAGCACATTCCGTAATAATAATTACAAAAACCACACCACTTATTTTGCAGAACTTCAAAAATCATATTTTATGGAAGGGTTAAAAAAGTTGGAGAAATGGTGAGCAAGGTTTATAGAGTTAAAACGAGACTATGTTGATACATGAAATTGATTTTTTTGGAAAAATATGCTATCTTCTTTAAAAGGTCAGGGCTAATCAAACTGCCCTCATACACCCTAGAGACAAAACAGCAGTCCAAACTGTAGAATGGTGAAGAAGAAAGTGCACCAAAGAAAGTGAACTGTTTTGCTAGTAGAAAAGCGAAGGCAACAGTATTTTGGGACTCACAGAGTATCATCATGATTAACTACTTGGAAAAGGCTAAAATAGTGATTGCAACATTAACTCTTAACACAACATACAATGTAAATATAAACTCATTATTTACTTACTGCAGCAAAGTTCTTGTAACAGCAAATACAAAACAAATTCAAATCTTTCAAAACCAAAGTCTGAGACTAATTACAGGTGCTATCAAAACCACAACAATACCAGCTATGGAAATACTAACCAACCAATACCCTACTGAATATGAAATAGAAAAATAGCTTTTATTCAATACGAAAAGTTGATCAGAATCCCATTCAATACATGGCATAAGAGAAGCTTTATACATACATTAAAGTCTCAGGAGAGCTTTCTTTCCAAAATTCAAGACATCAAGAATTTATACCTTCCTAATTCAAAGGAAAGCTTGAGACAGTACTTTTAGACCGGAAAGTCAAATAAAATGCTTTTTGTTGTTGATTAGGTAAATACATGTAATGCGTGTGATGAGGCATGATTGAGGAAAGTGTGAATGGGGATTTTTATGCACATGTATTATTGTATGTGTAATTGTTAAGGTAGTTATAACTTTTGAAAATGTGAAGTATAACCGTTCCAGTTACAACAATATCCGGAAACCCCCCCTTCCTGATGAAAGTTAAAGATTCAGAGGTGGGAAGGAATAAGCTAATAAGAGTCTAGGATTTCAAAAACTAAATGTTACAGCACACAGAATAGTCTTGCACCTGCCAGTGCAGCATGTAAGAGGGAAGTGAATTGACAGACGCGCGGGATTGGAAAGACAATAAAGTGGTCTCTCGTAATTGATGTAAATGTGCAGAGGTATAGTTGCAACTGAACAAAAATTCACAAAAAAAAAAAAAAAATGTAAAGGGTATAGGCTAAATAAATGTTCGGAAAACTACAGGAACTCCACCAACTGTTTTTTATTTGCCACAATCCCATCACCTGAGATTGTTGGGCCTTTTACCAAAGGCCAGAGTCCATGCTTCATCAGTGAGAAATGATGAAGTTAGCCGAGGACGGACAAGCCCACTACTAAAATGAGGCGAACATCTTCCACCCTCAAGATAGGAAAACCAGTACCCGCCTCAAACTTCATATATAAAGTCAATTCGACAAAAACATTAGTTCCAGTTCTACCTCTCAAACTTTGCCCACACATGGCTTGTGTGTTTAAAAACACCAACAGTAAGTTTGTTGGCATAAATAAATAGTAATCACATATTATTTACACTTGACAGAAGAAGTTAAGAAAAGTGATACTTCAACTAGTGTTCTAAAATTATTGTCATTAGAGACAATTCATACTAGATTTCTGGAACATGAATGGCTCCATATTTATACTGATGGATCACTGTTATGAAATCGAGATGGAGCCAGAGCTGGAGTCACTTGTCACTTCTTTTCCTATTACAAATCTTTAAGTTATGGAACTACAAACTTTGATGGAGAAATTGAAGCTATTTGAATGGCCCAACAAAATCTTTTGTACAGAATTTCACATTTTCAGCAAGCAGTTTCTCTCTCAGATTCCATGGCAGCAATAATAGTAATTACTTCCAAGTTGTCACCAAAAGACCAAACAATCATATAATGTTGGAAAATCCTTACCCATCTAACAGCACTTCAGAAACATATAGTCTTCCAATGGATACCAGCTCACTGTGGACTGAGTGGAAATGGCAAAGCGGGTTTTCTTGCAAAAAAGGGTACCAGCAATGTACAGAAATCTATAGTTAATCTACCATTTTATGCAGCTAAAAGATTAGTCAACTCTGAATTCAAAAAAACTATTGCAAAATATTGCTATGAAAAATCAAAAAATAAAAGATGGGAACTACCAAACATTCGAACAGTAATTCCTGAGTATTCTCGAAAAACGGAAGTTGCAAACTTCAGGTTAACTACAGGACATGATTGTCTGGTAAGACATTTGAACAGAATTGGGATATATTCTTCACCACTCTGTCCTCTATGTGATCTGCAAGAGGAAATGGATCGAGACCACCTTCAAGTATGCCCAGCCACTTCTAGCACCCTATCCAACAGTGAAAAATATTGGAGAGCAAGAGGATTAATGACTTCATTATCAGAAATCCATCATTAGCAGCAACAACATTGTTGGACTGTCTACATGGTGAGTTGAAGAACCAATAAAGATTTGCTCCATTACAATGGCAAAAGTGCATGAACTGAGGTTTAAATTAATTCCCCATCCATCCTATTCTCCAGATTGGACACCATTTGACTTTTGTCTGTTTCCAATCTGAAAATTGGCTTGGGGAGAAGATATATTCACTGAAAGAAGTCATTTGTCCTGTAAATGTGAATAACACACAAAAAGAATTTTTGCTTTACTGAGGGAATAAAAAAAATTAGAATCTTGCTGGTCTAAATACACTGAGGTTAAAGCGGATTATATTGAGAACTAAATATTTGTGAGGTAGAACTAGAACTTTGCCCACACGCGGCTTGTGTGTTTAAAAACACCAACAGTAAGTTTGTTGCATAAATAAATAATAACTAAATATTTGTTTTTGAAGAAAAATGCTATTTACTATGTTTTTTACTGGACTTATCAATCCACACTGTATATCATGAGGATTTGAACAATAGATCTGTTAATTAGGGAAATTGAAGCTAATAACAGTGAAGAAACAAGATTCTAAAGTAAGAAGAAATTTGAAACTAAAAACTTCACTTATCTTAGTAATGTTGCAAGTTCTTGGTGCAAAGCTGACTAAGATAACTAAAGTTTTTAGTTTCTAATTTGTTCTTACTTTAGAATAGACCTGTTGTTTCAAAATTGTTTTATCTAACTAGTTGTACTAAATAGGGGTATAAATACTATTGCCCAACTTTGCAAGTCCCATGGGCCTAGTGCTCGCATAGGTATGGAACTGAATGAAGGCCAGTGCTTCCTTCACTCAATCTTCCAGCTGCCTATGTGTTGCAATTATGGAACAGGATGAAAGAGAAAACTGAATAGCTGTTACTGCTCTACACAAAGTATGAACGGTTCCAGGACAAATATTCAAAACCTTGAAAAAGCTTGGAATAAGTCAAATGTCTATCATGCCATCAATCAATGCAATGAAACTCAAATCACTGCTCACAGGCCAAGAAGTGGTCATCCAGAGATGGTTAGGACACCAGGGCTCATTAGAGCAATGATGACCAGACTGCACTGAAACCCTGTGTGAAAGCCAAAAATTCTTGCTCTGAGGAGTACTCATGGATGACCTGAGAGTGAAGGCATACCATAGACAGACTAGACACCTTCTCGTTTCTGAATTGAAGAAAAATAAGATACAGAAATAAAAGGCACTCATAGCATTATGCTAATGGCGAACACAAAACAATTCTTTTCATTGATGAGAAAATATTTGACATGGAAGAGTGCTTTAACTGGCAAAATGATTTGGTTTATGCCAAAAAAGTAACTATGGCTTGAGAAGTTGTTCCCTCCACCCAGAGAGCCCATCACTCAGCATCTTTTATAGTATGGTGGGGAGTAAGTTACAATGATGTAATGCTATACATTTTTGTGAAAAGTGTGAAAACATCAGAAAAAGTGCACAAAGAAACAGCACTGTGCTTATGTACTTGTTAAGCAGCTTAACACAGAATTGTTTCATGGACATCTCAGCCGGAGTCAGACCTGCATATCTAGTGAAGGCCATTTAGAGCTTGTTGTGTGACAATATTCCTGACTTCATTTCATATGAAGAATGATCTGCTGGAACTGGATTTGTACTTGGAGCATTATACTCAGAATATGTCTAGTGTAATTATTTATTTTATCCATGTTGTACAGTTCTTTATTGATTTTTAAAGATGAAGCGAGATTTTTTTTAACTCCAACTAGAATACCACTGCTTATTTGTCATCCTTTGGGGAGTAAATTAACTGAACAGTCACAGTTGTAGTCTTCTTATTTGAGCAAAAGTTCTAAGCTTTTTTCATTATAGGAATGAAACTCAGCAGTGATAATACATACATCATTTCAGAGAACTCACAAAGTAAAGTTTGGAAGATATATTGAAAGGCAATACACTGATATCATTCATGCCAAAGATCTCTTAGAAATCAATACTGCTGATAACATCATCCCAAACCTCGTAAGTGAGATGCTTCCAAGTAAACAAAATGTCAATTACATGACTGCAGGAATCACGACTTTGGCTTCATGCTATCTCTAGCTTCCTAAGACTGCAAATGCTAAAAAAAATGACCTAAGTGCAGGAAATTAAAAATTATGCCAATGTAATGTAATAGGTTAAAAATACTCCGTAATAGGGAGCACAAAATAATGGTGTAAATGATGGAAAAATCTATTTGCAAATGCAAAAAAGATTCCACCGCAGATGGCAACAAGGGCATTTATGCAGCCATATGTTAGCTTCACTCTCATTGCTAAATTTTGTTGTAACGTAATTTCTGGAGGGTGTACTTTCATGCAGTTTTCATTTTTATAAATTGTACTGAGTGGCAAAAATTATAATAAAATATTACAGAGTATTCAAAACTTAAAATGTAACCAGCCTGTGAAAATACCCATCTACAGAAAGTTATGCCTTAAGGTACTACCTTCATCTAACTGAATGCCTTCATCAAATTTGGAAAACAATTGATAGCGTCGAATCCAGTATTTCATTAGGCTTTTATTCACTGCCACTTCTTCTGGGAGAGAGTTTCTCTTTGTTTGTTTCTTTTTCTTCTTTTTCTGCTGTGGTATTTTCTTCACTTCCTCATTGGGCAGCAAACTCTCTTTGGGACCCTCGCTGGTGCTGATCTTTTGATGCTCTTCATCAAGCTCACTCTCTGCAAGATCCATATCTTCTTCCACTTCTGGGGCAGGCAGAGGAATAGGAGATCGCTTCTTTTCTCTGAAAAATACAGAGCATAACACCAATATGCACAAACAGAAACAAATATCTTGCTTCAGGTAGCTGTATAGAATACATATGTAATAAATAAATTTGGAAGTTTGGACAAACATTGTCACACTAGCACTGCCATTTCTGTTTCAGTCCAATAACTTTTTAGACAGCCCTAAACTATTGCACTTCATATATCAGGTGAGTCAGCTGCCTCTTATTTTCCAGTTTTATGCAATTCATAATTTATTCTCTAACATGAAAACATCAGCCCCTATGCATGGTTCTATCCAAGTACGTAACATCTTTGGTTACACAATCAACAAAATTAGTACTAATATAAATGTTAGAGCATAGCCTTTTGATATACTCTTAACTAACTGCAAATGTACACTGGGACCAGCAAATACTGCATGTTACTAGGTAGCTCAGTTGTAATGAGCACATGATTCATAACTAATCCATCTGGTGTAGAGGTGGTTCGAATTCCCTGCATTTCCTAATTTTTTTTACTGTGTAATATTCACAAGTAACATGGCTGAACAACTATTATGTTACAAGCTGTTATTATTTTAATGTGTAACGATTTTATTTCCATTTCATGATATTACTGTTTATTAGAATATCTGTCCTGGTATAGATGCTCAGTGCTTGTGCATTGACTCTTGCTTCTCTGTAGATCAAAAGCATCTCAATGTACTCACCTGTCGATAATATTGTGAAGGTGACATAAAATATGTGACAGCACATGTGTGGAGAATGGAGTTGACATTCACAACACTGCATCATGCCAGTCTAATGGGACAGAAGTTGTACCTATTCTATTACAAAATGCAGATAACCATAAATGATAATTATTATTTATTTATGCCAACAAACTTACTGTTGGTGTTTTTAAACACACAAGCCGTATGTGGGCAAAGTTTGAGAGGTTGTGGCATTGAATTTTTAAGTTCCAGTTCTACCTCTCAAACCATAAATGATTTAATTTATAATTTCCTAAGCCCTCAGGTACCTATTTAAAAGGGACCCTACCTCTCTATGTCCACTGTGTGACAACCTCTTGTCAGTTCGCCATGTGCTGCTAGTGTTGCTCTCTAGCGCACTTTCGAGATTCTCTGCAGCTGCCTGCCAGACTTGCAGAGGTCTTAGCGGACGACAAAACAGCGGTTGATAAGAGTTTTTAATTTTTTAGGGGAGTGCAATATCAATTTGAGGATTTATAATTTTAGTTATCTGTTTGTGCTTTTGGACATATTTATCACCTTGTTTTATATCTGGCTATTGCCACTGTTTTTTACCTTTTGTATATATTTTTCTTGTTGCTAGTATTTTTATTTTTGAGTAAAATTTATATCTGGCTATTGCCATGAATCTTTTAAGGGCGCTGATGACCTCGAAGTTGAACACCCTTAAACCAAACCAAACCAAACCAAACCTAAGCTCTCAGGGACTTTAAAATTAGATTGCAAATTCAATTTCCAAGTTTCAAGGAGCATTAAAACAAAAAGTAGGCACAGTACTGAGATGCGAACCTGTGTCTCTGGGGTTAGCATGCAGGATACAGTCATAATTCTATTCAGGTATTTGGAGACTTCACTGAAAGCACATTTCAAGTTCAACCATAGAACTTGTATGCCGTGCCTGGCCATTGCCACTTCCCGACTTTTTGTGCCTAGTTTAGCCTTTCAAAACAGCTTTAATACTTTGCTGAGCATTTTAATATTATTACTTATATGGCAAAAGCTATTTTGCATGTTATTTGAGATGCACGAGATGTATTTTATGCCAAAATTTAAATAAATCATTATTTAATAATATGTGCATCTTAACTGTGTAGGTCCATTGGTGGATGAGGCTTGCCCCTAATTTGTTGCTGCCAATCCCAGCTCTAAGTACAAGAATCTGCCATTTTCTTTATAGCTGAATGTTGTTAGTGTGTTCATATGACAGGTCCATTTGATCAGAGGCATTTGCTGAATTGCATTAAAATGTATAGAGTAATAAAAAGTTTGTAAAATCAACTGAAAAGCTGGAATTCGCTCTCAGTAAACAAGTTGTATATTTTTTAGGTGTACTTCAGTGAGGAGTATTTCTGTCCCTTTAACAGCTATTCCGTTGAATTGTCTATCTAAGAATGTCAAATAACACATCTTAGTAAGCACAAAACTTGAAAACCGCACATGCCATTTAATGGGTAGCCTACCTTCCAAAAAATAGGGGCAGCTGACTCATCTGGTATGTATATATTTGTTTTTATAGTTATATTTTTCTCTCACTGAATACTGTTTAGTTTTAATATTACAGAGCTTCCTACTAAAATTCTTTCATTAATGTGGAGTTGTTAGTCTCTTAACTTTATATTTAATTTACCATCATACTATGATTACAGTTTAACTGTGCCCAACAACTTACTTAAAATTCGACTATTCTGCCCTGAAGCAGTATGGAAATCGAGTGATAGAGGTAAGTTGAATACACCTATACTATTTATTTACAACTAGGTTAGTGGTTTACAAATATTATTGTGAACCATACATTTCGCATGGTTTACACATGGACTCACTGTAAAATTTAAACCCTTGGCACAACACCCATTTGGGCCAACACCTACTACCCGAAGGCTGAGTCCCCCACCTCTGGCCACCACAGACATCACGAGTGAGGTGCAGTACTGAAGGTGGGACATGGTCAGTGCTCGGTCCCTCCTGGCCGGTTATGCAGTTTTCTCAACCAGGGGATTCAATGTTTACTAGTTGTAAAACAATCAAAAAGAGCACAAAAAGAGGGACAGATGAATTTCTAGCTTAATTAAGAATCCAGTATTGTGGAGAAGCTTGACCCTATCAAATTAATTTGTGTATAATAGCCCTTGAATTTGCAATTTTCCACACCAAAACAGGGAAGACAGAAATGCCCTGCTTTCTAAGAGACTATCCCAATTACACTATGCCCAGAATTTGCACAGCTTTCAAGTATATCACTATGTCGCAGCAACGAAAGCTATGAAACTGCAAGAGCACCAGTTAATTATGTTATTAGAAATACACTATTTTTACAAAAATAAATCTTTCAAAAACACTGAATTCCTTGATTTAACCAGTAACAGCATGTTGCAACCTCAAACTTTCTCTACTAGCATTATGCAAACTATTCTTAAAAAAGCAATTCTTCTCTCTATCTCTTATTAAATGAGGTAAAGTTTCATTACGCATTTTCATTGTAGGTATAAGGATGGTCAAATTTTCAAAAAGCAGATTGCTCTGAGTCTGAAACTCCATTTTCTTTGTATGGCCATGAGAAAAAATGCATAGTGACTTATTTGAAAAAAGTATAGGTGTTTCAAAATTCTAACCGATAACAAAGAATATCTTGAAAATGATTAATGCCATACAAAAACCCATTTGATGTAAACTGTGCTTTAATAAGACATACAGGGTGGCACGTGAAATGCCATACACTGACATCAACTGATATTTTATTTGCAAGTTGGCAACTTTGGAATTTTGACGAGCAACCATAGTTCTTGCATGGTTCAACAGAAGGCAGCAGTTGTCACTACCATGCATATGCGTCACCATCATTTCAGTTTAGTAATATGGCAGATGGAGGCCAGTTAACACTAGAATAGAAAGTGAAAACCGTATTGTTTTATGTGGAAACAAAGAGTGTAGCAGAGATTCAGTAACACTTACATGTTCATTTTTGTACGAGATGGGGTCCTGCCATGGAATTATTGGTCCAATCTTTTTCAATGGCACAGTTAATAGTGCGTGCTACATGGACATGTTGCAGAACAAATTTCTTCCACAACTTTACGCAACAGGGTTACCAAAGGAGATGCAATGGTTCATGCACGATGAAGCTCATCCTCATACCGCAAACATTGTTTTGGATCTCCTAAATGAACAATTCAGGCACTGTGATGTCCCTTTGATATTTCAGAATGTTTTCAGGGAGGTTCAATATGGCCACCACACAACCCGGATATTAATCCCTATTATTTTTTATAAGGACATTTAAAGGAGACAATCTATCACAACAAACCCCACAATCTAATGCTACTGCGAGTGATTATCCCAACAATTTTCAGGGAATCACAGAAGACTTATGTCATAGAGGTCTCGAAGAGATGGTACGTCAACAAGGTGGATACAAGAACATATATTGTATGGTCGCTGAGCATACACATTCTGATCATTGATGTAAAAAAGAAAAATTTAACATTTTGTTTATTAAAAGCTATATAAACAATTTTCAATGTATGACATTTCATGCGCCATCCCGTACATTTTTTGTGAAATAAGACTTTTGTCTATCTCTAACAGTTTAGCAATTATAGAAGTGTCATTCAGAATCAAGAGAATCACCACCTCAAAAAAATAAGAAAATAAACTTGCATAAGATTCAAGATACATTTCATTTATCATGCAAATACCATAACTCATTGTATTTTAATCAAAATGGTTAAGAGCTGTTTTTCATAAAACAAAAAAATAATGAAAATTATAAAGGAACATTGTAAGTTACAGGCGGGAGGGAGATTTTTTTTTTTAGACATTTTCATACCACATCCTTCAAGATAAATAATCTGACAAGTTTAGTACTTAACCAAAATTTTGTTTTTGAGTTATTCTCTCTCTCACATCCCACCCACACACAACCTTTTTCTAAAGATGGTTTTTTTTGGGAGGTGGGTGGAATTTAGAGGTCTCAAAACATGTATTTCTGATGAAATCAAATTTGTGGGTGGAATTGGATTCTATTGTTTAACCTGTAACAGTATATTTACGAAAAATTAGTATGAAGGAAATTAAATTCCTTCTTACCTTTGTTACCCTTCGCAAACATTCCTTCTTACCTGTTAATGCGCAAGGAACTGTCTACTTGCTCATCATCTGAGCTGGAACACAATGCTGCTGTCATGTTTGCTTCGTCTGATTCACACTGTTCTTCCGTATGCAACAAATGTTTCACCTGGGAACAAGTATTTCAGAGATTAAAACCTTACACCTGTTAGTAGGGAAGGCTGTAACATGGGGGGTTGATAATTAACTATGTAGGTATGCACTATTTAGCGCTACAAGCTAGACATCAAGTCCGATTATTGCATAGAAATTAGATTTATGAAGGACAGTAATAGGAAGATCTGACGAGACAGAGGGTACTAAGAAAGAAATTTGCTGGACGGAATGGTGACCAAGGATTGTTGGTAGATGAAATCAATATAAACTGGACTTGAAGAATTCAATGTCATGGTCACAACTTCATTGAGCTTGACTATAAAACTCGGAAATGAAAAGTGCTTGTTGGGTGACCATCTCTATTAAAGAGGAATGAGGGACAGAAGGGCCAAGAAAGACTTCCAAGATTTTGAGGAACACAGTATAACATAAAAATTAGCAGTCTTTTACCTTTTTAAGTTAACGGTTGTTCTATTGCATAGCTTTATAATACATTATGAAATTAGAAAGCATCAAGGAGAATCTATTGTAATAACACACAAAATAAAATATAAAAATCTGCAATAAAAGCTACATAGATCAAAACTGTTTTATATGGCCTACAGATTTACTTCTGGAAATACATTAAGTCTAAACATTGTTATTTTTAAGAGGTAGAACCGGAACTTAAAAATTCAATGCCACAACTGGGATTTGAACCACAGACCTTCCGCTATTCTCAAGCCAGTTCGTATTTTTCCTGGTAAACCACAAATCCCAGTTGTGGCATTGAATTTTTAAGTTCCGGTTCTACCTCTTAAACTTTGCCCACACACGGCTTGTGTGTTTAAAAACACCAACAGTAAGTTTGTTGGCATAAATAAATAATAATTGTTATTTTTATTGGTGTACCTCTTGTTACCTTTTGTGTGTGCTTTTTGTGGAGTTTATCACTCAGTACAGCACAGTAAAAGTATTTACTTTCCACTCTATGTGAAGCTTATTTCTAATGCCACTGTGACATTTGCCATTAGCCAATACAGCATATTATTGATTATTGAAACATTCAAAAACCTGATTAAAAAAAGAGAAGGCAAAGTTGAACAAAAATTAGGGACAAATACTGTCCCATAAGACAGTTTTAAAACTCCCAAAATGCAGGACTATTCTGTGAAACTTGCAACATTGCAGCTCATCTCTGAGCTATAGTATCTCTAATATTTGAAATTTAGGACTGATATGGCCTGTTTTTGCTTAAAACCTTAACTGCCACCCTTAAAAGAATTGAAGCTGGATCCAAAGAGGACAAGTACCAATAAAGGTACCAGAAAGAGAATGAAATTGCAGCACATTGAGAGAACCAAAGAAGTAAAACAGAGGTAAATAACTAGTGTCATGTCATTAAATTGTATTTATTGTATGCATATAAATGCAATGAAACACTTGCACTGACAGTTGAGATGACTTCCAGCGTTCTTTTGTCTTTCATGCTAGTTTTAAAAAAATGGTAAAAAGTATTAACTTCTCTTTTTCTTGACTACTAGCCAAGTTTATCTCTTCCAGACTTTCTTCCTCTTTTTCTTGCTTATTCTTCAGATACAATGATAAGATCCAAACTTAATGAACTTTCTATCATCACTCTAAATCGTTCATAACTCCACTGAAAAGCAGAACTATGTTTGATGCATACACAGGTCCAGCATTTACATTCCAAAGCAGAGCCAATAATGCAAAGAAGGATGCTGACACACTCTTACAGAAGAGGTTTGGGAATGAATGGAGGCTGAGCTGCAGTTTTATGTGAAGGTAGGGAATGAAGAGTCTGCATTCTGTAGCAAAAACCAGAATGAGCTTAGCTGTTGGGAGGAAGAAATGGGCATTGTTTAAATTCAGAAATACAATTGTGTTTGTTGAAAGGCATTGACATAAAAGTGTTAAAGTGACTAATGAAATATGAAGTCTCACCTTTTTTTCCAAAGAAAACCACAAAGTAAAACTGCTTTTGTGTCATTGAGATTGTTTATTAAAATGTCATTAAATATTATGTATATCTTTTGCCAATTTTTCCCAATGATTGCTTTTTGTTGCAATGCAGTAAAAGGTGACCATAATGGTGACAAATAGAGCTCAGGCCTATCACAGCACTCAGTCAGATTGAGCAGCATATTAAGTCTGGAAATTTAAAGGGGAAACCAAAAACCAAAATTAATACTTCATTCCACGCATTAGTTGTCATCGAGTTTAGATAGCAACGCACAGTCTCACCATACCAAGGTGAGTGGTTCTCATGTTATTGCAAGTTGACAATTTGACGCGTGATGTCATTTCCTCAACTGAACTCAGACAGGATGTGACTAACAACTAATAACTAACAACTTAATGCCTACTATGTGATAAACAGTAATCCAATATGTACTTTGAAAATGAGTGAACATGATGTCTGCCGTTATCAGTTTGAATAATAATAATATAAAAAAATGTGATTTTGTAGATTTAAATCATTTTGATAATGATATGAGATAGCTAGTGTGAACACTGAGAACCATGCTGGTCCCATTCATTGTTGTAGGAATGTTCACCAACGAATAATGAAGAGGAAAGCGTGCGTTGTTCGGACTGAAATAATACTGGTACTGCCATGTTTGGAATGGTTTTATTAAATGCAAGCCTTGAAAAATTGCGAAACCCAGCAATTTGAAGGACTTAAATAATTGAAACAATACACCAGATAATAAACAAAGAACTTGCTAATTATTATTTATTTATGCCAACAAACTTACTGTTGGTGTTTTTAAACACACACGCCGTGTGTCTGTGGTTCAAATCCCAGTTGTGGCATTGAATTTTTAAGTTCCAGTTCTACCTCTTAAACTTTGCCCACACACGGCGTGTGTGTTTAAAAACACCAACAGTAAGTTTGTTGGCATAAATAAATAATAATTACCATGTGAAGGTTATTTAATCCTGGGATATAAAGTACTTGCAATGGTAAGTCACCATTGGGGTAATTGTTTCTGATGTGAGACTGCCTTTGTGGTTTACCAGGAGAAATACGAACTGGCTTGAGAATTTAATGTCATTCTGGCAGTTTGTCACAATAGCTCAGTGGTAGAGCGTCCGCCCGGCAAGCGGAAGGTCTGTGGTTCAAATCCCAGTTGTGGCATTGAATTTTTAAGTTCCAGTTCTACCTCTTAAAGAACTTGCTATTAAAGCATTTCCTTCCGGTTTCTTTCCTGATACATTTTGAGTTCCAAGTGAATTAATTAACACAATAATACACTGTTTTAACACATAGCATTGTCCTTTTAACTCTTTCAGTCAGCAATTATTTTGCTCCTTATGCTGTTCTTCCTCTAATTCGAAACCAGTTTAGATTAGGTGGTCTGGGACACCTTCAGCCAACTGACTTGAATAGCCATCATCATGGCAACACGTAGTGCACTGGCCATGCACTCAAAGCCTGAGCTTGTGGGTTCGAGTCTTGGTAACTGCAGCCAAATGTGCCTGTGGTAAAGGACAGGGTGCGCCCACGTAAAATAATCTGTGTGATGGCATGCGTGGATGATGATGGGGTATCATTTGACTGTGGTTGCATGGATTTTGCTTCTTGTATTTAAAGAAAAAACACTACAATGTAAATTGTAAAAAAAATAACTGTACAATTCAGAACATCTCAAATACATATGTTTAATTGGTGACACACAGTATAACCAGAATATAGCAGAAAAACAGTTAAAAGCATTACAAATAGGAAAAAATGCCTATGTACATTATAATGGACCCTGTGACTGAAAGGGTTAATGTAATGAGAAATTGTTTTGAATTCATTTCTACATAAAACACATGCCTTGAAAAATAAAAGTAGAGATATCCAAGGAATAGTGAAATATTCCGCTGCAGCTTCATTTCGATGTATAGTGAAACCCTCTTCTTCTTCTTTATTCCTCATTATCACTTCTACCAAAATCTGAAGTAATAGAGAGGTAGAACTGGAACTTAAAAATTCAATGCCACAACTGGGATTTGAACCACAGACCTTCCGCTTAACGGGCAGCTACTCTGCCACTGAGCTATTGTGACAAACTGCCAGAATGGCATTAAATTCTCAAACCAGTTCGTAATTCTCCTGGTAAACCACAAAGGCAGTCTCACATCAGAGACAAATTACCCCGATGGTGACTTACTATTGTAAGTACTTTATATCCCAGGATTAAATAACCTTCAGATGGTAATTATTATTTATTTATGCCAACAAACTTACTGTTGGTGTTTTTAAACACACAAGCCGTGTGTGGGCAAAGTTTGAGAGGTAGAATTCAATGCCATAACTGGAATTTGAACCACAAACCTTCCGCTTACCAAGCGGCTGCTCTACCACTGAGCTATTGTGACAAACTGCCACAACTGTGGCATTGAATTTTTAAGTTCCAGTTCTACCTCTCAAACTTTGTCCACATACGGCTTGTGTGTTTAAAAACACCAACAGTAAGTTTGTTGGCATAAATAAATAATAATTACCATGTGAAGGCTATTTAATCCTGGGATATAAAGTACTTACAATAGTAAGTCACCATTGGGGTAATTTGTCTCTGATGTGTGACTGCCTTTGTGGTTTACCAGGAGAAATACGAACTGGTTTGAGAATTTAATGCCATTCTGGCAGTTTGTCACAATAGCTCAGTGATAGAGCAGCCGCCCGTTAAGCGGAAGGTCTGTGGTTCAAATCCCAGTTGTGGCACTGAATTTTGAAGTTCCAGTTCTACCTCTCAAACTTTGTCCACACACGGCTTGTGTGTTTAAAAACACCAACAATAAGTTTGTTGGCATAAATAAACAATAATTACCATCTGAAGTAATAGATTTGAAGAAATTTTCATTCAGCTTATTATGATCTTCCATCATTGCTTGTTTTGTAGATATTTTCAGGTTCCAACAAAATATATATATATATATATATATATCCTTATAATTTCAATACCTAATTCAGACTGTGCTTCTGAATCCTTTTTTCCATCACCTTCTATTCTGAATTCTCTTTTACTACTTTTATAATTGCCTTCATTCCCAGTCTTATTGCAAGTAACACTGTCACATAACTAAATAATGTATTCACAATTTCTAGCCTCATATTGTTTTGTTCTTTGTTGGTTGCTCTTGGATGAAGATGGTGAAGGATCAACTGTCTTCTTATATCTGGAAAGTGTCTTCATTTTTCCTTATAGTACGAATAGTTCCATATTTTGGTAAAGGCCCTCTGATATTTTCATCCAGCATAAGCTGCTTTTTTTAATAACTGTGTCTGTTCGTAATCTGCATCCTTATAATGGAAGGAACATAAACGAGTACTAGAATCAGACACAAAAATCTTTTCTTTTGCAAAATTCTATCCATATCCTGTATCTTTTGGGAGATTTGTCTCTGTAAGTGAGTGAAAATGAGTTCCCTTGTATGTTTCACTTCTCACATTGCAGCCCTATGCCTAACATTGAAGCATTTTATTACAGTGTAATACTGAACTGACTCAGTAACACCATCACCAAAACACCACCATAAAGTACACCACTCTTGAACTTAAATACCATCAAAAATAATTTATGAATACATATTAGTGCACAAGCAGCACTAACAATCTGTGAAATTCCATGTGCCTGCAGTGCACAGATGGAGTTGATGACATATGAGGTGTTTCTTATTTCGCTTGTACAGGATAACAGTATCGCACAATAGAAAAACAATCTCACTACTATATTTTCAAAGGCATACCCTTCGAGAGGTAGAACTGGAACTTTAAAATTCAAATCCCAGTTGTGGCATTGAATTTTTAAGTTCCAGTTCTACCTCTCAAACTTTGCCCACACACGGCTTGTGTGTTTAAAAACACCAACAGTAAGTTTGTTGGCATAAATAAATAGGCATACCCTTCATTCAGGAAGAAACATGCTTTTTGTGTTTCATTCCCCTTTAAATAAATATCAATAGAATTAAGCACTTTTTGATCTTCATGGCTAGGGCTAGGAAGTTCATGCATTTGCATGTTTCTTCATAGGGGCTAAAAATGTATGCTTTTACATTATTTTACTCGCCAAAACATAAAAATATGGTGCTCTCTAAAAAGCGGTTACTATTACTGCTATTGCTCTCTTCAATGTCATCAGTGAAAAATATTGGAGAGCAAAAGGATTAATGACTTCATTGTCAGAAATCCAGCATTAGCTAACAACAACATTATGTGCACGAATTATGGAATTTTCAGTTATTTGGACATGATTTCATAGTGCATATAACTGCATATTTTCTTGATTTTGATAAATGCATATTATTTCAATATTATAGCCACTATATTGCATATTTTAATGATTTTTATGGTTTTTTATTATTTTTTCCATCTGGATAATATTTTTCATATTGGTAGTATTGCACATGATGATGCAATTCGTTAGGTGGCGAGAACTAATTTTGGGTCATGTTCTCATGCAGTGAATCCCGTTTCCACCCTTTCATTATATGTATGTGTGTAGAGAATAATCAGTGCGTTATCTGAGAGGTTTATATTAACAAAGATAAAGTGCAGGTCAACATTTTGAGCAGCACGATTATAGCAACGCTTGTCTGCCCATCAGTAGCTGTATCATGGTCTTCAAACGTAACAGTATTGTGAACTGGTTCCCACTAAATTAAATTAGGCATATAAAATGTTAAAAAGCTCTTCAAATGCCCAAAATAAAACCAACTTCGAGTGCTAGATTAATTAATTTACAGAAAGAATTTTCGGGTGACTTAATATCTACAGAATACAGATAATAGGGTACTGTTTTGTGGAGCGTATGAGAAAAATGTAGGGAGTGAGAAAACATTTCAAATAGTTCAGCACAACATAAGCAGAATTTAATCAGAAAACTCGCAAAGAACCTGTTCAAAAACAGCTAGTAGGGTGTTTAGGAAGTAAGGTTACTGAATTTTCCCATGGCTTGTGCCAAGCACTTTTAGCTGCTGATATTCCCTTGTTCAAAATTACTAATGCGACATTTAAAAACTTTCTTACCAAGTACAGTCGACAACATGTGTCTGCAGAAAGTACACTGCGTAAGACTTATGTAGGACATTGTTACAATAATGTATTCTCAAATATACAAAATCAATTAGCGGATCAGTTTTTGTGATTGTTGATGAACCCCCTGATTCTGAGTGCCGTTCTATTGCTAATATAATTGTGGGTGCTTTAAATAATGAACAAAAGACTACACCTTATCTTCTTAAACTGAGCGAACTGTCGGCCACTGGCAATGTAACTGTGACCCAGTTTGTGATGGACTCTTTGAAATTACTATGGCCATGTGGAATCAAATACGACCAGTTATTTTTATTTGTTACTGATGCAGGTCCTTATATGGTAAAATCAGGACAAACTCTGAAATGTATTTTTCCTAACTTAATTCATATAACTTGTTTGGCACACACTCTTCATCATATTTCTGAGACAATACGTGATTCTTTCCCATGGATCTCCCTTGCATGAATCACTTACTGTCTTTGAAAAAACAATATGTGATCTAAGTTCGGTTCCTGGTAGCATAGGACAAAAAGTGAGAGAAAGTGAATTATGTAATTTCAAAAAATTCTGGTTATAAACACACCAAGAGACTTGACTCTCTGTGAAGCAGTTAAAATCATTTGAATATGCCCCGATAACATCTTGTGACGTGGAGAGAAGTTTTTCACGTTACAAAAGGGTTTTGCGAGACAACAGACGATGTTTTATAGTTGAAAATTTGTGCAAAGTGTTGGTTGTGAACTGCAATTTAGCAGTTAATACTAGCAGGGGCACCACTTCTGCTTCAACCTCTATGGAATAAGGTAACTTGATTTATTATTTATACTAACTCGTCTTGTCTACTGCAAAGGAACATTCATTGTTTTAATTAAATAGTGCATATTTCTTGGCATATTTTCAAGTTTTTAAGAGTATATTGGCATGCATATTTTCAAGTTTTTAAGAATATATTGGCATGCATATTTCAGTGTTTTTTAGGGCATGAACTTCCGAGCCCTATTCGTGGCAAATATCTCTAACACTTTGAATCTGCACACAAAGCTGCAAAAATGCCTACTTCGCTAATAAGTCATAAAAAGGTCTCTGCTTGTATACATTTTATGGACAAGCCATTAAAGCTGCCTAGTTTACATAACTTTCTATGAGATTATAAAAATATGCAAGATCCAATGTTCTCCAAACTTGTATTTGACAACAAATTTTATTCAAACTTTTATATATAATATTTCAACTCCACATACGCTGAGATTTAGAAGTTCTTTTATGCATACAATCAGACTAATCAACAACAAAACATTAGGAAGTAGGTACACTACCAGTGACGAGCAAACTTATCTAAATAAAAACAAAAAGTACAAAATCTGTGTTTTTACATATACCCTTAAACATCATTCTTCAAATATATTTTAGAATTTTTTTTTCCTTTTATAGAAAAAAATGTATACCAAATTTCTGTTATCACTGAGGAGATTCTTTATAGATCTTCTAGATTAATGTGTTAGTTTTGTTATCACTCCACAGCAAACAAATGTTCATTCCATAACAGAATGTTTACAGATAACAATCATGCTGGTTTGTATGGAGATCTGTTAATATGCAATTCAGGTAAATGTGTAATTAACAGAAAATGAATCAAAGTTATTACCTTGTCAAGAACTGAGGAACCATGTACACTGTTTTGCTGCTGCTTTGAAATTGTACGATGATAGATGTTCATTTTTAACTGGCGATTCTGTCCTCGTATATTTCGCTTTCTGTAGAGAACTGATCCTTGACGAATGCGTGGTACAGCTGTCTGACGCTGTCCAGGGGCAAATGCCAGTCCCATTAACAGGAATGCACTCTTCACTCTATTCAAACCTGACTCATCTGCATCATTCGCATGACTAAAACAAAATTTCACAACATGTAATTACCTTGTTATTTTTTATGCTAACCAACTTACTGCTGTGTTTTTAAACATACACGCTCTGTATGGGCAATGTTTGAGAGATAGAATAAGGACTGAAAAATTCAATGGCATAGCTGGGATTTAAACCACAGATCTTCCGTTCACGAACGCTATGGCATTGAGTTTTTCAGTCCTGATTCTACCTCTCATGTAAGTACCTGTTGAAAATAAAAGCTTTTCAGAAAATGTGAAAAACTGTTCATACATTTTGTAGCACTAGAGTCCCACTAATTGGGATTGAACCCGGTTCAGATTAGCGAAAATTCGGATTAGGTGGATTTTCGTCAAATACGACAACATATTGACTAAGTGTTTATGTGTTAAAATCATTGAAAGGAAATTAGCACAGTATGCTGTAATTATTTTACAACTACATTCCGAGACTCGAAAACCAATTATGTAATTTTTATAAGCACTGTTGGCATTTACCTAGCGTGAGTAGCCTGGTGAAAGTTGGCGAAACATTGCCTCTTCAAGTCGTTTCAGTGTGTTGCATCAAAAGATCACTGACTTCACTTCTTAAGTGTTGATTTGCTTTTCCATTTTGTTTTCTTGTTAATGTAACAAAAATTGATTGAAAATTTGTTATGCACATTATTAGTAGGTAGGCTACTATAGGATAGCAGACAGATTCACTGTGTACTCCTGTAGCATTTATTTCATGTTTTTCTGTGCCAATAAATTTACGTTTTTACTTAGAAAAACTAGTTTAATCTTTATTTTTTCCTGTTTTAGGGTTAAAAGTAAATTTGGTAGATATGTTTTCCTCACCATGTTCGGATTAGGCAGATTTTTGGATTAGCAGAGTTCATATTGGCGGGACTCTACTGTACATGCAAGGCCATAGAGATATTCAGGGCTGCCTGATGAGTCTCGCTTGCAGGCCAAACTACCCAAATTCATAGCAAAGGCCCATTTAATTTGTAGAATAATGAGAAAAGGATAGTGGCGAAAAAATTATCTCCATGGTAAAATAACATACAGTATGCGAAAAAACAAATGATACTGAAATTATCAATTGCTGTCCAAGTTTCCACAGGAATGAAGTATCCATTCATTGTATATTGTCAATGCAGAGGGTTCGTATATATTGAACTGACTGGCTACCTGCATTAATGACCAATCCTTTTGACTGAGCAACAGCCTGTACAAAACCATAGCCATTGTGTGGTTGCATGGAATTCCTTTGGACTGTTTTGAGAATATTTCCTTTAAGGGGAGGCATCGGTGAAATTTGGACAAAAATGACGAAAAATGTGGTTTTTCGTTTTTTGCCTTAAAATTATGTCTGTACCTTGTACTTTCAGAATCTACCATCGTTTACTCCTCACCGCCATTTAAAAGGCTGTTATGCCATGATTTAAATGCCCATGTGCAGGTGGGCGTGGCTGCTGAAATGCATTCATTACCCCATTGCAGCAAAATCGCATACAATTTTGAAGTTTAAATTGGGCGGTCTGATTCAGTTCTGGTGGATGTAAGCAGAGACATCTTGTGGGATTTTCTGCAAACATTGATGCCGGTGAAACAAACGAATGTTTCCTGTTTTAACATGTGTGTACCACGTGGTTGTATTTCTCTGAATTTTATTCAAGATTACACAGCTAGAAGAAGGGAGAAGTCATCTTTATTGTGGTGTACATTTAGATAAGTAGAGTTTAGAATAAGAATAAGTATAATATAGAATAAGATAAGGCAGGGAATACTAAATAAGTGTCTTCTTGCTCTATCTAAGTGAAAATCTAAATTCTTTATTTAGCTGTTTGTAAACACAGAAGCAGCTAATACTCTTCTCACTATTATAATTTATTGCAAAGTTGTAAAGATTGTACATTAAGTGGACCAGATTTTTATTAAATTATTATTAACTGCTATAAAAATATTGTAAAGTGGGTAAGCAAAAGTAAACAAAGCAATCTCTTGCAGCAAGAAAAAATATAATGCCTAGATGGCAAACTGGCAAATCCCAGGGGGAAACAAGCATAACTAGATCTACAGTAGATCTTGAAGGAGCATGTTCAAGTAGTAAAAAATTGCAGTGACTTCGGCTATCAGTGAATTTAATGTGAGTTGTGAGGCTACTCACTATGTAAAGGAAAGAGTCACAGCTAGTAATGTAAGTCCAGTAAGCAAAAGAATTAGTAATGTAAGGGATAAGGGAAGATTAAAGCAGAGTGCACTGAGTACATTAAATACATTCAAATCAGCAAAACAACAGTTAAGAGTAGCAAAACTTAAAGAAGAAGAAGAAGCTAAACAGTTAACTGAAGGACCTTCACGTGGTCCAGGGGAATTCTAAAGCAGTAAATGTATGTTGTCATACACTTAAAACTTTAAGGTCATTTTTCTCTGCTTTCTATTTTTTCCCATTTTTCAATCTTCTAATACAGTTCTTTATAGATTTCTTTTAAATTTTGCACACATGTTCTTAGATAGTTGCTTCATAAAACTTGGTATTTTAAATGCTGCAGATGGAGTAGTTTAATTGTTATTGAATTTTTATTTTGAAAATTATTAATAATTTGAAAAAAAAATGGACATTGAGGTATTCAATATTTTTTTTCTCCAAAACTATTTGACATAGCCAAATAAAAATACCAGGTTTTGTAGACATAATCTAGGGAAACATATGGCCAGAGTTTAGTTTACTTAGAACAAATAATATTTTATAAGAAGCGTTTGCTATACTACCCTAAAATTGCAGCAAAAAAAAAAAACAATAAAAATTTGTTTTTGCAAAAACTATCTTGCATAGAAAAGTGAAACTTGGTAAACCTAGTTATGCTTTGGCACATATACATACAAATTTTCACATCATTGTAACAAAAATTGTGGATTTTTCTCATTTTCACAGATGCCTCCCCTTAAAGAATATTCTGTCTTGGTTCAGGCATTATATGTTTAAGGGACTGGCTTGTACCCAGCAGAATTTCAAAATGTTACAAAGTTCTGAGTAGACAGTTGACAAAGACTGAGTGCAGTTCAGTATGAGTTGTGACTCAGTAGTAGCTGTTCAGTTGTGACTCGATTCAATGGATCACTTGTGTTTGTTCCGAATGTGTGCAACAGCAATGTTAGCACTATGCTAACTGCTTAAGAGTCAAAGTATGATTAGAAGTAATTGGTGTTCTCATTTGTCCAACTGGAGTCAGCAGTGGGATCAAACATCGTGATGGAGGAAATACTTCAGCAATTATTCACTGAAGCAAAGACAATGAAATCTCGGATGGAGAAAATTGAAATAGAAATTAAATCCAGAATGCAGTAGATGAGGATAGAAATTAAATCCGAACTGAAGAATGTTAATTCCAGAATGGACAAAATAGGAAACAAAATAACAGCAAATTCTACAAGAGAGAGCATAAAATACAAAATGAATTCCAGTATGAACAAGGTGCAGACAAAAATGTCAAATTTAAAGATGGAGCTATCAGAAAAATTGACAACCAATTGATTTGCATGAAAAAAAACGTGGAAAAACTCTGCAGAAGAATGAAAGATCTCAGTCAATGCACTTATGCCTTGAAAGATATCCAGGAACAGCTTAGCACCCTCTAAGGAAGGATAAATACTAGCACCAAGGAACTGAATGTCATGGTGGAGCAAATGCTTAGCGTATGGCTTAAGGACTTAAAGGTCAAGACACTAGGGCACAAAACAACATCCAAGCATGTCAAGCCCCCTAAATATGATGGAATGTCAATCTTCTAAGTCTTCTGTCCTCAATTCATCACCGCTGCCATCCACAACTGAGGTCAGCACAAGAGGAAGTCACACACTGATAGCCAGCATATAGGCTAGACCCTCCACTTAGCAGGCGGGTTCAAATCCTAGCTGTGGCATTGAATTTTTAAGTTCCAGTTCTACCTCTCAAACATTGCCCACACATGGCTTGTGTGTTTAAAAACACCAACAGTAAGTTTGTTGGCATAAATAAATAATAATTACCATCTGAAGGTTATTTAATCCCAGGACATAAAGTACTTGCAATAGTAAGTCACCATTGGGGTAATTGTCTCTGATGTGAGACTGCCTTTGTGGTTTACCGGGAAAATTACAAACTGGTTTGAGATTTCAATGTCATTCTGGCAGGTTGTCACAGTAGCTTAATGGTTAGAGCACCCACCTGGTAAGTGGAGGGTCTGTGGTTCAAATTGAATTTTTAAGTTCCAGTTCCACCTCTCAAGCATTGTATAACATATTGACATGTTCCACATCCTGTTGTGTAGGATCTACAGAATGCAAAATAAATGTAATGTAATAACAACACTTGAGGTGGCTTATTGAACGCAAGTAAAGCAAGAAGCTAAATAGGCCTTGGAACTATATTGTGGAAGAATATGGGAGTATTAAAACGCACCAGCCAATGAGGTTCATTTCTGCCATGTGCTTCAGCTTACATCTACTTTATGTTTACAGTAAACCGATTATAGTTCCATAAACCAACGATTTGTAATAGGAAAAGAGTGGCACATGACTCCAGCCCCTGCTCCATCTTGGTCTGATATCAGTGATCCATCAGTATAAATATGGAGCCATTCATGTTCCAGAAATCTAGCATGGATTGTCTCTAAAATAAACAATAGCAAAAGATTTTTCATGTAAAGGTTATTCTGGGCTGGGGAATTTTCTTAAAAATCCTGAACAGTCTAGTATCTAATACCAATCTTTGACTTCTCATTTTTGAGTTATGCATCTTTTGCTCTCTCATTTTTTAGTAGGTATGGCCATCTTCAATGGCGACTCCTACAGTACCTCGGGGTCTCGTGACTGGATTTTTACCCTCCACAAAAAAACATTTTAGTTTAGGGTACTTCAAAATATGTATTTCTGGTGAAATCTCAATTTTTAGTTTTTGGCTGGAGTTTATGTTCCCTTAAACCTATTATGAATAGGTGCTAGAGAAAGGATAACATTGGACAACTCCTGTGATAAAGCATTAAAATAAACAAAATAAAGGGAAAAAAAGATGCTTCAGTTATTACTTGGCTTAGATTTTCTTACCTGCGTTTCAGGGTGATGGGTCTTTCCTCTGGTGGTTCATCCCCATCCTGGTCTCCTGCATTCAGGGGCTGCTGTTTTTCGGGAATGGTAACTTCCGTATTGTTACTACTTGGACTATCACTCTGCTTTCCACTATCTGAGTTAACTGCATTGCTTTGTTTTCCATCATCCCCAGCATCCTTAGGCTTCTTTGCTCCACGACCGTCCTCCACACTTAACCTTTGCAGCAGGTATCCCACTGATTTTACCATCAGTCTGTTTCAAAAATAGCATTTGTTTTTGTTATAATTGAGAACTAGTTATTAAACATAGTGTGAGAACACATGCAAACATTAGTACAACATTTTGAAGTGATATAACTGAAGAAAGACCACTCTGGATCACTCTAATGTAACAAAAACGTACAGATAAGTTCTTAACACATCTGCCTTCATTTTCACCTACAATAAGACTGCAAACTTTTAATTTGTGTTCTGTAAAGGTCTCTTCCTAGGTACTGTTTATTTAGTGATGAATTTTATCTTATTGATTATTAGAGGTGGAGAAAAGTCCTTATTAGTAATAACTGGATTTTTTGAAT
Organism: Tenodera sinensis; assembly: GCA_030765045.1. Lineage (NCBI taxonomy): Eukaryota > Metazoa > Arthropoda > Insecta > Mantodea > Mantidae > Tenodera > Tenodera sinensis. The sequence goes on along the minus strand of CM060963.1, from coordinate 54,187,276 downwards.
ATTAAAACATCACTTTAAAATATAACGTTATGACCGCAAAATTGATTCAAAATTATCTAAAATAACAATGACTTAATTATCTTCATTTATTGAACTTGCACATTTCACTTTTTATCACTGAATGCTGAATTATAATACTGGGGGAGCAAAAATGTTCCTAACGGGCTGCACAGTGTTTTGTGTGTCATGTTCTTGGCACTCACCATCTGCTGCTATCACAGAAGGCACAGATGAAACCATACAACATTTTAAAACTCTTTTGAAGACTTTACTTACCTAGTTCACATTGAGAAATGTTGGCAATTTCCAGCAGATATTTTGTTTTAAATCTTCCAGGTGTGTGGGTTTGTCTAGTAACATTACTTTTAAGTTACCCTAGAGATAGAAATCGCAGGGGGTTAGGATGGGGACCACAGATCTCTACTAATAATTCTGTCTTGAAACAAACCTTCAATTGTTCTCATCAAAAGATTGGCCGTATGAGCCGTTGCAGAGTCTTGTTGAAAAAAGGCAAAATTGCACTCCCTGTCTCTTAATTATCTAAAAAAGAAAGGGGTACATTGTATTCACCTATGTACAGGCATTAACTGTTGACTCGAAAAAAAATTGACTCTGTAACTCAAAACCAAATATCGTTCATGTAGCACCCCTTCATGACGGAAAAATTGGTGTATGCTGTGCCATTAGCAGAGAAAGGTTTCTTAGAGCTCCAATTAGCAATTTCTATCTCTCGGGTAATTTAAAAAATCAAGTGTACAAGACAAGCCCACACACCCGGGAAGAATTAAAACAAAATATCCGTCGGGATATTGCTAGTATTTCTCAACATGAACTACAGCGAGTGAAAAAAATGCATGGACGACGATGGTGACCAGCTTCAGCATCTCCTTTCATAAAGCTGTTAGATAAAGTGCTTAAAAGTAGTTTTAAAAAAGTATGGTTTCATCTGCACCTTCCTATGATAGTGGCAGATGGCAATGAGTGACTAGAACATGGACAGGCAAAACACTGCAAAGCCCATTTGGAACTTTTTTGCTCTCTCTATATATTACAAACACCTTTTGTAAGATTTCAACTATTATGGACTTCTTTCAACATTAATAGGAGATACTGGGGCATGCTTAAAGCAACAAATATTGCTTGTTTCCAGCTCTTCATCAAGGGAATACTTTTTACTTGACAATCTTGTAATTGTATCATATGTCTCTTGTTCAATACAATTTCCATTTTAGCAAAGACAAATTTGCCTACACGACTTGAATCACTTGCAACTGATTTCACCAGTTCTATTTTATTTTCAATATTGTGGAGATACCTGTTTTTATTTTCAGCGTGGTGAAATGCAAATATCACCTCAACCACTAGCTTCTGCTGTGCAAAAACTGCATTGTAACAGTAGGTATGGTACAACCCTCAAAAGCAGTAGGTGGATTCACTTTTTAACCTGTGGGTCGTGAGAGGTCGATAGAACTCAGTAAAAAAATCAACAAATTTTAAAAAGGTGGATATATTAAGAAAAAGTTAACAAAATGATACTCGTTATGTTATTTATACAAACACGTTAATAAAAAATAAAATCGAGTACTCGTTCATTTTAACATGAAGGTTGCGCTTGAGTTTGTTCAATCAATTTCTCCCATCATGGATCCGTTTTTGCAACATTAAGTATTAAATCATATTCCAAATTTAAGCAATTTTTTGTTTACTTTTCATTTGGGCCATTGATGAAAATGCCAACTCACACAAGTACGAGTTAAAAAATGGAATCAAACACTTCAAAGTCTCAGTTGTTAATTCCAGGTATTCTGTTTTTCTTTTTAACCAAAACGTATCCAAATTTTCAGACTTGAATTTCAAGTGCAACATCCCATCGACATTCCAGCAAATTCACTTTGAGCTTAGTTGCTAAATTTACCTCATTTATAGATGCATTTAAAAACAGATTTAAGATCCATCTTTGCTCAGTGCTATCCGATATTTCTTGCACTGAGAAGTAATGATACAATTCTTTCTTCAAATTATCTAACACCATTTACATACCAGATATATATGAGTTGATGTTTATCTCGCTTCCGACTTCTTCAATGAAAGACTGTGTCGACGAAAATAAATCAAAGTTGTTTTGATTTATAGATGATGACCACAATTCAATCTTTTTTATAAAACCATGGAGTATGTCTTCTGCTGTAATGACATTTTCATCCCACCCCTGAAGACTTTTATTCAAGTTATTTAAATGCTCAAATAAGTCAGAAAGAAAAGTCAATTTCAAAAGGAATTCCGGGTCAGAAATGAATTCAGAGTAATGTGACTTGGCTTGCTGTAAATACACTAATAGTTCAGAGCGAAGTTCCGTAACTCTGGTCAGTACTCTGCCTTTTAATAACCACCTAACCTTTGTATGGTAAAGCAAATTGCAGTGTAGTGTCCCCATATCTTCACAAATGATTCGAAACAATCGGGTCTGCAACACTTTTCCTTTAATAATATTTAGAACTTGACTGTATTCTTGTGGCAAGGTTTTGGCTACAAGAGCTTGGCGATGCAGAAAGCAATGCATCCAACAAGCATTTGCCATCTGCGCTTTCAGTCTAGCAATAAATCCACTCTTCGCACCTGTCCTGGCTTTTGCTCCGTCACTACAAATAGCAATGCATTTTTGTGCCCAATCGATATTCATATCTTGCGTAGCTTCAAGGAACATGTCATGCAAGCACTGACCTATAGTATTCATGGAAAGTGCCTTTCAAAAGTATTTCTTTCATTAATGTTTCATTGGATTCAAAATGCACAAAGGCTATAACTGCACACAACCCGCAATATCCATTGATTCATCAAATTGCAAGGACACAAAAGAACTTTTCTTTACTTTTTCTATGACTTGAATGCCAGTCATCATATTGCTTATCCTGTGTTGAATGGTATTGTCAGGGAGAGGTACACTTTTGAGCTTTTCGACCTCTTGCCTGCAAAACATAATCCCAGCTGTATCTAAAGTCACTATACTGCTATTGCTCTCTTCAATATATTAAATATTGGAGAGCAAGAGGATTAATGACTTCATTGTCAGAAATCCAGCATTAGCTAACAACAACATATCTAAAGTCACTGGTAAAATCAAATTTTAGGCAATACTGTGAGGTTTGCCTGCTTTAGCCACATGAAAAGCTACTCGATAGCTACCGAGCAATGCTTTCTCATTTAGCTTGGACATTTGTCTTATAGCAATATTTTTATGTTCAAGAGCTCTTAATTTTTGCTCAAAAATTCCACGGGTTTATTTATTTCAGTAGGATGTTATGTATTTAGGTGGCATACCAACTTCGATGGCTTCATGCTTTCTCTTGACAAAATGTCCAAGCAAATTACGCATTGCAGTTTATTCTCAATCACAGTAAACCCAAATTTCAAATAATTGTCATAACGACGTTTCTTTATTCCACTACTCTCGCTAGACGTTGATGGTTCTGATGATTTTTTCAGAAGTTTATCCATTTTCAATTATAACAAACAACTCAAACGCGCGTGTCTCAAGCTCATAAATCACTTTACAATTACTCCAACGCCAAGGCACCTTACACACAGTCCGTATAACACCTTAGTTTCACTTCTGAACCGTTTCCATTTATCGTGGCCTTGCTTCACAGTCTTGCACTCAACTGCCGTGGCTGCGGTTGACCGCCCTATTTATAGGCCATCGAATTCTAGTGAGAATCATCTCGAAGCGTAACGAAACGTCTCAAAACTTGTGGTATGTTCTCTAGTCTGTGAATTAAACTATTGAAAGCTGCTTGTTTGTGTGATCTTGGGTAAAACTATAGCATTTTATATAATTAATTGTTTGTGCTGGTTTTCTGTAGATCCCAAAGGTTATTGTTTTTTGTTTTTATGATTTTTAAATCTAAAAATGGAAGTTGTCCATCTATTTCTGTATCTATGGTGAATTTTATGGTTTTCTCTTATGGGTTTAGCAGGTTTTGTCCATCCTCAACGTGTTTCCTTGGTGCTATTGTGAAGATGTCATGTTTTGAAAATCCAAGGGAAGTTCTTGACTATGGAAACAAGTGTGTGAGTGAGCAGGGTTTAAGGGCCCATCGACAGCTAGGTCATTAGAGCCCCAAGTCAAAAGGATAAAAACAGTAAAACTCACCACCACTTAACACTCATAATTAAATATTTAAAACAGATAAAAGCTAAAATAGATAAATTGTAAAACTTATCTAAAAGGTAAGCTACAAACAGTTAAAATGGGTAAACTCATCTAAAAAGGTACACTAAAAACACTTAAAACGTGTAAATTGATTTTAAAAGGTAAGCAGATAAAAGGTAAAAAATAAAACCATGAAATAAAATACAAATTAAACCTGCTTACCAAAGTCAATACTGCTGACGAACAGCAGCACTGTATTAACAGCTACCGGGTCGTCGCCTAAGATTGACTTCAAAGTAGAACCCAGGCCAAACAGCTGGTGCTCACGATTGTAATGCAGACAATCAACTAGGACATGGGCCACAGAGAGCTGAACACCACAGGTGGAACATTCAGGCGCCAGCTCACCACGCAGAGGGTATCCATGCGTGATGCGTGTGTGACTACTATTCTCAGGTGGGCCAAAATGACTTCTGCCTGCCTGGTATCCCTTGAAGATGTCATCCAAGGATGCACAGTGTCCTTGATCGTCCGCAATTGCGTGCCAGAGACATCCAATGCTTCCCATGATTGCTGCCAGACTGATAAAATGTTACGACGGAAGTACCGTTGTACATCTGTGTAAGGCAAACTGCATGTCAAAATCTCTGGCAAACGGCAGGCAGACTTAGGAGCATCATCTGCAGATTCATTGCCGGGAATACCTACATGGCCTGAAGTCCAGGTAAAAACAATCTGGTATCCACACAAGAGCAACTGCGAAACAAGTGTCTAAATTTTCATAATTAGCGCTGACGTGCCGACAAACTGTTGCAAGGCCTGCAGCGTGCTCAGAGAGTCGCATCAAACAATAAAACTTCCAGGAACGGAACTGGAGATAAAAAGAACGAAATTAAATATTACATACAGTTCGGCGGTAAAAACGGAACTCAAGTCTAGAAGACAGTACTTGTGAGTATCACTGTTATGCACAAAACTACACCCTGCAGCTCTATCCACCTGGGAACCATCGGTAAATACCGGAGTGTAATTCCGGTAACGTCCCAGTATCTCTGTGAAAAGCTGATGATACACTGATGGAGGGGTAGCTAACTTAGCATGTCTCAAAAGCTCCAGGTCGAACTGGGCACACTGTAATTGCCATGGAGGACAGCGGCCAAGAGAATACCGTTTGACAGCAGGCATGTGGAGCGCGTGTGCATTAAGCAGCTTACAAAACCAAATACCGCTTGGGCGAGAGATCGTGCTATTCTGGAGATAACGGTGAGCGCGTTCCGGGCACAATACAGGGTTAAAAGACAGGCGACCGGGGTGAGCTGCCAAACGGGCTACGTAAGAACACAATAAGAACGAGCGCCTAAATAGAAAGTGTAGGTTTGCCAGAGTCAGCATACAGACACTCTACACGACTAGTGTGGAAAGCTCCAGTAGCTAGACGGATACAAAAACGTAGTTTAGAAGCGGACGCTGCACCATAAATAAAACTGTCATAATCTAGTTTGGACCTCACCAATGAATGATAGAGCCTCAACATGACAGTGCGATCACCTCCCCAAGATACTCCAGATAAAACCCGGAGCACTAGAAGCGAACGATCGCAGGAGGCACGAAGCTGACGAATGTGGTGCTCCCATGTGAGTTTGCAGTCGAGGTAAAGGCCCAAGAACTTGATGTGCGAAACAAATGGCAGGGATGTGTCATGTAAATGGAGTTCTGGAGGAGGATGTACACCACGAAGTCTATGAAAGTGAACACATTGTGTTTTTGTAGGGGAGAACTTAAAGCCGGCGCAAAGGGGCCAGTCGGCAAAAGCTGATACGGTCAACAGCAGTTGACGTTCTATATGCTCAAGACTATAAGATTGATAATAGATCGTAATATCGTCAACATACAGTGACATCAGTATTACCCTACAAACAACATTAGCAATGCCGTTAATGGCAACGGCAAAAAGCGTTATGCTAAGAATCAACCCCTGGGGCACACCATTTTCCTGGATCCTCTGTTGTGAAAACTTATTGCCAATGCGGACATGAAAGCGGCACAGGGCTAAAAAATTAAAAAGAAAGATTACTAAAAGACCTCACAAACCATACCTGTAAAGAGTATGGAGAATACCATGGCACCATGTGGTATCGTAGCCTTCTCCAGATCGAAGAAGACACCCACGACATGCTGCTTCAAAAGAAAGGCATTTTGGATGTAGGCTTCCATGCGTGTCAGACTGTGGACACTGGAGCGATGACAATAAAAACTGCACTGAACATTGCTCATTGCTCATTTCTAGCCACCACACTAAGCGAGTGTTAATCATCCATTCAAAGGTCTTGCAGATGACACTTGTCAGGCATATAGGGCGGTAGCTAGAGGGAAGTGTCCGGTCTTTTCCGGGTTGAGGGATAGGGATCACAACACTCTCTCGCCAGGAAGACGGAAAAACCTGCTGAAGCCAGATGCGGTTATAGATGCTCAACAGGAAGGATAGAGCCGCAGGTGGAAGATGAAGCAGCATTTGGCAGTGGATGTCGTCAGGACCGGGAGAGGAGTTGTGAGCAAGGGACAAAGAGTGCGCCAGTTCCACTTCAGTAAAAGGTGCATTGTAGGGTTCACTACAATCACTGTTAAAATTTAGGCTTATCCGCTCCGCAGATTCCTTAATATGTAAAAAGGCTCTATCATAGCTTTGAGTTTAGCTAGTAGTGGCGAAACAATCAGTAAGGACATCGGTGATATCCTGCTCACTGGTGTATATGGAGCTCTGTACAGCAAGACCGGGGACGATTGTCCGGCGACACTTGCCGTACATACACCGGACTGCAGTTCACACCTTCTGGGCCGAACTGCGACGTGAAAGGGAAGACACGTTAAGATCCCCAGGATGTGCGTTTTGCATTGCGCACTACAAAGCACACCCTTGCATGAGAACGTTTAAAAGCAATAAACTTTGCCTCCGTAGGGTGTACACAGAAAACACGCAGAGCACACTTGCGTGCTTTAATAGCCAAATGGCATTCCTCGAACCACCAAGGCACAGGAAGGTGTGGTGTTGATGAACCTCGAGGAATGCTGGAATCTGCTGCGAGAAGGATAGAGCAAGTAAAATACTCCACTATGTCGTCAATTGTGGTAAAAACAATGTCGGTCAAGTGAATGAGGGAATGGAATTTCCCCCAGACTGCCTTGCAAATAACCCAGTGAGGATATCGTGTTGGCACAGAATGGTGGCCGGATATGTGAATGCTAATGGGGTAATGATCACTGCCAAATAAAGTCAGACAGTACCGACCAATCACGTATAGGTACTAGTGACAGGCTGCTGAAAGAAATGTCAAGCGCGGAGTGTGTACCATAAGCAGATGATAAGAAAGTAGGCATACCAGTGTTTAGTAGGACTAAACTGGACATATCCCAAACGTCTGCTACAAGGCACCCACACGCATCGTCAGTGTCGGAGCCCCAGTGAGTGTGCTTGGCATTCAGATAGCCCTATGGAAACAAAGGTACTCAAGAACTTCCACTGGATTTTCAAAATATGGCAATAGCAATAGTACCAAGGAAATACATTGAGGATGCACAAAAACTGCTAAACCTACAAGAAAAATTCAGAAATAGATGGGCTACTTCCATTTTTAGATTTAAAAATCATAAAAACCAAAAGAGTAACCTTTGGGATCTACAGAAAACCAACACAGACAGTTAATTGTATAAAATGCTGTAGCTTTACCTAAGATCACACAAACAAGCAGCTTTCAAAAGTTTAATTCACAGACTAGAGAACATACCACTTTCAATACAGGAATATCAAACAGAACAAAGAAATCACTAGAATTGCAGAAATTAATGGCTTCAGGAAATCTTGGATATATAAAAAAGTGAATATAGCAAAAAAGAAGAAACTAGTAAAAGAAACAATCACTCTAAGCAAACCGAAAGAAGAAATGTCATTCAAAAAATTCACATACACCCAAAGACATTTGACACATTCAAAGGGTTTTAACCCTTTGCTGCGCATACAGTATTAGCTAGTTGTGTCCCTTTAAATTCTGAACTGCTACTGCAGATATTAACTAAAAGTGACTTATATACTTGCATAATTATAGTATCTTTTACTGGCTGAAATAATGTGTTTAATTAATAACTTACTTGATATTGGTTTGCAGTAAATACAATATGTTTTATTTTGACTGTTTATAACGGAAAAAATCAACCCTGTTGAAGGGAAACATATGCACCCCTTTGTAACACATTTTTCATATTCCACAATATTATAGAAATTAAATTTTGCTACTTTAGAATATTAACACCAGACAAAAATATCCTAAAGTTAGCCAAGATAAATTCAAATAATTTCTGCAAAATTTTATGGTACTCACCCTTAAAAAGTTTACATCCCTGCCATTATTATATGGAAGATATTGAAGCTGGTCCATAAAATGTTATTCACACTATTCTGTTGCACAATAAAAATGTTCTATATACACTTATGCTTATTAATGTCTTGGTATGTACACCCCATGTTAGTTTTGAATTTCCACCCCCTTCGCTTGATGATAACTGAGGAAACACCCAGTTCTACACAAGGCAATGTCACACTGTTTGCACTTGTACTGTGACCGTATGCCACGACCTGATTGTGTTTTTCTTTTCTTCACGATACACAGTACACACGATTTCACCCGGCCTAGAATTTTTACAAGGGTTTGAAGAGAACAGGGCACAGGGGTAGCAGAAGGTAGGCTACGCTGAAATCCCACTCACTTGCGGGACGTGAAGTTTGCGATTAGCTGTCGCACCAAATTCTGCCTGTAGTGAAGAAACCTGTTGCCATGAGCTATAGAAGCAGGTCTGTTTGAAATGTTGTTAGCTAATGCTGGATTTCTGACAATGAAGTCATTAATCCTCTTGCTCTCCAATATATTGAAGAGACTTAGCAGTAAATGTAACCGCTTTTTAGAGAGCACCATATTTTTACGTTTTGGTGGTCACATCGCTCCTGTTTGAAATGTTGTATATTATAAAACTATTAACAATGGCAACGAAATGGAACAAGTATTTCCACCATTTTTTAGAAGCCAGGCTGACACTGTAACACTCCCTCCTTTGGTCCGCGAGATCAATCCCTGCCATATTACGTGTGTAATTTATCACTGCATTAGGACAAGGTATTTTTATTTGTTCTCTCCCCCTGCCACTCTTCCTATGCACCTCTCCATCTGTTCTAGGATCAGAATTGGTGGATAATAGAAGAACGTCCCTGTTATCATGCCAAACTACTGCAGTTACACCTTCATGTTGCAGTTTGCAAGATTCACCCCTTTTCAGTTTTAATTGTTTTAGATTAGAAAACTGTCTTGGCCAGTCTTTCCGTCCAGCACGCATTGTTCCACACGCATATGTCTTCTTCTCTAAAAGTAATTTCATTAATCGCATGGAAGTAAAAAAATTATCAAAGTAGACGTGGTGCCACAATCCCGTGTATTTCTCACACATGTCTAAAACCACCTGTTCTCCAAGCAGAAGATTGCTGTTTCTCGCCTCTTTTTTCCCCAGATAGATTTTACAGGTCAGTAAATAGCCTCTTTTACTGTCTGCAATACCCCATGCCTTTATCCCCAACTTTGTAGGTTTAGCAGGCATGTATTGTTTCAAAAAGAAGTGTCCTTTGAAACCGATCATTGCTTCATCAACAGAGAGATCGCGATTTGGTTTGTAGACATTTGAAAACCGTTTGATTATATCTAACGCAGGTCGTGCCCTATACAGATAATCATAAGAATCTATCCCAAATTGTGGTTTTGCAGATTCGTTATTCAGGTGAAGATATTGTGATATCTTTTTAAATCGGAGCAAGGTCATTGCTTGTCTTACAATTGGACAAACGCAAAAATCCCCCAAAAGGTAATCCCTAATTTCAGGTAAATCCACCATCCCCATATATATCAAAATAGCTAAATAGGCCTGCATCTCCCTTGAATTTGTTTCTTCCCATTTTGGATCTGCATTTTTAGCTTGAATCTGAGCTGCATACCTATTGGTTTCCTCCGCAATTTTGCCGCAAAAGCTGGAATCTATAAAAAGTTCAAAATAATCTATTTCTGGACTTCCTGGAGGAATAGAATGATTTACACCTACAGGGGAAGAGAATACTTCTAACTCATTGAAAGACAAATTGGAGGTCCACTGTGCAGGTACTAATTTAGTTTTACTTTGCTTTGCATTAATTTAAGCCACCTGTTCTGCTACCTGTTCCTCAGCACCTTCACTGTCACTTTGTTCCTTATCACTGTCTTCCTCTAACTCGCCAAACCAAGATTCGTCGGAGCTACTTTCACGATCTAATTCCCCATAAACTGCTACAAGTATTTCCTCATCTGTTCCAAAACCTTATCACTACGGCACTTACTAGCCCGTGATGTACTTGGAACGGCCTCCATGATACTGAACTAGCTGTAAATGCGTCAGGAAACTGCTTACTTACACGACTGCATTCAGCTCTAAGAAGTGTTATTTATAGCTTGGTATTAGTTTCTTTCACGTTTCTATTGCTGTAACAGTGCAATAGGAGAATGTTTACATTGACACAGCTCCTAAAAGCTGGGGTCTGCATAAGCAGAACCCATATGAAACGATGAACAAGCTTACTACGTTCTACTATGCTGTGCGCAGCAGGCCATTTTTCATTTCACTACGCTTTACTACGCTATGCGCCGCAAAGGGTTAAAGAATATAATATACAATTGGCTCCAATTAACAGATATAGCGTTAAAAATTTATTTGGCTCAAACACTAAAGACAGCATTGCAGCAAATAAAAAATCTGAAATCTACCAAATAGAATGCAATAATTGCAACCAAGTGTACATAGGAAAAACTAAGAGGAATTTGGAAACGAGAACAAAATATTTCAAATGTATAAAACACAAACATTTAGAAAAATCAGCAGTTGCCACCCATTTTTGGAAAGAAAATCACAACATTAACCAGATCCAAAATTATTAAAACACATATAAGGAAACCAAGAATTGTCAACATGGGAACAGATCTTCATCTGGAAAAATAACGACCGAGTTTTCAATTTTGATATACCACAAGACGATCCGTTATACAAGTTCCTAAAACCACTACCAGAGCAGTAGTAGTAGTAATGTTTTAGGGCGCACAACTGCTGGGGTTATTAGCGCCCGCACTACCAGAGCAGTCTACAGGAGATACCGGCCCTGTGAACCAGCCTCTACAGTTCAGTCGATGTCTGGTTGATAATAGAGGAAACCTAGCTTCCGAAACATGTACCGGGAAAATTTAAAAGTGAGTGTTGTTTAGTGTTATTAATCGACTCAAAATTCATATTTTAAATTGAAGTAGATGTTTAATTGCTGTGAGTGTATACTCATGCTATTTGTACTCTTTGACCATATAGCTTTGTTGATTGTATGATGCTATTTGTTCAACTGTTTGAAATATTTGTACCAACTGGGAAACAGTTTTCTTATCTATATATAAAAATGAATGCATGTTTGTCCTCTATGTGCTCCAAAACCCCTTAAGCGATCACTGCGAAATTCGGCACCAACAGTAAGTTTGTCGGAATAAATAAATAATAGTTACCATCTAAAGGTTATTTAATCCCGGGACAAAGTACTTATGATAGTAAGTTGCCCTTGGGGTATTTGTCTCTGATGTGAGACCCCCTTTGAGGTCTATCAGGAGAAATACAAATCCGTAGGAGAATTCAAAGTCATCCTGGCAGGTTGTCACAGTAGCTTAATGGTTAGAGTGACTGCATGACAAGCGGAAGGTCTGTGGTTCAAATCCCGGCTGTGGCATGGAATTTTTCAGTTCCGATCCTACCTCCTACCTATATGTATGTTTTCATGGAAAAAGTTTGTTTACTATCCATTTTACTGCTATTTCATGGATTTTGCTTCTTATTCTTAAGAAAAAGACACTACAGTTTTATTAAAAAAGTTTAATATTTTTACAATATAGGACAGCTGAAAATACTTTAATTATATTTAGGTTATCATAACAGGAAATTAGAAATAAAGAGCCAATAAAGTATCTGAAAAGTTAACAAATTGATATCTTGCTCATATGTCATACTGCCTATTAAGGGTTAAGATATGTCGAATTTTCGGATGGATGCAATACTTATTTTAAAAGTAGCAGTATATATATATATATATAAAAAATGAACGTTTGGAAGTTTGTCCTCTATATGCTCCTAAACTGCTTAACCGATCACCACAAAATTTGGCACCTATAAGTATTCTTTCATGTAGGTTTATATATCCATTTTACTATATAATGTAACATTCACATGGTTTTCTCTACTCACTTTTCTTTTACGTATTTAATATTTTCACATACATAACACAATCACATTTCCTTTCTCTGCTCCCTCTTCCACAAAGAATTCATACACTTTTCTACTACCTGACATAGAAATGCAACGTCATACATTCACAGAGCTTCCTCTGCTTGCTTGTTTACCCAGTGTTTTTATTTTGTTTATTCTGGGTTCTTCATAGTATCCAACCTAAGTCTAAAAGCTGTAAGGATAAAAGGCGTCAAACTATGGGCAATGTCAAGTATTTCAGCTAGTCAAGTTATAAGTAGGATGGATGCCTGAATATGTTCTATTTTGCTTCTATTAGCTGATTATATTTTAAAAATGAAGTAATCAAAACATTTTGTTCTTACTAAACAAGTTATTGACTTGAAAAAAATAATTACACTGTATACTCAATTTCATTTATATGACCCAAGAACTAATGAAGTCTTAAATATTTTTATCAGTTATTATATGAAAGGAGTTCTATTACATAAAATATACTACATACCTTGCTCTTGATTTCCGGTGAGTCTTCTTTGTTGGTTGAGGCTTAGTAACCTCGGTGCAAACCTCACATAGTCTCTTGCTGGAAACCCTCTCTTCATCGACATCATCGCTGTCTATCAGCATGTGCAACTTCTTACTATCATCTCGCTCTTCCATTAGCATGTCAAAGCTACTGCAAGAGATAAGCCTTTGTTTCTCCTCCTCAATTGCACTACCATTGGTGTATGACTCCAAACTAAAATCCATTTTCCCTGTATTTTCTTCTTCTTCAAATGATTCCATTGGTTGTAGCTGTTTATAAGCTATATTGTTAGATGAACCACACTCTGCAGGCCAAGGACTAGAGAACGGCACTTCCTTTTGAGCATTAACGTAACCTGGTTTCTCCTGCATTACATTTTCTTTGGAACAATCATTCTTAGTTGATTCATTGACAGTCTCACTTGAAAGTAAGTTTTCATCATAATTTACATTTAAATTAGTTAATTTCTGACTATAACTATTCCTGGGTATACATATATCAGATTCTTGGTGCATATATTTGGCACTGTTTGAGTCAGATTGGATAGTGTTGGACAAGAAAGCATTTAAGTGAGTGTAGTAAAGGTCATTGAAATGCTGTTTCCAGAGATCCTGCCAATAGCGATCTGCATCATCCATGCCAGATGGCATACTATCAGAACTCCCTCCTGAGGTAGAAATTGAACTGCTGGGTACAGAATCTTCTGTATCGCCATAGCTGAAGTCTAAGGAAGAAACTGAGATCTTGGTTACATTTGTCATGGAATCAGAAGTTAGTGCTGTGTTAGCAATGCTGCCACATAAAAGGAAATCATCCATGCTGCTTTTTGAGGAATCTGGACTTGAGGGTGACAATGGGCTCCATCTTTCAAAATTGAAAGAATTTTCATTTTCCTGCTGTGTTATTAAAAGGGATGAATCCTTAATATCTTGAATACATTGTTTTTCTCTAGAAGCTACCGTCAGTAGACCATCTTCCTTTGCATCACATAAACAAACAGATTCTATCACTATTGGAAGAGAATTTGTAAACGTATTTTTGTGCTCCGAGCCTTTTGATTGAGCATTATTTGAATAGTAACTGTTATCAACAGTGACATCATCAGAAATGTCTACAGAGGACTGATATGGATGCTTTTCTATGTTGCTAAAGGAAGAAGTTTCATTTCCTTTGGAAAAACTTCTGTCAAATTTACCATGGAATGTGCTAGCTTGAGCTTGATCGTCACCTTCAGCAGTTGAATTATCCAATGCAGATTTCGGTTGTTCCGTCTTATACTGCAACATTTCTTCATGTTTTTCCAAATATTCTGGATTGATGAATTCACCATACTTGGCTATCCAACTCTGCCAGATGATCTGCTCCCCATTAGCTGCCCAGTAACGCTCCCATTCTTCATACCTTGCCTGAGGAACTGTTTCTGCACCACATTCTGAGAGATCAGCTCCACTGTCACTCAGTTGTAAGCCACTACGAACCACTGCGCATTCTCTTATACTATCATGTTCATCAGTGGAATAGTTGTTGTCAGTGTGTGAAGCACTGCAGTAACAACTGACAGTCTCTTCCTAAAAAAGAAAAAAATACAATAATTCACATTAGCCAGATTTATAGCACTTATACTTTTATACATGCTTTATCAACTTACATACTTTTATACATATATTTTGCTTTTATCATCTCACACCTTTATTGGAATTGTCCTTCAGTGGAATGTAGGAAAAAGGAAACACAGTATCTAAGCTACAAAAGAGAGCAATCAATGTTGATTTACAACCAGTCAGTAAGAGTAACCAGAACAGGAAGCAAGACAGCATTTAGCACTCTAGTTCGTAACAGCCCGGTAACGAGAACTGGAATACATATTATCGATCATATCAATAGTGAAGTGGAAAGTCAATACTGTGCAATATTGTATTTTTTCCAGCTTGCAATAGCAAAGGGTCCTAGTGGCTGCTTCAGGCACAGCTGCCCTGAGTAATTTCTATACTGAAAAATGTAATAGGCTGTACCCAGGAATAAAAATAAGAATATACCATGCCTGGGAATGAAAAAATTAAAATACAGCTGTCTTCTTTTCCGTTGACGGGTTCCCGAGAAAGCTTCCCATCAAATGTGGATGCTCCCATTTTAATACATGTATTTTAACTTTCTCTAATTACCATCATCAGTGTCTGTGAACCAACCTTTACTGTGATTGTTAACCAAAAGAAACAAGAATCCTATAAAACAGAGTTTTATCAATTTAAAAATGTTAGCATTTTCAGCTATGTATAATATTATGTGTATAAAATACCTAATATCTACAAAAGAATAATGTAAGAATAGCAAAATGCACAGGCACAACACAAGGGCTACATACAGTAAACCTTCTTTTACACATTTCACACTTATACATTCTTTTTTTCTCGGCAGTCCTGGCAAAATAATATATTACCACAAATTGTTTCATTTGAGACAGAATATTAGACCCCAATAGAAAATATTTCATATAAATGTTTGTTAAAAGAGTATAAATATTAGAATTGTTTGTGTTCCACAATAAAAACTATTTGCGCAGATGAATACGGAGGATGAAGACAAAATGGCGGTGCGTCGTGTCAAAGCGACGCCAAGAAACAATTCAGTAGCGTCTATATGTTCAAGGTGATAAGACGTGTTTTAGTTCCATGTGAACATGGAACTTTCACCAAAATTTTATCCAGCGTAAATTCTACCAAATTAAAAAAGTGTTAAGGTTTTTAAGTATTTAATATGGTGCTGTGAGTGTAAAATATCGAAGTGTTAATAAATAAATACATTGTGATAAAGAAACATTGATATATGCATTCCATCTGTTACCACGACCCTGTAGAAAGAGAACGAGTCTCATAGCACAGCCCATTCCATTAGTTCCATTAAAAAACGGTATCAAAATGGCTTGCCCAACGTGGAACTCGAATTTAGGATGGAATGCAAATTACGGGAATTGAAATCACGATAAACATCAAGTGACGCCATCTCATTGCGCCAAAGGAAAGAAGACGTCATTAGACCATCGTTTGATATCAACGATACATCAGAACATCGATGCACGGATAATCAACGCGGGAAAACCCGGAGATCATCTAGCGAAGCCAACTGCCCAGGAGACGTACATAACTGGACGAAGCAACGAAAAAAAAAAAAAAAAAAAAAAGTAGGATCAAAAATTTTTGTTTTCACATACAGTTTACTTTCATTTTTATGTTACTGAGAAGCGGCAAAGTAGTGGGACTTTTAACCCTAAGTGAATTGAATAAAGAAATTAAAATGTCGCGAAAAGAGATAGAAACAGGAGTGGGGGAAGGGGCAGATAGGCCTAGTTATCAGATAGAATTAGAAAGTGAGGAACAGGTTGAAATAGGGAAAGACCAAAGGTTATTAATGATCATGTTTGAAAGACTAGAACAAAGTTTAGGTCAGAAAATAGAGGGAGTGATAGAGGACTTGGAAAATAATAAAAAAGAAATAGGTCAGAAAATAGAACAAAACAAGGTAGAATTAGGTCAGAAAATGGAACAAAATAACGCAGAATTAAAACAGGACATAGAACAAAGTTTAGGCCAGAAAATGGAACAAAATAAAGTAGAATTAAAGCAGGACATAGAACAAAGTTTAGGTCAGAAAATGGAGGAAGTGAGACAGAACTTAGAACAGAAAATGGAATTAGGAAGACAGAACTTAGAACAGAAGATAGAATTACGAAGACAGTAGTGTAAAGAAAATATGAAAGTAATGGAAAATAATTTGAAATTAGTACATAAAAACTTAAATGAGACAAAGGAAGTCTTAGAAGCTAGGATAGAAATCGTAGGAGATAGGATGGGAAAAATAGAATCAGAAATGAGAGAAAATAAGATTGTGTTAGAAGGAAAAATTGCTAGATGTAGAGATGAAATAACAGAATGTAATACAAGTGTAGACTGTAAGATTACAAATGTAAAGGCAGAAATAACTGAGGAATTAAGGAAAGAGATTGAGGTAGTAAAGAAAGACATTATTAATGAAACTGTAGAACAAATTGTAATTCCTAAAATTAAGACGATGACTGATGTGATGCATTCGCAACAGGATGCTATAAATGATATGAAACAAAGTCACTTAGAAATAAAGAATGATTTAAAATCAATTTGTGAAGAAATGAAAAAAGGGAAAGAAAGTTTGGCTAATGTAAATGATGTTGTGAATGCACTACAAAGGCAAGATGATTTAGATGTAAGTAATGTACAAGATGAGAGTTATTTGAATAATGTACAAAATGTTGACTCACCATACAGAGAAAGAGGTTCACAACCAAACAATGACCCAACACACAACACATGTTACACCAACAGCATATTACATGAAATCACACCACCTACATTTGACGAAGAGAAGGGAGACGATCCAAAACTCTTTGTTAAAGAGATGGAAGAATATTTTAAAGTGAAAAGGATACCAAATGAGCTTAGGATGATGATAGTTAAGAAAAGCTTAAAAAACAAGGCATTAGAATGGCTCAGGTTAACACTAGCTGGTCATGAGTCGTATAGTTCATTCAGAAATTTATTCCTATCAAGGTATTGGGGCCCAGCTAAGCAAAACCAAATTAGGGTAGAGCTAGCGACAGGTAGATATGATCCAACCAAAGGGTTATCGCTAGTCGATTATTTTATGAAAGTAGCCAACAAAGGAAAGCTATTAGACCCCAACTTGTCGGAAGCAGAACTAATTACCAGCATAACAAGACATTTCCCAGACACAGTGAGAACAGGGTTAATTGTTGCGAGGCCAGTAGATTTTGCAGATGTGATAGAATTGCTGACAGCCTTCGAAACACAAAATGGTCGGCCTAATGAGCATAGACATAGGAACGGTCACCCAAACTCACCCATCTTAAACCGGAGCACGGCTACGAACAACCAGAGTGAGGGAGAAGATAGAAATACTAGGAGCACCCATGAAAGGGGGAGAGGGGCACACCATTTCCCACAACCACACAATCATGGCGAGAGGATGGAGAACACAAGACAGCGGTACTACGAAACAATACCAAGGGGTGAATCGAGATACAGAACATATACATATGATCGTGGAAGACCAAGAGACAGTACCCATCAAATAAACCACATACGATCCTGTAGGGAATACTTCGACAACCAAAGACCGTCATACAACAGAGGTTCACGCCAAAGGGGCAGAGACCAATGGTACACTGGCAACATAAGACAGCAGGAAGTAGATGAAAATGTGCCAAATAGGGCAGATGCTGCACAGAATACAGAAACAACCACCACCACCAACACTCAGGGAAATTACAACAACTAAGTTCGTCCGAACTGAATGAATGACCAACAACACAAACCCTAAGCATTAGACAATTGACATCGACACCATGATGGCTACACAAAGAGAAAGATGGAACCACTGGTCATAACAAAACAGCTGGGTGACCACACGTATGAGCTACAGAATACAAATGGCAAGTTGGTAGGAAGATACCATAAAAATAAATTAAAGCCATACAAAGAAAGGACCAAATAGTCTTTGCCAACAAATATGTAAGGCAGGAATAGTAGAGATGATGGAAAATAACAATTTTTAATGGGTTACTTATAGAAAATCATGTTCAGATTAGAAATTACAACAAGAAAGAAAACCAACATAGTCATTGGCTATATCGACCACAAAGAGCATTGTCAACAAAGACAGATGAGGACACTGATTGTCATCAAAGAAATGAATCATAGCGACAGAAGATAATGTGTTTTTGACATAAGGATGTCAGGGACAAAAATAAAAAGGAATCAATTATGATGACAAAGATATAATATTTCGACACAAAGATGTCGAGGGTGAATTGAGAAGAAAAATAATACAATTGCAGAATAATTATAAGTATAGAAGTTTTCTCTTATAGAAATAAGAGACAAAGAAGTGACAATTAGTGAAGTAAGAAAAACCATAATCAGAAAAGCAATGCCCATGAATTAAGATGGATATAGCCAATGCTAAGCTCGAAGAAATATTGAACCAAATAATAATGAATAATAACCCAATTAAGAAAAATGGTACCATTAGTAACATCAGAGTTTAAGAACCGACTCAATGACCTGCCTATACATAATAAGCTTACAAGGCAAAGAAATGAATAAAATATTGCCATAAATATGATCATAATCATTAGCTCAAAATTTGTATCCTGTTTTTCTCTCCTCATAACAAAGAACATAAGCCAAAAGCCACATAATAAACCATGATACACTTAAATTATATTTGTGTCAATGTCAAATGTACAATAACTGAGTATGTGTTGTATAAGAACTGAATATGTATTGTATAATAACTGAATATGTATTGTATAATAACTGGATATGTTGTGTAATAACTGAATGTGTTGTACAATAACTGAATATGTATTGTATAATAACTGAATATGTAATGTATAACAACCGAACATATATTGTGTAGTAATTGAATATGTGAAATTTATAAAGACATGCTGTATCATGCCAAAACAAAAGACAAAGACAAACAGCGAAGAAGACTGTAAAGAAAAGAAAAACATATTGTACAAAGTGATTGAATCAGAGGAGTAGGGAGAAGTATTGTATTGTGTTTCAAGATTGTAAATATAGGTGACAACTTGAAAAACAAAACAAGGGGCATATGAGACAGAATATTAGACCCCAATAGAAAATCGTTCATATAAATGTTTGTTAAAAGTGTATAAATATTAGAATTGTTTGTGTTCCATAATAAAAACTATTTGCGCGGATGAATACGGCGGATGAAGACAAAATGGCGGTGCGTCGTGTCAAAGCGACGCCAACAAACAATTCAGTAGCGTCTATATGTTCAAGGTGATAAGACGTGTTTTAGTTCCATGTGAACATGGAACTTTCACCAAACTTTTATCCAGCGTAAATTCTACCAAATTAAAAACGTGTAAAGGTTTTTAAGTATTTAATATGGTGCTGAGAGTGTAAAATATCGAAATGTTAATAAATAAATACATTGTGATAAAGAAACATTGATATATGCATTCCATCTGTTACCACGACCCTGTAGAAAGAGAACGAGTCACATAGCACAGCCCATTCCGTTTGTTGCACTAAAACCAGCATCACAATTATACGACATTTAGGCTCATACGATCATAGCTTACATCCCCGAGTGCAAAATGCACCATTTAGACATCTATAACAGTTTCATTCTTTAAAACCTCAAGAAATATTAGAAGCTGAAACTTTTGACTCACATTGTACGTTTCTTGGAAAACATCCCTCAGAGTGGAAGTGAGAGCAACCTTGAAGCTATTTTCGAGCCAAGTTGTGGAATACCAAACCATACTTGCTTCAGTCATTTGTGCTCTGTGCTTCAGTTGTGATTAACCATGTTAGTGAATATGGGTAACAACTTACTCTGGAGCAGAGCAACAACTGACATTCAAGCTAGCATGTGGCTCAACATTAACATCAAATTGATGAACCTGTCGTAAACGAAGGGATTGTGGATTGTTCTTAGTCTGTATCAATAAGATCCATTATGCTGCCACTATGCTGTATTGGACCAGCAATTTTGTGCAGTGTGGCCTGAATTACAAATGGGCTCAAAGAGCTAGGAGTTAGCTGTTGAGATGCAGCTAAGCACTTAATGAAGTAATGAGAAACGTCCACAGGTTTCTGATCCGGTAGCAGTTCCTTCCAAGACAAGATCAACCATACATCTCTTCATAGAGATTACGGCACAAAAATCAACAGTGGACATACATGAAGAGACACCACTAGCCTGTCTCCATGCCAGTCTCTTGGTGGTTCTGAATGGAGTTGACCTGAGACCCCACACTGCACCTGCTGTCTTCCAAAGGATTATGAACATAAATGTTTTACGAGTAGGGCTGTTAACCCTAAACCAACCCCCAAAACCTGGGGGACCTGTGGTGTGGAATCCTGGGATCACCAATCCCATACTTATCAAAGTGCTTGGAGGTAACTTTCTTTATAGAATAAGTGGGCTCAGTCATTTTGAATGCATTGTATTTTTAACCAGTTCACTTTGTCACTCTCAAAAGTTGTCTTTTGCCTGGTAACAGCTGTGAGAATGTTAAGTGGGCCCATGCCAGGAGAGTTTTTATTATTTGTTACACTCATATATTACATGTCTAAATATTCTTTTTAAACCAAAGAGGTGAGTCAGTTAATCCTTCTCAAGGATGTCAAAATTGAATACTCTGTTTCTATTTTTCAACATGGAAATTTGTGGACAGCTCTTGTTTTCCCCATTATGTGTTTGAGGGGTTTCGGTTCTGGCTTTATGTTGTGGTTTTTTGTCCAAAGGTGAGTGGCCGACTTTTCCAACTGTTTGTTTTTTACATTTCTAAAGTGTTTCTTGGATCTTATTTATGAACTTCTTTTGATTTTTCCTATATACACTTATTACAGTCACTGCATTCAATTTGGTATATGCCAAAATTTTTATTGGGTGACTTTTGAGTTCAGTAGACTTTTATGGAGTTCACTGGTGCTAGCTGAATGTTCTGTTTTTTGAGAACTTTTTTGAATTTTTTGAAGGTCCAAGGATGGAATGTGAAGTTTTTAATGTCATTTTTGTTTCTGGTGCTGTGTGTGTTGCAGTTTCTTTGGACAAAAAAACACACCATTAAGCCAGAACTGAAACTCCTCAAATACATAACGGGAAAACAAAGAGCTGTCCACTTGGAAACAAATCTTCATTTTGAAAACTGTTGGTGTTGTTAGCTAATGCTGGATTTCTGACAATGAAGTCATTAATCCTCTTCCTCTCCAATATTAAGATACTAAAGAGAACAAGAGCACCATATTTTTATGTTTTGGCAGTTACGTCGCTCTCTCACAACCCCCAGAATGTGTGGAGGACCACACCTGTTGTTGGTTTATGGATCTCACTGACCTGACCAGGAGAATTATTAAAATAAGTTTTCATTTTGAAAACTAGAAACAAAGTATTCAATTTTGACATCCCCAAGAAGGATATCTACAGCAAGTTCCTTGAAGCACCACCAGAGGAGATCTCAGAGGAAACATCACCAGGCGATGTCTGGTTGATAATGGAGGAAAGTCAGCCTCCAAAACATATAAGTGTTGTGTAGTGTTATTGACTCACCTTTTTGGTTTAAATTGATTACTACAACCCTGTTTTTAAACTTCCAAGAAAGAAGATGTTTACTGTGCTTTTCAAATGGGAAGGAGTTTGTCCTTGAGAGTCTCCAGGCCGGTAACCAATCGGAGTCCTGTGGTATTGTCATATTGCTTTCCCCTTAAGTGGGGATTGATGCACGCCAAGAAATATGAAGAGTGGTGGTAATGAGCTTGCAATGCTGTGCATGTAAACGTATCTCATTGGCTGCAGATCAGAACTCTTCCCATTTGAAAAGCACAGTAAATATGTTTTATATTTATTCGTATTGAATTTAATTTAAGTTTTATGCTCATATATTTGTTTATTAATACATTTAAATGTTTTATGTATGTCTGGAACAATATTTTAAAATACTTCAGAATATCAAAAGTAAAACTCTATGTCAAAGGAGACAAAGGTAGAGTCACTATTTCCCAGTATACCAATAGAAAAGCTCCCATCACTGATCAAAAATTGGCTCAAATCACTTGGAATGTCATCGTCAGAAATTGCAGAATACATAGAACTCACCAAATAATGCACAGAACAAAATTTCTTCCAGTTCCAAACAAAGTATTTCCGTCAAACTTCAGGTTTAGCAATGGGCAACCCTCTCTCGCCATTCTTAGCAGATATTTACATGAGTTCATTGGAAATAAGGATCACAAAAGGTTTCCCGTGGATGTTCAAACTCTGGCAGCAATATGTGGATGACATATTTGCAATAGTTCCAAAAAGACACATCAGTGACGCATTAAAACTTCTGAACATACAGGACAAAAGTATAAATTTCACAGTGGAAGTAGAAAAAGATAATAAATTACCATTTTTAGATCTAAAATTAATCAAAAACAAGGATAGAATAAATTTCAGTATTCACAGAAAACCAACGCAGGCAGACAACTACATAAAAGCTAATAGTTACAATCCAAGAAGTCACAATCAAGCAATTTTCAATAGTTTAACACATAGATTGGTGAACATCCCTCTTTCAGCAGAAGAATATAAAACAGAATATTACAAAATAATTGAAATAGCACAAAAAAAACGGCTTTCCCAAAGAATTAGTAGATAAAAAGGTAAAACAAGCAGAAAAGAAAAAATTATTAAAAGAAACTACAACTCTCACAGCACCAAAAACAAAAATGATATTCAAAAAATTCACATATCATCCATGGGCTTTTGATAAATTTAAAAAGGTGTTCAAGGAATACAACATTGAGCTAGCAGCAGTAAACCATTACTCCATAAAAAACCTACTACTTTCAAACATCAAAGATGCTATTCCACCTAACAAAAAATCTGGCATATACCAAATTGAATGCAGTGATTGTAATGAAATATACATAGGAAAAACCAAAAGAAATTTAGAAATTAGATCCAAGGAACACGTTAGAAACATTAAGAGTTAACAATTAGAAAAATCAGCGGTTGCATTTCACTTTTGGACAAAAAATCATGACATAAAGCTAGAACCGAAACTTCTTAAACACATAATCGGAAAACAAGAACTGTTCACATGGGAACAAATCTTTATTTTAAAAAATAGAAACCGAGTATTTAATTTCGACATTCCTCAGAGAGACATTTTCAGTAAGTTCATCGAACCGCCACCAGAAGAAACACCAGAAGAAGCATCACCATCTGCACCATCAAGCACCATGGAAACCCAGTTATTGTCCGGTTGATAATGGAGGGAAGTTACCTTCGAAACGCGTCCCGGAGAAATATGTTGTAAGTGTTGTTCAGTGTTACTAATTAACTCACCTTTTAAATTAAATTAATTACAACACTGTTTTCAAACTTCTATGAAAGAAAGATAATAAATTTAATGTTTTGCTGAAATTGAATATTAATTTGAAAAACCTTGCCCTTTGAAAATCACAAACCATGCAGATACATTGTTGTTTTATCAGAACTGTTGCATTTGCAGCCACAACGTGGGGCACAAATAAAACAGGGCAATGTGGAAAACAAATTGGAAATAATTTTACAAAATTAATAATTTCAAACTCAAAATCCACATTGATCATCACCCTCAGGACAGAAGACAATGCTGCAGCGATGACTGAAGATAAAAATTAAGCAGATGATAGCACGGCAATGGAAAGATGATAAATAAACTCTGGGAACTTCATGATTTCACGACTTTGAAACTCCAAGAACTTCAGGGATGACCAAGGACCAAGAGGAATGCTAGAGTAGAAGACGACAAACAGCAGAAACAAAAACTTCATTTTATATATGCTGCTTAGGTCTGAAGAAAGAATAGAATTGTTAAAATTGAAAGGGGAAAGTGTAAATATAGAACTGTAACAAAATGAGGTAGAACTAGGAAGACAAGTAGGTGTAGTGGAGCAGAGTAGAGTATGCAAAGCAGTGGTATACGAGGGGAAAACCCAATATTACAGCAAATGATAGAAATGATGGAATGTTTCGAAAGAGATAGAAAAGAAGATTGGCTAGCTCAGGACAGAGAATTGAAATGGCTAGGAACGAACATGCAGAAAATAGGAAGAAAACGGTAGAATCAGAAGAAAGCATGGAAAGAGGTAGGAATGAAGACTTAGCTAGCTTAGAAAATAAAATAGAACAAGATAGAAAAGAATCTGAGGAAAGAAAATGGTGGAATTATAACAAAAATTAGGGTAGGAGATACAAAAGCATAGAAAGATTTAGGAAAAAAAATGGAGACTGCCCCTGAAGTGCAGTGCTAGTGCACCTGCCTCTGGATTTTGGGACTAGGGTTATATCCCCAGTAGCAGCATCAGAACATGACAATATCCTTAGGTAAGTCTTCTCCATTATTTCCATCTTCAGAGTTGTTATCCGGTAGATTCTGGACTATAGAGACAATGACTTCACCACTGTGTCTTGATGACCATTATCATCATTCAAGGAGGCAATTTTCCCCTGCATTTTCACACCCTGGGATTCCTTGAATAACCTAAACAATATCATTGTTAAATGCTGGAATGGAAGGGGTTTCTTCAAACATGAGAGTTGGACACAGTTTCTTCCACAATTTTTGTAGCAACTTGTTTATTCAAACTGTCCCAAGCCTCAGCTAGCCAGTCAATGACATCCTTTATAGTTATTTTCTTCATTTTTTGTAAGATTGTAGTAGAATAGTCCTCTTCAATTGGAAATCATAGAAACAGTTTTCTGTACTTTGTTTTGTAAAACACCTTGGTCCACTGGATTCAACACAGAGGGTACATTTGGTGGCTAAAAAAGCTTTGTCTTCATTAACTAGCAGAATTTCAGAGGGATGAGATGGAGCACTGTTACTCAATAGAAATGCTCGACATGGCAGCCCATTTTCTCTATTGAACCTGTTAACAGAGGGAATGAATTGTTTGAGTGAACCACCAATCATGCAAGATTTATTTTCATTCCTCTATATACAGAAAGACAATACAGATTCATATCTTCTAGGGCAACGATATTCAACCTGGGGTTTGCATGTGGTATTCGTGGTGGACGAAGCGGCATCAGGGCGGGTTTTCTCCGGGTGCTCCGGTTTCCCCCGCCATCTCATTCCACCAATGCTCCATCTTCATTCCATGTATCATCGGTGTCACCGCCTGCGGTGCTGTAGTAGTAAAAGCGGGCATTAAACACTACAACAACCTGGGGTATGCCACGAGTTCTTAGGGGGTACATAAAATTTAATTCAATTTAATCCTCCTTTGTGTAGCATTAGAATAAGTTATAAATACACATGTATCTGAGTCATTCCACGTCAAATCGAACAAAATATGGCAAAAAATGAGCTTGATCTCTCAGATTTTCTTGAAAAATTTTTTTTTTGGTGTTTTGGAACAAAATATATTTGACCCGTGTTTCTTCGTTTTATATAAAAAAATTATTTTGGCAGATATTAATTTTTCAAATGTCCCAAAAATTGCACGCTCCTCACTCTTCGATCAATCATACCTCCGATTGTAATGAAGCAAATTACTCGAATTTGGCTCAAATTAAAGATAAATCGCAGTATTTTGTGAGGTATTTATTAGAAAATTTTATTAATTATTATTATTATATTTTATACCATTAAAGTTTTAAAGTTAGATAATAACATAAACTCGACCATTTAAAAATCTGGAAAGAAAACTAAAAATACAATGAAGTTTATTCAATATTCTCAGAAAAAATCAAAATGGAGTCTCTAATAGTTCAGTTGTAATTAACTTTGCAAATTAGTGCAGCGGTGACGGCTACAGTAACCTCACACAATTGCCACCATCCCTTACGGCAACTGTCCACTGCTTGAGGTTCCATGAATGTTACAACACTACAGTAAGGAGAACACTGCTAGCTGACATTGTTATATGTACACTATTAGCATCTTCAAAATGCTTTTAAAATGTGCATATTAAACTAATGTTTCCATACAACACACTTTACCTCCTTCGAAAGAAAATTGTTTCACTAAAGCTTTAGTTTTTGACAAAGGAATGAAGGAGTGTAATTTTAAAGCACAGCTGGACCCATCGTTCTTGGCCGCTGACCTTTACTGGAAGTCCTGTTGGTGAATCCATAGCTTTTGCCTCTTTCATCAGCTCATATTGTATAATTCTGAGAATAAAACCACGCACATGGGGAGGGAGGGGGAAGGTAGTGATGTCCGCATGATCTGAGACAGTCCTTGCTAATTCACAGGTGCTTTTTAGTGCAGTGTGCAGTTGAAGATACAGATTTTTTACGATAAAGAGTGAATATAGTGAATTTGTGAGACATTGATCTTAACGTAAATCAATTATGCCACCTGTACGTTCTAAATTAGGGACCAAAACATTACACAGTCTGAGTAGAGAAATTATTTCAAATGTATGGACGTACATGAAGCAAAGAACTGCTTACATCAGAAGATTTTTTCAAAAAAATTCAAAAGCATGTATCAGATGCCACAGGAGTATCAGAAAGAAGGTACTGTATGCCCACAACAAGAAGGCTAGAGGGGAATGAAGGGCATAGGAGCTTGGATTGTGTATCTACTCCGGTAGCAGAACTGTTTACTAGGAATTGAGTGTGTGAGAGTGCATATTTCAGGCTATGGATGAGTTATGTGACAACATTGTGCACTTTAAATGAACCTAGCATCCTTGTAGTACTCGGAAACTAGGCATATACACTGTGCGGTAAGCACAAAATGATTGCGCTACACATTCCTAAGACTTGCCTTCTTGTTCTGGGCATACAGTATATTGTGGAGACATTTTTCTGTATGGACTGTACTGCCTTAGTAAGAAGTTATGTGAGTAGCATAGCTGACGCTGTAATTCGCAGGCTGTCTGCAGTCATCTGACTTGTTACTCGTCCGTGTGCACTTGCAGGCCTCCAGAAAAAAAATTGTAGCAAATGCACTAATGCAAGCTCCATAGTTTTCAACATCTTATTTTATAGATAAAATGTCAGGGAATACGTGTGTATTTTTTTTAGATTTTTAACACATCGATTTAAATTCTATTTTTGGTTTTACAAAATCTACCATCAAAAACAGTCCAAAATTTATGTGTAATAATGATTGATCCAAAGTTGTTAAAAGTGTTATATTTAACCCTTCCAGTGCGCCAAACCCCAACTCCCAACTCTATATGGCCTTACAGTAACAAGTGATTTTATATTACGGTGCGCGCAGAAATTGCTTAATTTCTAATACCCATAACTAAGCAAGTAATTTAAAAATACGGAAATAAAAAAATACGGGTCTCCTTATTTGATGCCTATTATTCATAAACAATTTTTGAACCTCCTACGAAAAAGTCGTGTTTTACGGGTGTTCGATTTGACGTGGATTGACCCATATACATAGACATAGTTATGTATAATTTGAATTAAGGATAACTCTAGGGCTAGATCTAGGAGTACAGGCTGAAACGGAAAATTGTTTTTGGGTATACCCGGAGAAAAATCTGATGTGTTGCACTCATATGACTTTCTCTACTCTTGTACTAAACATTCTTACAAACTGTTATTCCTATATCTACTTCGTGTCAGTTGAAATAAACATTTGTACAAATTATCTTATTGCTTATTTCCTTGTGGGTGCAAGGGGAATATTAGAATACAGTAGGCTTTGTGCGATAGTCAAATCTTTTAAAGCTTTGAGATCCCGTTCTCTTTGCACACTTAACATATAAAACAATACATTTCACTTGTCATACAAATATCTTAAACATATGGCATTTTAATCAAAATTGTTAGAGCCATTTTCAACAAAATCAAAATTTTCAAAAAATCTTTCATGCAAAGGATAGTATAAGGTGGGGCTATTTTCTTCAAAATCTTCATGTTGCATCCTTGAAAGACATCAATCTTAGATACCGACTTTTCGTTTTTGAGTTATGCTGTCCACAGAATGACACAGATACACACAGAGACCTTTCACTAAAAATGCTTTTTTTTGATTCAGGGGATCTCAAAAACATATATTTCTGCTGAAATCTCGACATACAATTTTTGGGTGGAGTACAATACTTCCTCTGCTTAGCAGCAGAGAAAGTAAAGGTTGAATACCACTGTTCCAGGGCACATGGCTTTGCAGATCTTCCAATTCCCACGAGCAATACTTTGGGGTGTAAGGGGTAGTGATGCACCTCCTATAGCCTCTTCTACCCAATTCCCATCCTCATCCTGCCTGTGGTGCACCCTGCTTTTAACAGATGAGGCTCTGGGGACCGAATCACAGCGGTATAACTGTTTCATCTAAAATGGAGGAAATGTCATTTACATATGTGCTGGCCCATCACAGCACAACAGCGTCCCTCAGAGGCACATGGGGGGAAGGTTGGTGGATCTAAATACCACCTATTTAATCCTCCCAGCTAGGTCCGATGGACCCGTTGACCGATAGGTGTGGTCCCCCTTGCAAAATGGGGGTTTAAGTCGGGTGATGTAACTGCCACATTGTAAAACTGCTGCCCGTTAAGAAAACAGTTACATGAAAGCCACGTACATAAGAATGGCTGAACATATATATTGATGGGTCCTCCAGGGAAAACCTTACTGGAGCTGGAGTTACGTGTTCACATTTTTCCTTTTATCATTCTGTTGGCAGAGACACAACAAATTATGATGGGGAAATAGAGGCTATATACATTGCTCTCCGACAATTATTAAATCTTCCTTAAATAAATTTAACAAGGCAGTAATTCTTTCAGATTCTAAAGCTGCAATTCAGGGAATATGTTCAAATACTACAAAGAAGTCAACAAAAATTAGAGAATGCTACAAAATGTTAACACAACTCCAAAAAGTTAATAAGACTGTTCATCTCCAATGGATTCCAGCACACTGTGGAGTCATGGGGAATGAAGCTGCAGACTCACTTGCAAAGAAAGGCACAACAATAAAACAAAAGTCTAAATTCAATTTCTCATATTCCTCAATAAAACGCTTGATCATTAAAAAATTTTCTCATTCATACCTACAAGAAATAGAAACAAATGCCAAAGATAAAAAATGGATTACACTACTTTCCAACCCAGATATAATCCCCCAGAGACCAAGGAAAACAGCGGTTGCAGCCTTCCGACTACTGACAAATCACGACTGCTTAGCAAGTCATCTCTACAGAATAGGTATCTCAGCCTCACCAATATGTGTCCTGTGTAATGATCCAGCAGAAATAAACGAAGACCACTTGAAGACCTGTGAAACATTAAGATCAGAAGAAACTACAGTTCAAAAGTATTGGAAAGCACGAATGCTAATGGCTTCATTGCCAGATGCAAGGCACTAGAAAACGACAACATAATTTGTTTGTTGCCACAGCATTGCTACAGGCTAAAATGTAAGGCATTGCTTATTCATTTTAAACCCTGGTGCAGATGCCTCTTCTTTCAAAGCAAGACTTTTAGTGGGGAATGCTTTGAAATTCAGTCCAGTTTTGTGTGTATTATAAACTAACTGTGGCAAGTAATTTCCTGATGAAATCAAGTCTGCAAACTCATTTAAGAACTTTTCTGCAGCGGTAACATCAGCTTATATGGGGTAGTAAGGGGTAGTGATGCGCCTCCTATAGCCTCTCCTACCCAATTCCCATCCTCATCCTGCCCGTGGTGCACCCTGCTTTTAACAGATGAGGCTCTGGGGACCGAATCACAGCCGTATAACTGTTTCATCTAAAATGGAGGAAATGTCATTTACATATGTGCTGGCCTATCACAGCATAACAGCGTCCCTCAGAGGCACATGAGGGGAAGGTCGGTGGATCTAAATATCATCTATTTAGTCCTCCCAGCTAGGTCCGATGGACCCGTTGACCAACGATAGGTGTGGTCCCCCTTACAAAATGGGGGTTTAAGTCGGGTGATGTAACTGCCACATTGTAAAACTGGTGCCCGTTAAGAAAACAGTTACATGAAAGCCACATACATGAATACGAGTCCTAAAGATAAACATTCCGGAGTTAAAACTGTCCCCCAATCGGATCTCCGGGTGGGGACATCTTTAGGCAAATTTCATCACAACAATTCCAATACTTTAAGAATTCTACAATGGAATGCAGGAGGCATGTCCCAGCCTAAAAAACAAGAGCTAATGAAAATATTAAAAGACCAAGATATAGATGTCTTCACAGTTCAAGAATCCAATATATCACAAGAACAGGAAATATACTTTGAAATGGATCAGTACACTACACATATACTTCCAAAGGCTCGTCAAATAGCAAGTGGTATTCTTACAGGAATTAAAAGAAATATGAAAGCTATTATCCAAATCAAAAAAACAATGGAAGAACAAGATAAATCAGAAATAGTTAAAATTGAAGTATGGAAAAGTAACTACCACTATAGAATTTACAGTATCTACAATCCTCCAGACAATACACTAGATCTAAATTCTATTCCCATAGAACCCAAAAGTATTTTAATAGGTGATTTTAATGCACACTCCCCTAGGTGGGGCTACAGAGATATAAATTCAGCAGGAAGAGTCATAGAAGACCTATTAAACTCGTCAACAATGGAATTAATATTTAATCCAAATGATCCACCCACTTACCTTCATTATAATGGTTCGGGTACAAATCCTGACCTTCTGATGGTGTCATCTGACATAATTGACAATACAAAAAGAGAAATAATAGAAGACCCAGGTTCAGGCCACAGAATCACCATAAACTCCATAAGAGGTCTAATAAATAAAAGTAACAAACCAAAAGTTAAAACTTCTTGGAATTTTAAAAAAGCAGATTGGTCCAGTTTCCAAAATGAGATAGAAGGGAAGTGTAATATACTGTTAGAATCAGAGTTCAAGTCAACAGATGAAATGAATAAAAAAATTTGTGAAATATTATTGACAGCAGCCAAAACACATATCCCCAAAGGAAAGTTAAAGAAATATAGCTACTTTTGGTCTCCATCTTTATCTAAGTTAAAACACGAAAGAAATATAGCAAGAGTCAAAGCCGAAAGAACCAAGTGTCCAAAAGATGTACAAAACTGGAGAAGAAAAGCAGCCATTTTTAAGAAAGAATTAATTACAGCAAAAAGGGCCAGTTTCACAAATTTTGTAGAACATATGGACTATAGGAAAGATGGAAATAAAATATACAAATTCCTTAATAAAACAAAATTATCAAAAAATACAACTGAACCATTAAAATATAATAACAAAAGCTTAACTACAGATAGGGAAATAGCAGAATCCCTTAACAAGTTTTATGCTCAGTCACAAAGAATACCCCAAGCGTATAAAAAACAAGATAAGGCTATCCAAAAAACTATCAGAGAAACTAGTAAGCCAAAAGGTATACGAAATGATATTTTTATTCAGGATTTTAATGAAACAGAACTGGATTTAGCAATAGAACAATTACAGAACAAAAAATCTCCTGGACCTGACAAGATCCACCCAGAGTTTATTAAACACCTTGGCAGGAAAGGAAAAGAAATCCTACTTAAACTGTATAACACGTGTTGGAGAATGACTGTACCTTCCGACTGGAAAAAAGCCATTATCATCCCGATTTTAAAGAAAAACAAACCCTCAAACAATATTAATAGTTTCAGACCAATATCTTTGACCAGTGTTATTGCAAAAGTGATGGAAAGAATGGTGGCATCTAGACTTAACTGGTTTCTAGAATATTACAACTTAATTAATAGTTCACAGACCGGCTACAGACAGAATCATAGTACAAGTGAAAATGTACTCCTACTAAGCCAAGACATCAAGGAAGCTTTCAATAGAAAGGAGGATACCTTGGCAGTATTCATTGATTTTAAATCAGCATATGACTCAGTCTGGAGAAATAAATTAGTTGAGAAGTTGCAATCAATAGGTGTGAAAAGTAACATGCTTAAGTGGATAACTCAGTTTATTTCACAAAGATTTTGTGCCACAAAATATAATACATACATTTCCAAATATAAACAAACACACAGAGGACTTCCACAAGGTGCTGTTCTGAGCACAACACTCTTTAACATATATATAAATGACCTTCCATCAATAATAAAAACTTTAGAAACCAAAATTGCTTTATTTGCTGACGATGTAGTCATTTGGACTTCAGGCTCTTCAAAAAAACCTGAATTAATTAAAGACAGAATAGAAACAGCCCTAAACAAAGTACATGAATGGAGCTCCAAAAACCTCATGACTATCAATGTGGAAAAAACAAATTATGAATTATTTACACTAAAATACAAACCAGTTAATGTTAGCATAAATTATAATGGTAAACCACTCAAAGCAGTTGATGATGCCAAATACTTAGGCATCACTTTCGACAGAAAGCTAAGTTGGAAAAAACATATAACAAACATCTCAGAAAAGGTTGAAAAGAAATTGCAAATCCTGAAAAGGTTAGCTGGTGCTAAATGGGGCTGCTCAAGGAGAGTCCTTAACACAACATACAAAATGTATATTAAACCAAACCTCTTGTACTGTTCTGAAGCTTTAATAACAGCAGCAAATGCTAACATCAATAAACTTGAACAAATACAAAATCAGGCCTTTCGCCTAATCACTGGAGCAGTTAAATCCACACCTATTGATGCCATGCTTGCCTTAACACGGACCCCTTCAATAACAACAAAAATAGAAGAACAAGCATTGCTCCAACACGAGAAAATGTTACGACTGCCAAACTCTAAATGGAAAGAAGAGAACCTCCCCCATTCAATCCTTAAAACTCATAGTACTTTCCTAGAAAAGGTAACACAGATTAAATCCAAATTGAACATTCCTAACACCAGAGAAAATCTACTTATAAGAGAAAATCCATTGGAATTATTGCAACCTACCTTCAATTTGGAATTAATAGAGGAAATAAGTAAATCAGACACATCAAAAGGAATACAAAAACTTCTAGCTCTGGAAACAATCAATACTAGGTATCCCACAGAAGAATGGCTGCACATATATACTGATGGATCCTCGAAGGAAAACCTTACTGGAGCTGGAGTTACGTGTTCACATTTTTCCTTTTATCATTCTGTTGGCAGAGACACAACAAATTATGATGGAGAAATAGAGGCTATATACATTGCTCTCCGACAATTATTAAATCTTCCCTTAAATAAATTTAACAAGGCAGTAATTCTTTCAGATTCTAAAGCTGCAATTCAGGGAATATGTTCAAATACTACAAAGAAGTCAACAAAAATTAGAGAATGCTACAAAATGTTAACACAACTCCAAAAAGTTAATAAGACTGTTCATCTCCAATGGATTCCAGCACACTGTGGAGTCATGGGGAACGAAGCTGCAGACTCACTTGCAAAGAAAGGCACAACAATAAAACAAAATTCTAAATTCAATTTCTCATATTCCTCAATAAAACGCTTGATCATAAAAAATTTTTGTCATTCATATCTACAAGAAATAGAAACAAATGCCAAAGATAAAAAATGGATTACACTACTTTCCAATCCAGATATAATCCCCCAGAGACCAAGGAAAACAGCTGTTGCAGCCTTCCGACTATTGACAAATCATGACTGCTTGGCAAGTCATCTCTACAGAATAGGTATCTCAGCCTCACCAATATGTGTCCTGTGTAACGATCCAGCAGAAATGAACGAAGACCACTTGAAGACCTGTGAAGCATTAAGATCAGAAGAAACTACAGTTCAAAAGTATTGGAAAGCACGAATGCTAATGGCTTCATTGCCAGATGCAAGGCACTAGAAAACAACAACAACAACATCAGCTTATATTTTTTCTCCACTTACGATGCTGTATCCTGTAACTAACCAACTTTGCTGGTAATAATGGTTGAATCACCATTCAGAAGTTTGTTGAGTTGTAACACCTTTTCTTGAATCAATGTACCATTAATAGACACATCATTTTATCTTTCCTAAGTAAACCACAAAAAAGTTGCTTGGTCAATTTTGTCATATAGCGACACGGAGTTGTGCCATTGTTCCAATGTTTTTCCAATAGTTGTACTGCAGAAGCTCTCAATTTTCCGCTGATTTTTTTCCGGTCACTTATAGTGGCTTTCCCAACACCAAATTCAATAGCCAATTTTGTAGCACTTTCTCCCTTGTCAAGTCACTTAAGCACTTTTCATTTTTCTTTTAATGTACAGAAACTGTTTTTGTTTGGTTGACATAGAAGTGCATGGTATAACATAAACAAGCACCTGTTCTGTATTAATTTATGAGTGAAAAGCATAAATGACTGCAAAATGACTGCTAACAGCGAAACAAACTGAACTATCTACGTACTGCCACTATCACATGCAAATGGCTATGTAGAAGAATACATTGTCGTTATATTCAATACATTGTTATCAAGTTGTATGTGGTACTCACAATGCTTTCCCTTCTTCACATTACTAAGCAAAATTACCTTGTAGCTTCTAATCCTGTAAGTGAATTTATACATTTTTTTTTTCAGATAATTCTAACATTACCAAATCTGAATAGACCACAAATAATTCACATTAGCGGGGTTCCACTGTATTAGCCAATGTTTAACTATAATACTTTAATGTTATTTTTTATCTCTCTAAGGACCATCTTTTTTCATCTTTATCTTTCATAAAAAAAAAGGTACTTTATTTAGATAGCTGTTTATGATCTTTAAAATCTTTCTTCACACAATTTCTTTACTCCTCAATAACCATTTCTTACTTATCAAACTTTTCCTTCATTCATTTGTTCCTTTACATAAAAAAACACTTCTTCGCAACATAGGAAACATCCCCCCCCCCCCCTTTGTAACCCCAAATTTCCAAACATGTAATCAAAACCAGACCTTCGCTTATCTTTCATTATTATTACAAACTGATTTTTCTTAAAATGTCCTTGTCTGGGTCTTGCTATAATTGCTTGCAATATGTCAATAAGCTTTCCTACCTAATCTCTGAAAATAAAATTTGATTGCCATTCCCTTCCATGTTTTATTTCATTCCCTCTTCTAAAATTTAATCAATTCTGCTCTGTATTTCTCTGACTACCCTAGTATCATCATAAACCTCAAATTTTCCTCTTAATATCTTAAAACCTATTTTACAGCATCTATGGTGGGTAGTTTTTGAACCCAAAATAAGCATTTCACTATCCTTTCCAAACATTAACCCTCAGACACTTAAGTTTCCTAATTCTATCAAGCTCTTGTATTTGATGTTGTTGGGAACCCCCAAAACTGGCTTACAAAATATTCTTAAAATAAAATCCTAATATGCTACCCCTCATCAACTGACGAAAATCTTCATAATTCCATCATGATTTCACCAAGGAAGAATAGATCCTTTAAAATCACATAGTGCTTATTTACTGGCATCAAATACTCTGTAACCTGCCCAAATCAGTAACTGAATAACCCAGAATCCCGTTCACTTTTGCAAAAAATGTTGGTTTCAATGGAAATTGTATGCTTTTCATATATGCTGTGCTTCCAAGGAAACTAAATGTTCCATGTATTTTATTTTGAGTTATACTGTACTTAAGCTACACAAGTTAAATGAGATTTCTGTGTAAACATATATACCTGAACTGTGAGAGCACCAAGGAAGACACGATTTACAACTGTAAATGTGTGTTTTTAATTCAGTGTTTTCTGTTGCTTGGAACTGGGTATTGTGAGAAACATTGTGTATTTTGTAATAAAGAATGTCGCATAAAAATACCCATTGAAGAACAAATTCAAAATCATCAAACTAAAGGAAAAAGATAAACACATTGTAAAAGAACTAATGTCATGGTTCAAATGTGGTTAAACACAAACCTAGAAAGTATAAAAAATATGGAATATATGAGCGAACGGTTTGGTTAGTCCAAGAGACTCAAATGTATAGCGTAAAATTCCTTAATTACTGTTTTGATGAATATGCTTGTGAAAGGATAGAGAGAAAGTGAAATAATTTAACATAC
Source organism: Tenodera sinensis (assembly GCA_030765045.1). Taxonomy (NCBI): domain Eukaryota; kingdom Metazoa; phylum Arthropoda; class Insecta; order Mantodea; family Mantidae; genus Tenodera; species Tenodera sinensis. The sequence goes on along the minus strand of CM060963.1, from coordinate 54,150,765 downwards.
TTAATATTTACTGGATTATTCAGTGGCTATTAAACTACTTATGTATTAAGCTGAGTACTTTTTAAAACAATGCATGATAGTGAAATCACAGGCAACTTAAATCACTGGTTCAGAGCAATAAAATGTCTGGCTGAACATTTATATGAATTCCTCTGGTGCCAGTATTTATATATTTAGAAAAAAGTGTGTTTTGGTGAATATGATTGTGAAAGAATAGAGCGAAACTGAAATAATTTTCCACTGAAGCTTTTGCTGTCTTCTGGACTTCATTATATGCAGCTTGTCGAATGCAACTGTGTGGCAAGCTGCAATAAAAAGCAATATGAAACCACAGTTCTCTACCTTTTGCCAGTATCCACCAGCATATGAGTGTGCTAACAGTACATTATTATAAACCAAGCAAAATTGACAAAGGTGTTGCTCTAGTACAATTTTGATGATCTTTGTGACTATTACAAATAAACTATGTAACTTAGATTACATTTTAGCTTCACTTAACCCAGTTTTCTTAAGGATAGTACATAGAAGTTTGGTCAGTTTTCAAGCAGATATGCACACAATTGCATAGTACTGCACCTCTTTAGTAGATGTAACATGTGTTTAAGCAAAGAAAATTTGCCATTACAGAAAAAATTTACATACGGTATCATGCTTTCCCAATATCCTGTTTTTGCTATCATTTGAGGTATTTATCTGCACAGGATCCTTCTCCACAATGTCAAAGTTGTCATTCAGCAGGCTATCCTCTTCACTGCCCTCTTCTTTTTCATACATGCCCTTAAACTGCTTTGACCCATTTCTGGAAGAAATCACAAAATATTTACTGTAAAATTCACTTTTTAAGGCACTCATTAATGAAATTCATTGCTAAGTGACCAAGTCCCTATTTTGTTAATACTGCAGAAGTGCAGAAGAAAAGTACCAATCCATGTGTACTAGCATACTCTTGTCCCAATTCAACTCAGTGTCATCAAGAAGCCAAACATTTAGGCAATCATATTAAAGTTGCTCTAAACTACTTTGCTGCACAATTTGTAATATTATATTCATTATTTGAAACCACTCTACACACACACATGCACGCACACACTAATTTTAACCTAACATTGAGTAAAACAGAGATCCCTATCAGTTTGAGTTCTTTTCTTTCTTAAATATTGATCACATTTATTTAGTGATATCTATCTCTCATGATGTTTTTCCCCGATGTTCGTGGTGGTTCTGTACAAACAGCACCTGAAAAAAATGCCTGCTACTAGTGAATGCATGAACTAATTAGGGAAGGTACACTTGTTCCCTCTAGGAAAAAAAATAATTTATAAACAGTTTTCCATTTAAATGGCAGTTTGGGATTGGGGACTTTTCTAAACTCGTCATACATGGCATCTTTGGAGGATAATGAACCTAAATATTAAGTTTGGTACTTTTGTGGTATTTCATTTTTGAGTTATGCTGTTTTCTCTCTCTCTCACTAAATAAATTACAAACAACAGAAAGAAAGAAAAACATTGGAGTGTAATAATGTTACTATCAATTGATTAGGAACAAGTAAATTCTGAACAAATAGATCATATGCAGATCAAGTAAATCTCAAGTAAATGAGCAGAGCAATGAATGGAGAAACATTGTTTATTTTAAAATGAAAAAACTAAAGTTATTGATAGTGAAGCAATATAAATATAACAAATATAGCTTATCCATAAATCAATCAAAATTAATGTTTGTATTATTATGTATTTATGCCAACAAACTTACTGTTGGTGTTTTTAAACACACAAGCCGTGTGTGGGCAAAGTTTAAGAGGTAGAACTGGAACTTAAAAATTCAATGCCACAACTGGGATTTGAACCACAGACCTTCCGCTTGCCCGGCGGACGCTCTAACCACTGAGCTATTGTAACAAACTGCCAGAATGGCAGTGAAGGTTATTTAATCCTGGGATATAAAGTACTTGCAATAGTAAGTCACCATTGGGGTAATTGTCTCTGATGTGAGACTGCCTTTGTGGTTTACCAGGAGAAATACGAACTGGCTTGAGAATTTAATGCCATTCTGGCAGTTTGTCACAATAGCTCAGTGGTTAGAGCGTCCGCCCGGCAAGCGGAAGGTCTGTGGTTCAAATCCCAGTTGTGGCATTGAATTTTTAAGTTCCAGTTCTACCTCTTAATGTTTGTATGTTTGTCCTCTATGCGCTCCTAAACTGCTTGACCGATCATCGCAAAATTCAACATGTATAAGTACTTTTCCATGAAGAAGATTTGTACGCTTTCCATTTTACTATACAATGCAACACTCAATGGTTTTCTCTGCCCACTTTTCTTTTACATAATAAATTCATATATACTTCCCTACTTGCCCTTCAACATTCAATTCATACAATTTTCTATGATTGAAATAGAAAAGCACATATTACATTCACAGTTTTCTCTACTCATTTTTCTCTATACACGATCACATTTCTTTCTCTATTACCATTCAACATACAATTCATAGAATTTTCTATGATTGAGCAGAAATGCAACACTACATTCAATTTTTTCTACACATTTTTCTTTTATGAAACACAATCTCACTATTTTCTCTACTCCCTCTGTGTCTGCCTCACGTTTTATGTGCTTAGCATGTGTGGGCCTATAAAACCTGTGAAACCAAACGGCTCCATGTCAGACATCGCCGAGACTAGCAGAGTACTAGTCACACCACTGAGGATGTTCGACGCAGCTTTGAATGAAACGTCTGGAAGGAGATTTTCCACTAGACCACGGCACACAAGCCCAGATAACATTTTGTAGAATCTACATATGTTCACCTCAGATTTGCCCATATTATAGAGATGATCTCTAAGAGGGCAGTGTTCAGTAAGGAGACCATTTAAAGTCCTAAACTACTGTTTACTGAGTGTGAATATATCTTTTGTTCTTTTCGCTGACAGTTCAATGAGCTGCTCTGCATGATTTAGCTTTGGAACTTATTCCCAATAACAGCTTATTTTTCTGTTTCCAGGCTTTCATCTTTTCTTTTATATAGCATTCTGGTACTCCACAGAATGGTTCTGGGCTAGTGAATGGAATATTAGCTTTTTCTTTGTCTAGGCGATCAGCAATTTCATTGTCAATTCCTTCATGACCTGTCACCCACATTAAGATGGCCTTATTGTGTTTTGCCCAGTCTTCAGCAACCTTTGACTCATTGGTGAAAGCACTGAGAGCCTTTAAAACTGCTTGACTGTCTGATAGGATATCAATTTTGGCACCACACATGCCTTTGACATTTATGTTGTTGTTGTTGTGTTTAATGCCCGCTTTTACTACTACGGCACTGCAGGCAGTGACACTGATGATACATGGAATGAAGATGGAGCACCGGTGGAATGAGATGGCAGGGGAAACCGGAGCACCTGGAGAAAACCCGTCCTGATGCCGCTTCGTCCAACACGAATACCACATGCGGGTCCCTGACATTTATGTGGGCACATACTTCTATAGCATGAACTTCTGCTTGAAATATGGTGGATTCATTGCTAGGGCAAGTTAGGCCCATAAACTCTTACACTGGTTTTCCCAATCCATTATCATGTATTCATGATCATTTTTCTAGTACCAATCCTTTAAAATAAATAATAAATCTATAGATACCAAATGTGAGAAGAGTCAAATACTGACAAATTTATCACTTTATTGATGAGTGTTATGAATTTCTCCCTTTAAAATAAAGATAAATTAACATGCATACATTTGACATGCAAATGATCGTTTCTCTGCCCCAATCCTTTACGATAAACACTATTCCTGCAGATCGAATGTAAAGTGCATCAATGACACAAAATATTAGCTGTCTTATTTGAATTTCTTTAACACAACAATAAATTTAGCATATACAGGATGGAAGGTGCTGCTTCGGCCACACATTAACCAGGGATTCTACATGATGAGTGTAACAAATATGTCCAATACAATTTTTGTCAATAAAGAACCGTTTTGTGTCAAACATTTGGAGCCATCTAGCTTCTTGACGAATGGATACAAATGGTTTATTATTTCATGAACTGTTGCACAAACATAGTGTGAACAAGGCTGTAATGCCTTTTAATCTTAATTTGAATGAATTTAGGTACAATTTAATGTTAAAATGTCATGCAAAGTTTAATTTCTATGCAAAATATGGCAACGTTGCGGGCAACACGAAAGCAGTTGTCGCGTGTCCGGTTGCTTGCGGGCTAAAAGGGGGTTTCGCATGGCATTTGGAATGAAAGGCGTTGGAAGGAAAGGGAAGCGGTAAAGTACAATTGTCTGCAATACGAAAGAATTTGCCTTGTGATTATGAATCCCTTCACATCAAGAGAGTACTTAGGCATGGTGCTACTAATTTAAGGGGGAAACTCTCCTTAACAATAAAAAATTAATAAAGAGAAAGAAAAATAGACAAAATACAATACAAAACATAACATTGAGATCACGTAAATAAAGGCAGTTGTTCCCATTTCTGTCATCCCTTATATAGCAAAATAAGCCACTCTTTATCTCCAACTCTTCTTAAAAAAAAAAAAAACCAAAGAAAAACAAAAATAATATCACCTCTTGTGAACTGAATACGACTCAGTATAAAGAACTTTAATTAAATAATAAAATCTAAAACAGCACATAATCAGCATAAATGATATACATTTTCAGTATTTCTTGTTGTAAAGTGCTTACAAATGTATTTAGACAGGGTATGGAATTTATTTCAAAATGCTGACTGGTACTCATGTTCTTTGTTAAATAGTACTTGTAAACGTAGAATATCTTTCAGATATTATGTACTTCAGTCCCGAATTAGATACAAATTTGGTTTGTCATATGTCTAGAGAAACATCATATGTATACCTTCTTTTAAGGTACTATTACTGTCACACCGGTTTACTTATAGAGAACAATTTCATTTTGCTTTTCTTCATATTTAGGCACTTTCGAAACCACAGCTGTAATTTATGATGAGATCATTAGCTTTATTTCAGCCTGCTAACACACAGAAGAGCGCAATTGTTTTAGAAAAATGAAGGGGAACTTTTATTTACTTGCGTATTAAAAGCAATTACTATTGTTTTAGCTCATGGCAAACAACAACAATAATGATGATGATAATGATCATAATGATGATGATGATGATGATGATGATGATGATAATAATAATAATAATAATAATAATAATAATAATAATAATAATAATAATAATAATAATAATAATAATAATAATAATGATCCATTATTAGAAAAATCTGTAACCTTTATGTCAGCATTGTTTTGACCCTTAAATACATGATTTCGACCGTTTCATTTTTCTGTTTTAAGAACTATGGAAAAGTGAATCTTCATTATTACGTGAACAAGTGCATCATTTCAGTAACATTTGCACCTTTTCGGCATGACACCTGATGTTAGCAAATGTCATGTATAAACAAGCATTGGTGGATGTGGTGGCAGGTTCAGCCGAAGCCAATCAGGTAAAGGTCAAGGGAAGGAGTAGGGAGGGGTAAAGTAGTTGTCTGCAACACAAAAGAATTTACTTTACTATCATGAATTCGTTCACATCAAGAGAGTACTTACACATGGTGCTACTAATTTAGGGGGGAAATTCCCTTTAAGAATAAAAAATAATTAAAACAAAAATAGACAAAATGTTGTTGTTGTTTTCTAGTGCCTTGCATCTGGCAATGAAGCCATTAGCATTCGTGCTTTCCAATACTTTTGAACTGTAGTTTCTTCTGATCTTAATGCTTCACAGGTCTTCAAGTGTTCTTCATTCATTTCTGCTGGATCGTTACACAGGACACATATTGGTGAGGCTGAGATACCTATTCTGTAGAGATGACTTGCCAAGCAGTCATGATTTGTCAATAGTCGGAAGGCTGCAACAGCTAAAATATTCATGTATGTGGCTTTCATGTAACTGTTTTCTTAACGGGCACCAGTTTTACAAAAAATAGACAAAATAAAAAACACAACATTGAGATTACATAAATAAAGGCAGATGTTCCCATTCCTGTCATCTCTTATCTAGCGATGTAAGCCACTCTTTACCTCCAACTCTCCATTGATTTTTCCTCTTAAAAAACAAAACAAAAACAGCATAAAAATGTCTCTTGTGAACTGAAATGCGACTCAATATTAAGAACTTTAATTTTGTGGTTTTGATTTATTCATTCTTCTGCTGTCTTAACTATGGAAAATTGCATGTTCGTTATTACTTGAAAGGATGAGTCATTTCAGTTATATTCACACTTTTCAGGCATGACATATCAATTCTTGCCAATTTGCCTGAGATTGCGACCGCTTCACTGTTATGTAAACACACTGGGCCAGTGTTTTGTTGATGTCTTCGTGCAGTCTTGCATACGCCAGTAGGGTGTTTTGTTTACAACTGAAGCAGTGTTGGCCGCTAGGCACATGCCAGTCAGGTGTTTTGTTTACATCTGAGGCACTACTGACCTAGAAGCACGCGGTGCTCAAGTTCAACACAGGTCGCTGGCATGTGCGAACACAGCACATTGTTGCCATTTATACTACAGAAAAAACTTAATTTTTTACAAAACTATTAAACCTACCAAAATGAAACTTGGTATTTTATGTTTCTTACACCTGTATCTATTAGCCATATTATTCTGGCCGAAACAGTACCTTCCACCCTGTATCATAACATCAGGTTATAGAACTGAAAGTACCATATTGTTAGGTGACAAAGTTTGTCCTCAAAATCTGCAGGAAGCTTTTGGCACATTGTTGTGCAGCATCTTAGGTAAACCAGTATGCTGCAGGAAACGATCCACCCATCCATGGCTATTAAACTCTTGTGTCAGAATAAAAAGAACATCAGCCTCCTCTTCTGTTTTCTTTTGTATGGTGTCACTAGTCACAGGTTGCCCATTATTCCTCCTTTAATGCACAAATGTCAACACTTTTTCTTGAACTTCAGGATGTCTTCCTTTACGAGGGCCCATAAATTTCTTCCTACTAGCTTTAGTAGCATATAATACCAATTTTGCCACAAGTGAACGTTCACTCTGATGTATTGAACTCCGTTCCTGCCTTTCTATTACCAATTTTTTTCAGCATAAAATATTAATTTATGTTTTAAAGAAGCATCATATGTTCTCTGTTTGTCCATATTGTAACTAAAAATACTCAATAACAATGATAAACAAACAGCTTGTCGCCAGTTTCCGGATGCGTGTTAACTACAGCAACCCATTGTGACATAATAAACAAAAAACTTGAATGAAGTTACTGGTGTTCTATGGAATGGATCTGCACCCGAATTTAATGTGCCAGCAAATCTAATGTGCACCACGACTTTGAGTACTACATTTGGTAAAATAATGTGTGCATTAGATTTGCATACATACAGTAATACATCTAGGGATACAAAATGTGAGAACAGTCAAATAATGGCAAAGTTTTATCACATTATTGTTGTAACATATCCTCTGTGCATATGTACTCACACCTCTTTGCAACATTCACTTTGGCGACACATGGTTCGCTCAGTAAGGAAATAATGGCAATGGCAGTCATATGGTCTGACCAAAAATAGTAATAGTAGTCATATGGTCTGTAAGGAAGTAGCACTTATGTCAGAAAGGAGTGGAGGTGGTAAGTGAGGTTAACTCAACCAGGTCCCAGACACAATACCATTGCCAACCTGTGAATGTGATCTATAGGAATTCTCAACACTATGTCAAGTCTTACCTTCTATTACAATCTCAATAAAAGATAGCAGATTTGGAAAAGTAAAATTTTCTTCACAAATACTTATGTTAGGAAGTCCTGGGTAGGTGCATAAATATCCTGAGTTAATAACTGTTTCAAGAAAATGATGTTGCCTCGTTGTAATCATAGGACCACCCACTATAAGGCAGTGATTAGGAAAAATTAGATTATTATAATAATGCAATAACTCCCTCAGGGGTCCCCATCTAGGGGATATGTGAATGGTGACCACAAGGTACTCAAGCTGAGCAGAACATTACTTCCACTTACTGGTGTTTTGCTCCTCACTGTAACTTTTCTATCTGACCCTACCTTGGTCACCTCTTGTTCTCTTCCAACCCAGATACTATTAGGGTTCCCGAGGGCTAGGGAGTCTTTATTTTTCCAACCTTTCCATTTCTGTAATTTCTCTATAACCTCTTAACCCCTAACATGCTGACCGGTCATTACATATAATACGTCCTCTAAAACATGTTCCGGGGTTATAATAGTCCCCCATTCGGATCTGTGGGCAGGGACTACTTCTCAAGAACCAAAACATTATATTAATAGGTCTAACATCAGAATTCTTCAATGGAACGCAGGTGGTCTCACACAAGCAAAAAGAATAAAGCTCAGTAAAATTGTATTTGACAATAACATACGAGAGATGTTCAATAAAGACTGGCACTGATTTTTTTTTTCCTTTCATTAAGTGTCTGATTGCGACATCTGTCCATGTGCCATTGAACTACGTATTCTAGTCGCTAATCACTGAAAATCACACAGTGATAGCTCTATCAGTTGATTGTTGACAGCCTGTGAGAGTGAACATGTTTGATAATCGCCTCTAAATATCGTCATGAGTACAGAAGTCACCCAATAAGGGCATAGTCATTACTGTTTTTGATTACCAGAGGATAGATTGCGTTCTCACAGTTCCAAGGCACTCTACAGACACTGCAGATTACTATAACACTATCCTGAAGCAATTGGTAAAGGATCACATCCCCAAAAAGCTAAAGAATCTCATTCAGCAGTGCAAGCTTCATCACGACAATGCCAAGCCACATGTTGCTGATGCTGTTATCGAATTCCTGGCACAAAATCATATGTCCACGGTACCTCTTCCACCTTATAATCCTGACTTAGCTCCATGTGACTTTTTTCTTAACTCGAGAGCCAAAAAGGAGCTTAAGGGACGTGGGTTCGCCAATGAGACCAAAGCAGTGAAAGCTTTAGAGGCAACCCTGAACAGGCTCTCAAAGAATGGCTTCCTGCACGTTTTCCAGGAATGGAAAAGGAGGTGGGACAAGTACATTGTATTGAGGGAGAAGTATTTTGAGGGGGGCAACAGTCTGTATGAGTGATTTTTTACAATACATTGTTGTATGAATATTAGTGCCAGTCTTTATTCAACACCCCTCATAGATATATTTTTCATTCAAGAAACAAATCTAACAAATGATCAACTTAAATACTTCAATTTTACTGGATTTTTACTAAACCTACTGCCCCCAAAAAAAGACAGATAAGTAGTGGAATATTAGTTGGAGTCAAAAAGGATATTAACTCCCCCTTACAAATTGTTAAAGAAATTGATAATGCAGATAAATCTGAATTAATAAATTTACATTTTTGGGATAACAAAACACATCTACATTTATACAGTATTTACAATCCTCCCAGGAATGAACCAGATCTCTCACTTATTGACCAATTAAATAAAACAATCATAATTGGGAATTTCATTAACCATTCCAAAACATGCTGTTATGAAAAAGTGGATCCCACGGGGAAGATAGTGGAAGAATTTTTGAATACCACAACCTTTGAACTGATTTATAATAAAGAAGATCCCACAAGTTCCATACACCACTCTAAAGCAGGCAGTACCCTAGACCTCTTATTAGCTACAACAGATATTGTTACAAAGATTAAAAAACAAGTTATAGACGACCCGAGTCCTGATCACAGAGCAGTAATTGCCAACATAAAACTAGGTAATACAAATGTCAGTCAACATCTCATGAATCTGTATTGGAACTTCAAAAATACAGCTTCGAATAAATATAAAACTGAACTGGAAAATAAATTTAAAGAACAAACAAACTCACAGCTGCATGACCAACCAGATCATATGAACAAACATTTCTATATAGAAACCCCAAAAAAACATATTCCTCGTGGAAGGATAAAAAATTTCAAACCCTTTTGGAACCCCCAGTTAGCAGAACTGCAAAAACAAAGGGATATAGCTAGAAATACAGCTGAACAAACAAAAAGCATATCGGATACACAAATATGGCAAAAGAAATGTGCCTCACTAAAATAAGAAATTAATACAGATAAAAAGAATCACTTTAATAATTTCTTAGAAAAAATGGATTATAGGACAGATGGTAACAAAGCCCATAAATTAATAAAAAATGTCAAGGACAGGAAAGAAAATAATAGCACACCTATCATACACAGCAATAAAATATTAACACATGATGTAGTCATAGCCGAAATATTCAATAAATATTATGCTAATCCACATAAAGTAACAAGAAACAATAAAGGAATGTAAATAACTTATGAAAGATTTGAAACACGAAGGAGAATGTGATCCCAACACTCAATACAATATCTTTCTTCAAAATTTTAATATGCAAGAACTGAACATTGCAATTAATAATCTAATAAACCTGCACCAGATCACATGCATGCAGAGTTCATAAAAAACCTTGGAAAAACAGCAGAACTACTAGAACTATACAATCTATCCAAGAACACCACTGACCTGCCGAATGGCAAAAAGCAATAACTGTCCCACTCTTAAAGAAAGATAAAATAGCATCAGAAATAAAAAATTATAGACCAATAGCTCTTACTAGCGTAATAGCAAAAGTGATGGAATGAATGGTGTCAAGCAGGTTAAATTGGTTTCTAAAATCACAAAATTTAATTTCTTCATGGCAAGCTGGATTCAGAGAGCTCCACTTTACAAATGAACAAGTCTTACATCTCAGTCAAGAAATCAGACTCCTTCAATAGAAAAGAAAATAATGTATCAGTTTTCGTTGATTTCCAAAGTGCATATGATTCTATATGCAGAACAAAACTACTAAAGAAAGTAAAAAAAAATCTGATGTGTTGCACTCACATGACTTTCTCTACTCTTGTACTAACCATTCTAACAAACTCTTATTCCTATATCTCCATGTTAGTTAAGATAAACATTCGTACAAATTATCTTACTGCTTATGTCCTTGTAGGTGCAAGGGGAATATTAGAATATAGAAGGCTTTGTGCGACAGTCAAATCTCTTTGACATTTGAGATTCCGTTCTCTTTGCATGATTAACATACAAAAAAATGAACAACGTTGTTGCATTTCGCTAAAGTTCTAAGTTTTCCAAAACTCACACACATAACAAGGAATATCTCCGAAATGGTTCACCTTACAAGAAAATTTATCGGGACATAAATTGTGTATTTTAGCAAGATCTACATTTTTTGTATAGTATAATTTGGTCTATCTCTAACGGTTTACTAGTTATGCAAAAGTCGTCCAAAGTAAATACGACTACAGGGGCTATAGCCAGAAAATTCAAGATATACATTTCATTTGTTATCAAAATATCTCAAACATATGACATTTTAATCAAAATCGTTACAAGCCATTTTCAAGAAAATCAAAATTTTCAAAAAATCTTCCATGTAAAGGGTAGTGTAGGGTGGGGCTATTTTCTTCAAAATCTTCGTGTCGCTTCCTTGAAAGACATTAAACTTAAATACCAAGTTTGGCTTTTAACCGACTTTTCGTTTTTGAGTTATGCTGTCCACAGACTGACAGACACACACACAGACCTTTTTCTAAAAATGCTTTTTTTTGGATTCAGGGGGCCTCAAAACATATGTTTCCAGTGAAATCTTGACATCGAATTTTTGAGTGGAATACAATACTTCCCCTACTTACCAGTAGAGAAAGTAAAAATAGGAATACAAGGTCCAATGTTTTCATGGCTCTGTCATTTCCTAACTCAACACTTTATTGCTACCAGATATGGAAGAAATATATCTAAATATAAACAAGTACACTGTGGCTTACCACAAAGTGCAGTGCTCAGCACTACACTTTTTAATATATTTATTAACGATCTGCTGATGACTTAGTAATGTGGACTTCAAAACCAAAAAATAAAATTACAGAACTAGAAAACACAATGCTACAATCCTTAACCAACCTACAAAAGTGGACCAAAGAAAATTTAATGACTGTTAATACTACAAAATCAAACTAACGAATCTTTTCACTGAGGAAAAAATCAATAAAAATTAAACTAAATTTTGAGGGTCAACAATTACCAGAAACAAATGAAGCAAAGTATTTGGAAGTTATATTTGATACCAAACTTACATGGACCAAACAAATAGAAAATGTAATACAAAGAGTAGAAACGCGTCTTTCACTGTTAAAATATCTAACAGGAATGAAGTGGGGAAGTTCCAGAGCAACTCTTAACGCGATATACAATGTATATATAAAGCCATTATTTAATTACTGCTGTGAAGTCCTTGTAACAGCAAATACAAAAAAAAAAAAAATCAAATCTTTCAAAACCAACTACTGACTAACTGAAAAAATTGGTAACCGAAATATGAAAATACTTCAAGAAAATCCGCCTGTAATTCCGGAACTGCCATGTAAATCTGCTGTTGCCATGATGAGGCTTGCTACTGGGCATGATTGGGAAAACATCTCCATAGAATTGGTATTCTAACTTCCCCAAATTGTGTATTGTGCTCTCAAGATATAGAATGAATAGACAACGTCTACAAAACTGTGCAGCTTTACAAAATTATCACAATATATCTAAGTACTGGGAAGCAGGAAGAAGAATGACTTCATTGTTGACTCGAGCATTAGCTACATACATACATACAACTGTCAGTATTAAATCGCCAAGTTTCAGCAGGCATTATGGAGAAAAGAGTGAAGTTACCAACATAACACAGTATCTGAGATCAATTAGATGGGAAACGGAAACGAAATAACTCTCAGGAAATGGAGTATGGACTACTGCCACCATTGCACACATGGTCATATCCTATCTTGTGGAGAACCGTCATCCTGCTCATTCATACACACACTAATAACCAAATGGGGACAAAAATGGTTATGTTGAGTGTAGGTGCAACCTTCAGTTTGATTTTTAAAAGAAAGATATGAAAACGTAAACAAAGGTTGCCAGATTGGTTACACTGATTAATCATGTACTCTTCAGGTCAGTTATTGCTTGGACATTCAGTTGCGTACTGTGCGATTAGTCTACTTCATTAACTTTTATATTAAAGGGCGTAATTATGGAAGCAAGAGTTGTAGGCGCAATGGATGTAGAGGTAGAGATAGACCAAGGATGGCCCAAGAGAAAGATCAAAAGATCAGCTTCCATAAGATCGGGGTGTTTACACTGCAAGGCAAAGGCAGACAATTTGTCTCTTCTCTTACAGATTTCTCAAACAGGAAGAGGAAAATGTTCCTTTACAATGAATCTAATATTCCTTTCAACCAAGTGAGGAAAAGAGCTGCACATGCTCTGAAAATAAGAGATGTAATGTTTCAAGAATGTCCTCCTGGGAAAGTGAGACCAAAAGCATCTCCTGTTTCACAACTGGATGGTTTTCAACTAGATGCCACTAGTAAGCACATCTATAGCTATTACACTCAAAAGGAGAATCCTACCACACATCAGCTTCTTTCTTCTTTTAAAGAAGCAGAAATATTTGAGGGAAGCCTTACCTCTTTGAACAAAGTCCTCCATTATCTTGGATTTGAGTTCAAAAAAATAGATGACAAAAATCTAATGTTAAAAAGATACGATATTGTAGCATTAAGGGCTTTGTTTTTAATAAAAATTTAAAACAAGAACAGGATGATGAAACCTGGGAAAACACCGGCAATACCATTTCAAAGGGCTGGACTGACTGTACACTTGAAAGTACCACAAGAGGCCCTATAAGAAAACATGACCGCCTTATTATTGGCCATGCTGGTATATTCTATGGTTTTGTTGATGATGCCCTGCTGTTCTTCAGAGTGAGAGAGTGAGTGAGAGGGAGAGTGATAGGTAGTCAGATTAAACTGTAGAACAGGTTCTCAGAATCACAACTCTGAAGAGGCAAAGGCACAGTGAATTTATATTGAGAACAGTTGAGAATTAATTACCTTTGTTCTGAAAGAAGGCTAATACGAACTACATCTACTGGTTTTTGCTGCCGTTAAGATAAACCTGAACGCTTGTTCATATGTTCAAATCACTGAGGGTTAAACAAGGGGTTTTATGCGTAAACTTGCTATCTGCTTATTCAAAACACTGCAGCTCTCCATGTGGAGAAGCTGATCACTGTCGCATATCTTCTGTCAAATGTCAGATTGTAGTTCAAGAATCCTGATTGGAAAAATGCTTCATATGTGAGCTGAAAAATAAAAACTTGTGATCCATATCATGTCATTTACCAGTACTCGAAATTACACCCAGGTGTCCCCTGTATTATTTTAACCAATGCACTAACACGTATATTACTTTCTTTCTCAGCTGGGAAACTTGACAACCTCAAAATAAAATAAATAAAATTTGATGAGAGCAAAATGGATCCAAAAAGTTGTCCACAGGATATCCGGTAATTTTTCAAACCAACATAGGGCTTTGTTTTTTCTTTTTATAGCATACACTCTAACCACATTACACCCAATACCACACCTCACTCTTTGTTTCTAAGCTTTCATCACCTGACATGACCCCAATTTTAGGAATATAGAGTTGTAATTACCGAAGAAACACTCTGCTGCAGAGACAGTAGATGTTTTCTTCACTAGGCCTTTCTGCTAAGCCTAAATAAACCTCGGCGAGTGGCTCCCAGGAGTTATCCCCCATTTTTGTGCTTTCTTGTCAAATCCTTCTCATGCTGATGAAGTACTCTCGTCAGAAAGGGACCATGTACAAGATTCAAGTACCAATTTAAACTCAAGTATACCAGGAAATAAACACCGGTCACGATGCACAATAATTCACATTTTCATGTCGCTTCACATTAAAATAAAATACTCCCATCGTGCCTCACACTTTCAAGTCCTTTCCATTTTACATACGGCTATTCTAGCCACAGAACATATAACTAGCGACTAGCTGCAGACATGATACATTATCCTATTGGATGCCGACATTCACCTACATGATTGGCTGTTTCGTAACAGTTTCGCGCCCATTTTAGAAGGGCCCACACGGCCCACAGAAGGGCGACACTTATAGCTTAAAATATATATATATATAAACTAATATCTTTCTTTCTTACCCTGATTACCCTCCCCTTATGTAGAACTTACATCCCCTAAGATTTACAAGCCAGCCTAGGGTCAGACGCCTGTCTTAAAATCCTCCCAAAAAATAATATCTATTTGTGAATGTATATAGCATAAAAATTCATAATGGTCGAAGTTTAGTATACAAGAGTGAGTGAGTAGTGGGGTTTACGGGCCCGTCGACAACTAGGTCATTAGGGCCCGTTTAGTATACAAGATAAGCTTTCAGGCATGTATGATGTTTTTTCCAGGAAAGTTGTCATGGATACCAGAGGATTGACCCATTCCATATGCAAATAAGCTGTTCTTACGTCTTTCATGCTGAAAATTAAGTGACGCCTAATACCTGCAGTTCTCTATGAATTAAGTGACGCGAGCAATGCAAAGTTAGGTTATGTTAGGTAGGGTTGGGTTGGGTTAGGTTAGGTATGTATATGTAAGAAGTTTTAAGAAAACCAAAATGTTATATACTGCACTCCGTAAGTATCGCTAAAATACGCCTTACTGCCGTAAGACTTTTCATCGTGTACTAAAGTAGTACCTACAAAATAATATAAGGATTTAAATTATAATCTGGA